>VXBW01001019.1:217579-251821 GCA_013400375.1 Thinocorus orbignyianus
TGATGATCTTTAAGGTCCCTTCCAACTCTGACCATTCTATGATTCTATGATTATGTCGATGGTTGAGTCTAAATGACTTTGATGCCTTCTCAGGGATATATCAACCCTCTCATGTGAAGCTGATGCCGAGCAGGGATTCAGCTGAACTTGTTGATGAGGTACCGTGGCAGAATAGACAGAAAAATGCTGAATCCCTGTAAGGACCAGGCTATCTGAACACCTGGAAGTAATCTGCAGAAATGAAAATGTTAAAAAAGAAGACAAACCTCAGCAGTCACTCCCTTTTCAGCTGCTCTGGTTCTTATAGTTTCTGAGCCATTAATTTGTTACCAGCTGGAGCCATCAGTTCTGATTTATTTTATTTTACTTTTTTTTTTTTTTTTCAGGTGCCACTTTACAAATCCAACGGCACCAAAAAGGGATAAAATTCCATCAAGTTCTTGGGTAACATTTTCTCTTTCCACTGAGTGCCAACCTGTGTGCTGGAGCCCAGCTGCTGCCAGATGTGGGATGGCTGAGTGCATCACTTGGGGATCTCTGCTGTTGTCCTCCTGTGGTGCTCATCAATCTGCTCTGATTCAGGGAGCTACAATCCCACCCTGCTCAATGGCTTTTCTCTGGGGCTTCCTCAGCCCTTCTCCTGACGATGACCATGAGTGAGTCACCTCTTCCCTGGTGGCCTGTCCTATCCCCAGCCCCTCAACTCAACTCAATTGACCCTTCCTTGGGTTCTCTCAGGTGAGCTGCAGACACCAGCTTTTGGTACTGATATATATAAACCCAAAGCTTCCAAAGAAGTGGAAAAGGTGCTATTAAGGAGTGATTTTAACAACCCTTCTCTTGTTTTCTGTCAAACTTCATAGAATGGTTAGAGTTGGAAGGGACCTTAAAGACCAATTTCCAACCCCTCTGCCCTGGGCAGGGACACCTCTCACTAGAGCAGGTTGCTCAAAGTAAAACTTACTATTTCTAGTAGGCTTACCCTAACTTTTTGATCCTAACTCTACCAAAAAGGTCTAGTATTTTAAATTTTCAGTGTGCCTCATCTCAGTATCTTCTAGCCAGCTTCCACGGGAGGAGACCAGTCTGTGCATTCTGCCGTCCGTTCTTCAAACCCTGCTAACACACCAGAACTTGGAGAACATCAAGGGTCTAAATCCACCATCTTTTATGATAAATGACTTATAAAGGACTATGGGTGTGGAGAACTGTTTGAAAACAGGCTCTGCCTTAAAAAGTGGGCAGGCTGTGGGTCTAACTTTATGAGCTTTGCTTCATGCATGTACATAACACCTCAGTATACAGTGAGATCTGAGTCAGCGTGACCTGCACTGAAATGACCAGATTGTGCCTCGTATAACGAGCCTTCCAAATGCAAACTGTGATTCTTCATCCCCTCGGGCAAGCTTAACCCCTCAAGACTAGTGGAACGAGCACAGCCATGCACTTAGTGTCAATAATTTATTTGTTCATTAGCGCGTGTGTGAATTTGGTCCTGGGTCTCGTTTAAAATGATGCTTAATGAAGTGGCAGCTGTTCTTCTGGGGAGCAGGTGATGCGGATGCTTCTGGCAGCAGTTAATGACTTCACTTACCAGCATCTGCAATAATTCCTGCTCCTTCATATGTGGCCTTTCATAAAGGATCGGATGATTTTGCCAAAAGTTGACAAAATGCCCCTGATTTTGACTGAAATCCCACTTCACTGACTGTGGGACTGCGCACTTAGAATCATAGAATCCTAGACTGGTCAGAGTTGGAAGGGACCTTAAAGATCATCAAGTTCCAACCCCCCTGCCATGGGCAGGGACACCTCTCCCTAGAACAGGTTGCTCCAAGCCCCATCCAGCCTGGCCTTAAACACTTCCAGGGATGGGGCATCAACAACTTCCCTGGGCAACCTGTTCCAGTGCCTCACCACCCTCACAGCAAAGAACTTCTTCCTAAGATCTCATCTCAATCTCCCCTCTTCCAATTTAAAACCATTCCCCCTCGTCCTGTCACTAGACTTCCTGACAAACAGTCCCTTCCCAGCTCTCCTGGAGCTCCCTTCAGATACTGGAAGGCTGCTATCAGGTCTCCCCGGAATGATGTTTCCAAAGACTTCAGGAATGTGATGTTTCCAAAGACTTCAGGATGAGAGTTTTTTCTTCTCTTGGAAGTCATTTCTCTCTTTTGTGGGTGTCCAGCCCGGTCCAGCAGGTCAGCTTTGTCTTGCATGTACCTGTCTTTGAAGATTTTGTTTACATTTTGGTTTTTCTACAAGCAGGAATGCTGTAATCCAAAGAGAGGAGTACTCCCTGCTGAGTGTATGAACACCATGCCATCTACAACATCTGAGACCACGCATGCTAGAGTTAGCTCTGCATGGTTATGAACCAAGGGGAATATGCCCAAAATGAAAAGAAATCATAGAATCATAGAATGGGTTGGGTTGGATTGGAAGGGGCTGTAAAGATCGTCTCATTCCACACCTCCCACCACACCAGGTTGCTCCAAGCCCCCTCCAGCCTGGCCTCGAACCCCTCCAGGGATGGGGCAGCCACAGCTTCTCTGGGAAACCTGTTCCAGTGTCTCACCACCCTCACGGTAAAGAAGTTCTTCCCCACATCTCATCTCCCTCTCCCCTCTTTCAGTGTCAAACCCTTCTCCCTCCTCCTATGGGTCCCCTCCCTCATCAAGAGCTTTCCTGGAGCCCCTTGAGGAACTGGAAGGGGCTCGAAGGTCTCCCCAGAGCCTTCTCTTCTCCAGGTTGAAACTCCCCAAACTTCCTCAGCCTGTTGTCATAGGAGAGCCACAAACTGAGCTGACCCATTGGATTTAGGGTTATGCAGAGATTTAAAAACCTTTAACATGCACAGATTTTGATATGCAACCACTTCCAAGAGGTGAAAGCCTGCTGTGTATGACAGTGGCATGGTCACAGCCTTCCATCTCCTTGATTACTTGGACCTCCTGGCACAGCGCTGGCCTCCTTGTGCCCATCACAGCAAGAGGCTCCCCAAAAAAGAGGTGCTGAGCCCTCTCTGAACAGCGTTCAGCGCCTGGGCACTGGGAAGGGATGCGCCACGGGACCAGGCAGCTATTTCCAGGCCGTTGCCAGCTGCTCTGCAGATCAGTTTGGCTGAGGGATTTAGGCCAGCAGCCAGGAGCAACGGAGACAAGTAGTCAGAAAGGGATAAAGGCAGAGAGGCTGCTCTTCTTAATGAGTGCAATAAAGCAATAAAAGTGCAATTATGCAGTAAAACTATTGTCGTTTTGTGTTTAGAAGATAATGCACCAGGCAATAGTACTCATTTTAGCCTGTGTTTTCAGGCATCTCTTGGCCTCTGACTTTATAATTACGTATTACTATCTCATTCCTGCATCTCTTGGCCTCTGTGGGTACTGAGGCATCGCATCAGAGCAACGTCAGGTCCCCAAATTCCATCCTTAACTGGGTTTTGCTTTGCCTGTTTGTGGCCATGCCTTGAGATGTGGTCTCCCCACTTTACCTTCGTGAAATAATCATAGAATCANGGTGGCCCTGCGCTGGACCTGTTCCAACAGTTCCATGTCCTTTCTGTGTTGAGGACTCCAGAGCTGGACACAGGACTCCAGGTGGGGTCTCAGGAGCGCAGAGTAGATGATAGCACACGGAGAAATACTAACAGCCAAAGCACAGGATGCATTCCCAACGCTGCATCTGCTCCTCTTCCACATGGAATCTAGAAATTGTGCATGAAATAGTCTTCATCAGCTCCTTCCATGCTTAACATTAATAGCAAAATTTTATAGGGGTTATAAATTATTGTTTCTGTTTGGCTTTGAAAAGTTTCCTAAGTCTTGTGGTTAAATTTTGACTTAACAGGTAGAAATACTGACAAATTTGGAATGACCTGCTTTGGTTTTCTTTTTGGCAAACGGTATTTGCCTCCCTCTTTCTCCCTGGTTTCCATCAGTTCTTTCAGGAATCAGTTTGATGATGGACCATTAGAACAAGAAGATGAAAATATCCCTGTGCTGTTTGTGTGCATTTATACTTAACTCATTTTTTTTACCATCCCCTGGCTTTAGGCAGTTATTTCTCACGTCTTATTGTTGTGAAGCTTTTAAGCTGTGTTGGACTCTGTTGTCTGGAGGGATTTCTGCTCTGGATCTGAGCTGATCACGCGGGAGTTTGACCAAACTCCTTCCCTGGGTGCTAAAACCAAACATTACTATTTAGATTGAAAATTTTAACTTAAAATTCTATCTGCATGACAGTATAACACCAGAGGAAAGTCCTATTTTAACTGTAGCCTTAGGACTGTTGCAATGGTAGAATGATCATCTCAATCATCATCTTCTGTCCTTTAGCACCGTCCTTCAATCTTTAATTGATTTGGGTCTGATTCTTACCAGTGGTTCATCTGGAACGCCGGGATGCTCTAAAGGTTAATATAAATCTATAATGAATGGTACAGATTAAACACTGGTGACATTCTGTTTTCCCATCTTGTATAGATAAAATATTTACACTTTAAGGGAGATCAATTTAGGAAGCAGGTGCAGCTTTGATGTTTACGTCTTTTAATCAGCAACCTTAATTAACAAGTTGTTTGCTAATGATTAATCACCTGCACAAATACCCTGTGGATTTGTCAATTCTGAAGTTACAGGCATCTGGGACACTGGGGTTTTTTCACCATAAGTTGAAAAATGACATAAGATGGTGATGATGATGATTGTGTCCTTTCAAGTGCTTGAGCTGGGAAGGCAGAGAAGCAGGATTGGGGGTTTTCCTGATACCCAAGCAGGAGAACCTGGTGGAGGTGCTGAAAGGTCTCTTTGGCAGAAACACAGATGTTATTTATCAGGTGTCTGCAATTGCTGGCATGTTTTTAACACCATCCTCCCCTAGGCAGCTCTGCAGGGAGGAGGTGATCATTATCTACACCTGTGAGTAGCTCCTTTTCATATAAGTGGGGTTGTTTATGGTGACTACTGTGCTTGGAGAAGGTGGATAGTATGGACAATCTTCTGAAATGAGCCTTTAGTCTCAGCACTAGTCAGGGTACAGCTTTGTTTTCCTTCTGTCTTTGTGGTGATTTGGAGAGCAGTGACATCTAGGTATGGAAAGCTGTTAGGGTAGGACATGCACTGGCTTGGATGTTAGGAAAAAAAACACCCCACAGGATGGAAAGAAGGTGTTGAAGGTGGGTTTTTTTGTGGGATGGGTGGGAAATTTGTGTTAGTACCCAAACTTCTGGGATATACCCAATTCATTCCGTCAGTAGTTACTTGTTCCCCAAATCATGCAGCCCTGTGGCTTCTTCTTTCTTTCTGAGTTTCTAAAGTCTGTCCATTAAGGTATGGCAGCAGTTTGGAGTGCCTAATAACAGTGAGAATTAAAATTAAATCTATTAAAAATAATTTTGGGTAGGCTGTTACTGTTCTTTTGACTAGTTCAGTATGGATTTGGTGACTTTTTTTGTCTCTAGAGGTTTCTTTTTGCCTTGATATTGCTGTGGTTTTGTTGTACAGAATGTGAACCGGGGTTGTGTTGGTGACTTGAAAGCTGTAAAAGTGGCAAAATCAAAACACCTTTGCCACAAACTGAGGGGTTTATTACTTTTTTGGTGATATCCCTGGTGGGTAAAGGGGTGTGTGTGTTGTTCTCTTGCTTTCACAGAGCAAAGCCTGCAAATTTCCCTGTCAGTGACAAATTTCTGGAGCACCTCATTAAAGATAAACTCTCTGCTGTACAGCTTGTAGTGATTTATTTCTGTTATGTGATATCCTGCCTTCTGGTAACGAAGGCAAGGGTTGGGAGCTGTCTCTTACAGTGGTGTCATTAAGCTTTAATTCACTGCTTCATGCTGTGAAGCACTCTGTGGCTTCGCTTATTCATGCAAAGATTGTGGGTTTTTGATAGTAATAAAGGTGGAAAAGCTTGTGTCCTCCTAGGCTGGCTTCATGGATGCTCCACGTAAAGTCCTCGTGCTGTTAATGGCCAGATTATTTACTGAGTCTGTCACTCAGTGTGTTACTAGATGGTGGATCTTAGAGCTGACCCCTTGAGTGATGAGGAGGTGCTGGGATTATTTGCATCTCTTCCCTGGCTTTTGTGTTTCTGTGCCTCCCGTGGCATGAATTATAATGCCGAGTCATTCAGGAGACGAGGTTTGAGGGAGGCTTTGTGAAGGGAGTGCAATATTTCAGGAAATGTAATTAAGAAATACTTAGAGGCACAAGACACCTTAATAACTGCCTTCAGGAGTGCCTGGATCCCCTCAAAGGCCAGGAATTGATTGCTCTGCAGCAGAGTTCTCCCATCGACCGGCTGCCCATCTCTGTGGAGACAAGGGCTTGGCGTTGAACCTCAGGCAGGAAACCTGAGCCTGGTGCTCCAGGAGCTCTCTCTGCTCTGCCTCATCTCTAGCTCTTCTCAGGCCAGAAAAAAGAGCTGCTTTTCCTTGGGCCAGGCTTCTCTTTGCTTGTTTGACGGGCTGAGAGCAGCTGAATTGGTGGAAAATTTCAGGATTATGGGAAATGGAGTGTTCAGGAGTATAACCTGCACTGGATAAAATGCTGACCTGGCACTAATGAGGGCCTGTGAATTGTGGGGAAGGAGGAAGTGAGAGTTATGGTTGGTTATTTTCCCATTATTCTATTACTAATATGTGCTTTGGATAAATACAGCTAACCCCATGGAAATGAACACTAATCCCCTACAATATTCCTGCACTATGAGCTGGGGAACAAGCAATGTTGTCTACCCAACACCTGGAACTACCAGGTGGGATTTCCAGCATGCAACTATGGACTCAAAATTAAGAATCACAGAATGCTATGGAGTTGGAAGGGACCTCTGGAGATCATCTAGTCCAACCCCCTGCCAGAACAGGTCCCACAGGAATGTGTCCAGTCAGGTTTGGAATGTCTCCAGAGATGGAGATTCCACCATCTCTCCGGGCAGACTCTTACAGGGCTCTGCCACCCTCAAAGTGCTCCAGCTGAGGCCTCCCCAGGGCAGAGCAGAGGGGCAGGATGACCTCCCTCCACCTGCTGCTCACACTCTTCCTGATGCCCACCAGGATGCCCTTGGCCTTCTTGGCCACCAGGACCCATTGCTGGCTCCTGGGCATCCTGTTGAAGAGCAGTTTGCAGCCTGGTGGTGGATTCCTGCTCTGGGTGCAGGTGTCTGTGGACTGCAAGTGGTCTTAAACCCAATATTGTTGCAATTTCTTTTCCTTTGTGCCACAGCAAGGGATGCTTAACCAAATAATTCTGCTAGCCTGAAACTTTGAGTGTTTAGGAGGTGAATTTCTGCAGTAATTGAGGGATTTTAGTGCTTAGCAGAACTTCAAGTGGAGAAGACTGTTAGCCAGCTGGGTCATGCTGCAAATCCCACTTGGTGTATGCTCCTCTTGGATAAAAATGAGTCATATTCTCTCTTGTCCAACTCAGTTTGGCAAGAGGAGTGACTGCAAATGCAAATCTGTTTTTTGCCTTGAGGTGTGGCTGGTGGGAAGAAGTGTTGCATGGCAGAGCAACCACAGAGGTTCTTCATCATGGCATGATGGGGTGAAAGACATAGAATCATAGACATCAAGAAGATGTAAATATGTGTCTGTGCCAGCATCCTTCCTGCCCCTCTGCTCCCAGACTGTCCTCTCCAAAGCAAAGCTCTAGTTTCTTGCTTCTCCATGGGGATGGTTCTAACACATAGTCCTTTATTCCAGGTAAAGGCAAGGAGTGTGATGTAAACAACGTGAGAATTTAAACTGGAAAATGTCTTGATGCCATTCCTCTGATCAAGGTGAGCCTTTACTGTGAGCCCTGTTGCAAGGACTAACTGGCTGCTGAAATTAATGAGCAATGGTCTAATCCTGTAATCAATCGAAGGCTGAATTTCCACCTGGGGCAATTGTCCAAGCAAAGATGCAGGTCCCTGATAGCAAATGCTTCAGTCCCTCACTCTGAGTGATCCGGGTTTTGGAGTGTTTTCTGAGTTGAATCTAAACAGTTCCTGGCAGCGTTGTGGCTGAGGTGGTCAGATGCATAAAAGGGGTTGAAACCCTTTATGTACCCTACAATTCCCAGCATTTAGCAGCAGCCTCCAGCTATTGTGAGGGGAAGTATTCCACACTGATGCTGTGATTCCTGTGTGTGAGGATTTGGTCTGTTTTAAGAGGTCACACAAGAATATGAATTATCTTTAGAGTGAAGGCACACGTGTATTTACAACGTGCTCCTTAGTTTCCATGGATGATTCCTCTCTACTCATTTGCAGTACCTTAAAGATTGATGTCTCGCAATTAGGTGGATCTTATGAGGGAAGATAATATTAAAAAAAAGGGTGTTAAAGTCATCAGTGAAAGTTCACTTGGAGATGGACCTCCTGATACAGAGTTTCTCTTAATTTCTGCTATTTATCTGGCGATGACATGCCACTTAGTCTTTCTGTTGCTGACTTTCTTCACAAACCATTACATCTCTATAATAGACTGAGGCTGTAAAACAAGATCTGATGTCCCAAATTTTAAAACTGGAGGTTAATTCTTTCTGTCTGTGTTTCCCTGGAGTGTAGTGTCTACCCCATCTCGTGTGTGTCAGTGTCTTCTTCCAAGTCACAGGTGATGGGACAAGAGGAAATAACATCAAGTTGTGCCAGGGGAGGTTCAGATTGGATATCAGGAACAGTTTTGGCATGGAAAGGGTTATTAATCACTGGACTGGGCTGCTCAGGGGAGTGGTTGAGGCACCATCTCTAGAAGGATTTAAAAGATGTGTTGATATAGTGCTGAGGGACATGGTTTAGTGATGGTTGGACTTGATCTGGAAGCTCCATTCCAACCTGGACAACTCTATGATTCTATGAAAGACTACTTTTGATTCTATTAGATTCCCTGGACTTCCACACGTTGCCAGCCTTTAGATGAAATACTATTTGTGTGACTGATCTTGAGCTCCTGCTGACTGCTCTTGGATGCTCCCTGTCAGTTTGCTGCGGGTTCAGTGCCCTGGTTTTAATTAATTTCTCTAGTAACTGGCTGAGATGTCACAGGGATTTGTGACTTCACATGGAGAAGGAACGGATCTGGGCTTGAAATGGAACCTGGGTCTCATGCAGATGTCCTTTGGAATGAAAGACCTGCTTGTACCTTTGTGACGTAGAAGAAACAATCAGGAGGTTAGATGGTGGGAAATAGATGCCTTTCTGTGGACTTTAAATGTTTGGTTTAACATCTACAAATGATAACAATTGCAGTGCTTCACAAACAAGCATTTTCAGCACCTCCATGAGGAAGAAAACAGTGAAGGGAGATGCCATCTCCAGATTCAATTTGCATTTCTTATCCCAGGTGTATCTTGACCGTTATTCCCTTGTCAGCAGTATGTAGAAGAACACTGTCATCTATCTTTTGAAGCTTTTTCTCTTAAAAATTTAGTGATTCCTGATTTTATTTTTTAAACCATGAGGGAGAGTACAGGCTAGAAAGATCCACGTCCTTCAGCCTCTCATTGTAAGAGATGTTCTAGTCCCCTCATCATCTTTGTGGTCCTCTGCTGTACCCTCTCCAGCAGTTCTCTGTCCTCCTTGAACTGGGGAGCCCAGCACTGGTCCCAGTGCTCCAGATGACCTTCCTCAACCTAGTTGCCTCATGTAGAGCTGTTGGATCATTTTTTCTTTATCCCAGGAAGGCTGGTGTGTGTCCTAAAGAGCAGCTTGAAGGGCTGGGCTCCATGTGGCCCTGGAGACTGCCCTGGGCAGAGCTGGTGGCAGGTATGACATGCCCTGCCAAGGTTTCTGTGGTGGCTCGGCAGAATGGGCACGTTGACTCCTCTAAAGCTGCTCCTTTGGCTCCAGCAAAGATCACTGTAACCCCCCAGCACCTTGGGGAAGGGTTTTGGCTTAACACAGGGGTTGCCTCAGCAAAGGAGCAGGTGAAGAGGGGGACACCGAAGACAAAATCCCCCTGAGAAATGGCAGGCACCTGACAAAGGGAAGGCAGGGGAGCAGTGATATTTCTAAAACACAGCTATAAGTGACCTTTAAATGTTCATAATGTTCCTAAGGAAAGCAGGAGGGAGGCGTGAAGGGTTTTGTTTGTTTAGCTAACTCTGGGTCACGGAGGAGAGCGAGAATGATGGAATTGTATGAAATAAAAGATCCTCCTTATAGGTAGAAGTACAAAAAAATATATATAAAAATTGGTCACAGGGGTTTTGTGCTGTAACATTCCATTTAGTGCAATATATTGGATCTTGTTGCTTGGTTGCAAGCAGGAGGAACTAAGCATATCACAGAAAATATCAGTTCCTGAGGATAAGTTTCTCTACGGTAAAACCTGGCTGTGTCAAATCCTGTATCATCTACAGATTTTGCTTTACTGGAGTTATCTCAAGTTACCCTTTCCTTGTTGCTTTGCTATTTAGGCAACGAAGCCCCTGCTTCCACCTGCTTTGATTTCAAGCATTAGCTCTCACCTGCTGTGAGCTAAATTGTTTTAAAGGCATGAAAATAGAATTTTCAGCTTGACTCAATTCCCTTGTTCCATTTAGCTTGTACCCTTAATTATATCCAAAGTGAAGTTACAGTCATTTTTGAGGGGTATGGATCTTGCCCAGAATACTTTTTTTTTAGGTAGCAGTTTTGGGTAAGTTGGGCCAAAATGAAGGTTTTGGGGATCCCTTGCTGCTGCTCCTGCAAACCAGTGGGCTTTGCTCTTCAGCCTTTGGAGTGCCAGGGTTGGTGTGAACACTTCTCCCTCTGGTTAGTAGGGAGAATTGGGGATCAAAGAGCCTGATACCGGAGTACCATGAGGGTAAAACAAGACTCTGGCATCCTGCGAAGTTCCCAGCCTGCCTAGAAAAACCCATTAAAGTAGTAAATACTGCTGTATGGGGATGGTTTAGGCAGTAAGAGCAAAAAATACAAAGACCCTGGTGGTCCCTGCACAGCTTTCCCTGGTGCAAGCAGAAGAGGGTGGGTGGGAGTAGCAGAGATCAGGAGTGTCAATGAAAAGGCATTAGGAATTCCTTGTCTTGTTTGCTAAACTCTTTTGATGTAACCAGGAGCTGGAGAAACTTGAGTGAACATCATGGCCTCAGCAGCTGGTCAGTAAAACTGGCTTTCATTGCTCAGAACATTGTTTTCTCCAGAGAAAATCATAGAATCACAGAATGGTCAGAGTTGGAAGGGACCTTCAAGATCATCAAGTTCCAACCCCGCTGCCATGGGGGGGGACACCTCCCTAGAGCAGGTTGCTCCAAGCCCCATCCAGCCTGGCCTTAAACACTTCCAGGGATGGGGCATCAACAGCTTCCCTGGGCAACCTGTTCCAGTGCCTCACCACCCTCACAGCAAAGAACTTCTTCCTAAGATCTCATCTCAATCTCCCCTCTTCCAGATGCAGATGTTCACAGCAACGTGATCCTTAGCAATGAAATATGTGGAGAGATAAATCTGTCCTCTTCCAGAGATTGAGTTCAGTGACTGTGAAGCAGTGATGGTTCCTGTGATGCTCAGTCAAAACCTCGTGCCAGGGCTGAGTTTCCCTTCCTCTGCCTCAGCCTGGTGGGGTGGGCTGTCACCAGGGACATTGCTACTAACCTGATGAACACAAGTGTGCTCCTCTGATAATGCCATCCCAGAGAGCTCCTACAGCTATTGTTTTTGGCAACATAAGGCTGGAAAGTGGGGAGTTATCTTGTTTACAGTGCTGTTGTTAAATGAAATATGCTTCTGAGTTTTTGAGGACTAATATTTGCTTGGGAGGAAAAAAAAAATAGTCATTAGGTTTCTGTTGTAAAGATGAATGTGCAGTTTTGAAGAGCCCTGTCTGTGTCCCAGAATAAGCACCAGCTGCTGCAATAATTCTCTTAAACTTATAAAAGAAGTGACAGGCTTCCTGGGGTTTGTTTGGGTAGGAGTCCAAAAAAGAAGATAATTGGGCTTCAGGCATCTGATTCATCACCGGGGCTGGAAATGGAGAGAAAGTCTTGCAACTGCCTGTCCTGCTTCCACCCAAAAGCAAAATGAATCCAGGGTTGTGGGTCAGAGAAACATCCTGGGCTGGTGACAACTTTTAAAGACGTTGCTTTGGAGTAGTTACAGCTTGAGGCACGCTCCTCTGTGTTGGTTCACAGGGGTATCAATCTTCCATGCTGCTTTCCTGAAATCAGGAAGCAGAAGACCCCTGTTTTCAGCGTGAAAGAGGGAGTGGGAATGGTTAGAGCCTCCTTAAAGCTTATTCTGCCCATAGGGCTGATGTCCCCTGTGCTGGATGAGTGCTCCTGTTCAGATCTCATAGGTGTCCATCACTGCAGAACAACACACAAACACCTCCTATTCCTGAACAAAATAAATTACATTTTTCTCTTTTTTTCAGCTAGAAATAGTCTAACTGGAAGAAACGGAGGATAAAATATTGCACAGCAGGTGGCAATGGTGAAATGATAAAAAAGAAAAGGAAAATAGCTCCTTTTCTTTTTTCCTCCTTTCCTTCCCCAGAAGGGAAAATGATTCACAAAGTAATTTGAGATGGATGCTGTGAGCCTTAGCGGTGTCAATTTTCCATGACTGAGGGGACATGGTGCTTAATCTACCTACTTTGGTCTGTGTGGCTAAGAAACATCTCTGATTTGAGGCAAGTCATACCAGCTTTCCAGACAAACCTAAATTGTAAGAATACACCCAGAAGCTTTGTTTCCTCTTCCAAGCCAGAGAGGGAAAGCTGTGGAGCTGACAAACTGTCGATGGATGTGTCTGAATTCATGCTCTGCTCCTGGGCCTGCCACCACCCCAACTGGTAGCAGAACAGGGTGGGAGAGAGCCTGTGGGGACCTTATACCTTTATAATCAAGTAAATCTTGCCATCAACCATCTCTTTGGTGGGGAGTCTCCTCTGCCCAGTTGTTCTACTCTCTTCTCTTCAATGGGGTGGCTCTTGGATGTGTCCTCCTGGGGACTGGCCAACGTGGTGTCCCTTTGAGGAGCACAGGAAAACATGCCATGAACATCTGGATGGAGGTGGGGAAGGTGAGGTGGTTGTTCTGACAACCAAAACCTCCTAGGATGGAGCACAGATGTTGGGAAGAGAATTGGTCCATGCATAAATGCATCCTAACACAGGCTCTACCTGCTGTGATCTGGCTTTGACTGAATTTTGTGGACAAACAGCTTTAGCCAAAACCTGCAGAGTTTTCAAATTTGGGTAACTTTGTGTGTGATTTCTTTAGGATTCTCCTGAAGTCCTGGGTATCAGCATCTGCAAGGAAGGTGTTACTAGATGAGGGGAAACTGCTGCTTTTTACTCTAGTGCTCTCCTGTAATAACCTCAGGTTTGTGTAGTGTTAAAAGTTGTGAATTAATTGATCTTAGTTGAATTATCCTTCCCTGTGTCTGTTGGCAGTTTGGTACCTGGAAAGACCCAAGGATTAATGGATCATAGAAACAAACTCTCTGTGTCCTGAAAGCAGCTTTCCTTGGTAAAAACCTGCAGGAAAGCTGCATTCTTCAATTCCCTCTGTGGGTTTCTGTTCCAGGACAAGGCAGAGCTCCGTGTATCTTCTCAGGAATCCATCTGGCACTTCTTGTGAGCAATAAAATAAAATCTGAATCAAAGGGAAAAAGTAAACATGGACAAGAACAGCCTGTTTTTTCTGATGTTGCACCAGAACAAGTTATGGGAATTCTGGCTGAAACAGATTTTTGTTAGAATTTGGTCAGTTGACATAAAAATGAGCTACAGGAGGGTCTCGGTTTTGAAATCCTTGTTGAAAGCAGCAGGATCTGGGTGGGAGGCAAGGCCATGGAGCACCTGGGATATTATGGGTTCAGGTTTTCTAGGCTGGTAGGGAAAACCTCTCTGGAAAATGCCCAAAACAAGATTACTTGAGTAAATCAGCTCTGGCACCATTTCTGTGTGCGTTCTGACAATCACAGGTTGATGTATTGCCTGCTTCATGAACTCTGAGAGGGCTTTTCTTAGCCCTCTGCCTAAATATGCACTTATTTGACTCTTTTCACAGTTTTATATTTGATCATCTCTAATGGCAGAAAGTTTCACAAGTTAATTGAGTTCTTCAGCAGTTTCTTCAGATGTTTTTTCTGGAGAAAACCATAACAAAATCTTCTACGTTCCCTGAAGGTGCAAAACTTTGAAATGTATTTGAGTCTAAGGTGGAATTTATTTTATGACAAAACAGAAGATACATACAGATGAAAAATAAATGCCAGTAATAAGTCATGCACTTCTCATTTTGAGCCTGAGGGCAGAGAGCCGAGTAGTCTAAATATTAAGGTAAGCCCTTTGGTACCCAGAAGGGCTCAGCACGGGTGGGTGTGTGCTGGGTGATGGTAGGAACCTCATGAGGCCACAGGGATGTGTGTGGTGTTCTACAAGTTAGTTTTTGGGGCATCTTGTGAGGATGGAGCTCCTCTGCCCTGAGGATCATAGAATGATTAGAGTTGGAAGGGACCTTCAAGATCATCACGTTCCAACCCCCCTGCCGTGGGCAGGGACACCTCTCCCTAGAGCAGGTTGCTCCAAGCCCCATCCAGCCTGGCCTTAAACACTTCCAGGGATGGGGCATCAACAACTTCCCTGGGCAACCTGTTCCAGTGCCTCACCACCCTCACACCAAANCATTTGATATATGGAGGTTGGGGGGATCCCATGTCCTAACTGGGATCTTTGCAGGGGTGGGGATGGGAAGAGCTCCATCCTTGTGGTGTGTGTTGTGCTGAACCCCCAGGCTACCTTATTTACCTACAGAGTAAACAGCATGAAATTCTCTCTGCAAAGGCTATCATGGCTATCCACTGTCGCCAAAAATTAAGAGGAATTTTTTGGGGTGTTTAGAATCTGAGTAGTCTGAGCCTGTAAATCAAGATAGGGGAAGAGGTATGGGGGAAAAAAGTACACTGCTGATCCTGAGGTAAATCCTCTTTAAGGCAGAAGAATATCACATCTTTCCAGTTTGCAGCTTCTTAACATCATCAATGAAACTATTTCTCCTACTTACATATGGGAAATCTCTAATGTTTGCAGCAAACTTAAGGAAACACAAACTTTCTCAGCCTCACAAACAAGATTATTCGCTCTCCATTGGGAGTAACAATCATCAGCTCCGTCGTGTGTCCCTCCAAAACACATTTATCACTCTTTAAGAAAACCATTCCATATGTGAACACACGCAAGAAGTGTATCAGGCAGCTCATCGCTGATTACCTGTGCTAATTGCTCTTTGTATTAGCCCAGATCATCACCTCTGGAGTGTCTTGTCTTGCTTCTAGGTCACTGCATGGGCATCGTGCAGACTGGTGCCTCTGCAGGTGAGTGGAGTTGATGTTAACTAAAGGACATGGCAGGAATAACAGTTTTTTTCAGAGATTGATAAGATCCATGGTTCCCAGTGGAGTGAATTTGTCTTCCTCTATTTCCAAATGCAGTTTTATTATTATTTTTTTCCCCCTCTGCTCTCTTCCTTTGGCCAATAACATTTGGTCTATTTGAACAACCTCCAGGTCACCAGACTTTGATTATCACGCTTCTCCTTACTTCTCCCTTTTGCAAAAAGCTTGCCATTTTACAAATTGTTCTTCATCAGAGATAATGTGTCTCTCCGAAATGGAAGCACTTTTCCCTTTGCTTGTTCCCCAGAAAGTGGCCAAAACACCTGCAGATGCTGATGGCTTTTAAAACAGGGAAATCAAATGTTGTCTCAGCCAGAGGGTTGTTCAATTAACTTTTCCTGCTGGGAATTATTAGACCCGAGGCTGTGCTGTTGGGAGGGATCGTTTCTTAGCATCGATGCTAAATGAATTAGGACTTGGTTGGTAACAGAACTTATCAGGACATGAGAGGCAACAGCAAAGCACTGAAAGCTTCAGTAAATGTGGGGTGGAGTTCACTTTTTGGAGCACCATGATGTCTTGTGGTGAAAAATATGTTTAAATGTTTAATATGTAGAAGTTATCAAACCCATCAACATTTGCCATAGGGCTGCCAACTTAACCGTGGTATTAAGAGCAGAAACCGGACCTATTTCTTTATTTTTATAAAACTTGCTTTTTCTTTAACACAAGCTCTCTGGATCCTTGCTTTATACTGCTCAGCTTGGCCTGTCCCTGGATTAGGGGCAAGCAGCTCCTCTTAGGCCATGGTGACTTGTTGTGGTGCTCGTGTCCCATCTCAAGGGCTTTGTGGACCATCAGTCAAACCCAGAGCCTGCTGCACCCAACCACTCACTGGTTTCTCGTGTTCAGGTGAGCACTTGAACTCGATCCAGTGGCCAAACTTTGACATTTTTAGGAATGTTTGGAGAATATTAATAATAATTTCAGTGGATTATATTTCGATTCATATCCACAGGATTTTTTTTTAGAAGTGTTATTGTTGGCTGAACCCCACCATCTTCTCTTGGGGAACTGCTAAACACGTTCTCAAACTCTTATGTATCTCTTTACTTGAACCTGACAAAATTATGAGCAAATTGTGTCTGTTTGAGCCTAATTGTCTTTTTAGAGAGAATGATGTTTGCTTAATCAATTTGTTTAACCAATATTCTACTCAGAAACTCTTCCACATGGCAATGGTACCTGTATTTTCATCCGTTTGAACCAAGGGATGTATCTGGCATTGTCTGAACTTGATGCATCTCCCCCACCACTGGTAGCTCGCCTGTTTTAAGTGGAATTCTTGTGTGTTAACACTCGCTATAAATCAGTGTCTCAGCGTGGTGATGCCCAATTAGTTGTACCTATTCCCTCATGAAGAGAAATGGTTTCCATTTGTCTCGCTTTGGAGCAGGGAACTGAATTCCCATGGGTGGCTCTGGAGCTGGTTTTGAGAAGCAGAGCTGTGGCTGGGCTGGGGAGGACTTCAGGCTCTAGGAGGAGCAAAATCTGAGCTGAAATAGTACAAAATGGCAAATTACTGCAGAACTCCTATCTCTGGTGGGTGCAGTGTGATATGTCAGCATTCATCATCCAACGGTCTGCTGGGGGGCATTAAAAGGAGCGTAACCAGTAGGTTGAAGGAGGTCACTTCTGCTCTGGCTCAGAGAGATCTAGTTCTGGGCTCCCCAGTTCCAGACGGACAGAAAACTGTTGGAGAGAATCTATCAGAGGCTGAGAAGATGGTCAGGGACTGGAGCATCTCTGTGCTGAGGAAAGGCTGAGGGATCTGGGGCTGATCTGGAGACGAACAGACTGAGAGGAGATCTCAATGATGCTGGGCAAGAGCTACAAGTTGCCCAGAGAAGCTGTGGCTGCCCCATCCCTGGAGGGGTTCAAGGCCAGGCTGGATGGGGCTTGGAGCAACCTGCTCTAGGGAGAGGTGTCCCTGCCCAGGGCAGGGGGTTTGGAACTGGATGATCTTGAAGGTCCCTTCCAACTCTGACCATTCTATGACTCTGTGAATTGCACTGTCTTTGGAGGAATTGAATGTGGGTTCAACAAACTGGACACCTGACAGTTTCCTTGTGCTGTCAAATGATGAATAATCACTGTGTGAAAGTGGTTTTTTTGTGTGGGAGCAGGAGACCCTCTTTGCTGGGAGGCTTTGGGATCACTTGTGCTGCCCAGAGGTGGCTTGTGCAGCTTGGAGTTGGTGGGAAACAGTTTGTTTTCTTTTTATGGATTATTTTCTGTATGTGTTTGGGTACCTATGTGAGTATCCTAGTGGAGCAAAATCACACACCTTAAAAACATTACTCTGATCTAAAGTTCTTTTGTGCTTATGCCCTCAAAATTACTGTCCCCCTGAAATATGGTTTCGGAAGGGGGTGATGCACTTCACCTCCCTCATTTCAGTCCAGGCTTGTTAAGCATCTCCTAACAAAGGCTGGGCTGCTCCAACCTGCTGTTGCGGGAGGAGTTTGGGCAATTGCTTTTGGGACTGCTCCAGGGTGATTAAAACATGCTTTGCCTCTCGCCCCTCCAGCCTGATTGGAATTTGTACAGGGGGGAGTTAATGAGATTCCCTTACAGGGGCTTATTCTCCAGAGGGGTGAGCAGTGTTAAAATTGGTTAAGAAATAGGTAGAATCAGTAAACCTGCGCTGTTGGGGTGGGAGTGGTCAGGTCACAGGGAACCTCAGTCCTGAGCTGCTTGGGTAATTAGCTGGGAACCAGTATTTAAAATAAATAAAGAAAATGTGTATATCAGTGGTTGGCACATGGGCTTTTAGCTAATGAGCATCCCAGGGAGTGGACGTAGCTCTTGGCAGCACTGCTAGAGAGGAGAGGGAGCATCACAGTGACTGAGCAGCAGTGGTAATGGAAAGTGCAATTAAGGCATGTGTGTCAGCTCCCTCCCTAATTGAATCCATGGGCTGCAAATAGAGATGTGTGCAGGCAAGTCCAACGGGAGCTGCCTCCCAGCTGGACACGGACCTGCAAAGTTCAAAGGTGCCAAAAAAAGAGACCTTCAGTTTGAGGTGTCCTTCCTTCCAAGGCTTTAAGTGCATCTGCAGGGATCTGTCTGATCTCTGTGGGGTTTTTTTCCCTGGTTTTATTTGGGAATGTGATACCTGAAGAGAGATCTGGAGGTGCTGGAGTGAGCACAGAGGAGGGCAGTGAAGCTGGGGAAGGGCCTGGAGAATAAATTTTATGAAGAGTGATTGAGGGAGCTGGGATTTTTTAGTTTGAGGAAGAGGAGGCTGAGGGGAGACCTCATCACTCTCTACAGCTACTTGAAAGGGCATTGTGGAGAGGTTGGTGCTGGTCTCTTCTCACAGAGAATTAGCCATGGAATGAGAGGGAATGACTTCAAGCTGCAACAGGGGAGGTTTAGGCTGAATATTAGGAAAGAATTTTTCCCAGAAAGAGTGGTCAGACCCTGGAATGGGCTGGAGTCCCCATCCCTGGATGTGTTTCAGAGTCATTGAGATGTGGCGTTTGGGGTTATGGTGTAGGGGAGAAGTTTGTAGAGTGGAGTTGATGGTTGGACTTGATGATCCCAAGGGTCTTTTCCAACCTGAATGATTCTATGATTCTTAAAATTGGGTGTGTGCTGACTGTTGGGTGAAACTGTACATATGGAAATGTAGTCCTGACCCATGGGATGAGGGCTCTGGTGGGGTCTCAGCACCTGCAGGTTGTACCCATCAGTGCTCACCCTGGGCTGATGCTTTAACCAGTGGATCTTTTTGCAAGAAACTCCTCTTCCACGGGCTGAAATATTGAGTAGCTCCTATAAATCAGTAGTTGACTAAGTTTGTGTGTCATCTTTTAATTACTGGAAACTCCCTGGGATCTAAAGATGATATCCTAAGGTTTATAGCTCGGCTTTAGTTTGGATCAGATGCCTTACTTGGTCAAAATTTGCTCTGAGATCCCAAAGAATTTGTCTGAATAAGGCACACAGGATGCAGTTTATCATCCCCGTGTGCCGGGGGTAATTGTCCTTACTCAGCTCTCTACAGCCTGATAAAACACACAGAGCCAGACACGTTACAGACTAAACCCAATAGATAAATCCTTACTTTCAAAACCAGCTGGGCAGTAAAGCGTGTTGTTTTTCACTAGACATCTATAAGCTCTGGCTGGATGAGGTATTTGTTCTCTCTGAATGAAGTGAGGGCTGTAAATAATGTATGGCAGGGGCTGGATTTACCCTCTCTGACATCTTGTAATGATAGTAGCACTAGAGGGTTTAAGGGGAAAGATGCTTCCTACAGCTGAATAAGAATAAAACACGTGGATAATGAACATCTGCAGCTAGGGAGGGATGTGCTGATGGCTCTTTCCATGGGATGTGGGCAGAGCCGTGTGTGATATGTGGCTCCACCAGGCTGTAAATTAAGAGTGACACAACTCCCTCCCCAAAAATATAGTGTGGGCTTCAGTCGTAAATATTTAAGAAGGTGCTAAACCTGGAGCTATCAGGTCTGGCTGAGGCCTGGGAGGGGACAGTTACTCAAGCTGTGTCTTTAAATGAGAGAAAATGGTCTGAGAAACTTGCTTTTAGAGCAAAACTGAGCTCTAAAAAGAGCACCAGCCTCTGACAAGCTGCTCGAAAGGCACGTGGGGCTCTGCCTACCTCCAATTGGAGCAAAGCCTAATTGTAATAAAGATTGGAAAAAGTTCAGCTGCTTACCGAAGCGTGAGAGAAACTCTTAATGATGGCTCCATTTTTAATTAATCTCTTTGTTTTTAAGGCTTCTGGGTATGCAACAGTGAGCTGATACTCTGCTGCTTGGTCTCTGCTTCCTGATTTCACCCAGGGTGTTCACACGAGTGTTCAACCACTCACCAGGGCATTTCTCAACCAGACAGAAGCAGCTCGGGTGATGCTGAGGGTGCTGGATGTCCCGTGTTTAGCTGGATGCTGGGAATGCAGCGCTCAGGATGTACAGTGTACTCATCACCAAGAGGATCCACGTGAAAATCTGCACAAACTAACTTTGTGACGGGGAGAAGTGGTCTTAAGTCTAGGAGCGATAGGGAGAGGGGTTTCACAAGACACACGGTTGTAGGGGACAGCTTTATTTGCTTCTTTTATGAGGGGAAATTTGCTCTTCTGCACTTGACACTTGTTGAGAAACGTGGGATGGGCTCCACTGGGGAGGGAATAAAGACATTTAATTGGGTTGTTGCCTTGGTGTGTCAGCAAAGGTGAGTCCTCGGTGAAATTTTATATGTAGTGGTAGTGTGGATTCTCTTATTGATGTCAATACTGTGAGCCCATCAGGTATCTGTAAACTCCTGAGAAACCAGCCTTTAGCATGAAGGTGTTCTTGGGTAGGGACAACAAATACCAATAAACCACAGTTTTCTTCAGGTTTTTTCCTTTTGCAAATGAACCTCTGGCTCTCCATAAACCGCGATGGGTTCTGTTGCCACGGCTCTGCTGAAGCTGGGGGTGAAGTTTCTGCTGGCTGTGGTGAGGACAGGTTTTTGGGTTTTTGTGGTGTGTGATCAGGGAGCTGAACTCTCTGTTTCCACCCAAAATGCAAAGTTTCCCCGTTATTTGTTTCAGGAGATAAACAGCTTTGTTGAGCAACTCTAATGACATGGTGGCAATTGCTCATTTCAAGGCAATGTTCTGCTGTTGCAGCCTTATTTTTGCACTGAGAAATGAAAGCACTTTCTCAGAGGTTGAAGAGTACAATCCATGGAACTTCAGAACTTTCATTTCTTTTTTACCAGCATTTGATAAATACTTGTTAGGAAGCATTTCAGATTTCCCAGTAGTTGTTTCTAGAAAGTTTTTATTTTGGGCTAACTAAGATGTTGACCAGAAGGTTAAGCTTTTTTATTAGGCTTTTCAAATTTCCACGTCCTGTCAGGCTTGAGAAAGACCAATTCTGCTGGTTCATTGAGTTACAGCCATGAAGTTCTGGGGGTGGGTGGGAGGGAGGGGCTGAGANTAGCTTTGGGACATCTGTGTTCTGGAGCTGGATGCTGAGCTGTGGGGTCCCATCCACCTGTTTCCACAGATGCTGATCTATTGACTATGTCCCTTTGTTTTTGTCTGTAGCCAATTATAATTAAAGGTCTGGGTAGAGAGTTCCTTTTGGAGGTGGAAGCAATGAGATACAGCCTTCATGGCAATGAGCTTTTACCATGTCAGAATTTGGCATTTTGTTTGTTGTTTTTATTCTGATGAGGCTCTCCTGAAAGATGTGGCATTTTGCACGGCCACCAAAATGGGAAATTTCCTCTGCAAATGAGTCTCGTGGAACTGATGAGAAAGGAGCTTTTGTGAACACTGTCCCCCTGCTGCTGCTCCTCTCCCCGATGGGACCTGCCATACCATGAGCAATTCTGTGCTCAATTCTGTGAATTCTTTAATAACGTCTTCAACTTAATTGACAATCTCCAAGACACACGCCGAGAAACTGTTTGTTGCTCAGCAGATGAAATGTTCTGCCTGTGAAGCTCATCCCCCATCACTCCTCCTGGCCCTTCTCTTCAGAGTTGGTTGAAATGAGGAATAAGGCAATCTGTATGCAGAAATGGAAACCTTTCCAAATCTGCTCTTGGATTTTCTTTTCCTCAAGCCAGCGCAGAGACTGTCACTGGTTTTAAAGGGTCTGATCATCCTAATCAAACCTAGAATCATACAATCACAGAATGGTCAGAGTTGGAAGGGACCTTAAAGATCATCAAGTTCCAACCCCCCTGCCCTGGGCAGGGACACCTCTCCCTAGAGCAGGTTGCTCCAAGCCCCATCCAACCTGGCTTTAAACACTTCCAGGGATGGGGCATCAACAATTTCCCTGGGCAACCTGTTCCAGTGCCTCACCACCCTCACAGCAAAGAACTTCTTCCTAAGATCTCATCTCAATCTCCCCTCTTCCAATTTAAAACCATTCCCCCTCGTCCTCTGGGAACTAAATTCACCCTGAAAACCTCCAGATCAGTAAAGAAGGAGGAAATATAGCTGCCTTTTGCTTAAGCCTTAGATGTTTAGCATTCAATATTCACAATCATCTGAATGTTTTGGGGTGTGTGTGTGTATTTTTTCCCTTCTGTCACCTAGACTTGAATGACTGTGGGGACAAACCCCAACCTTCAGAGTTCCACACTTAAAAGCCAGGCTATAAAATTAACAGGTCACCTATACCCACCCATAATTAAATGGGGAGACACCCTTCTCTACCCAGATTTTGACTTAAGCCTTATTTTCAAACTTAGGTAAGTCACTTTAACATTTTATGCCCTTTGTCTTGTCATAGTTGGTTGGTATTCCCAAAGGGTTGTTAGATGATGTTCTGGCAAACAAAACTCCAGTGGGTCTCTCTATCTGATCCCATCCATTCTTTCCTCAGTCTAGGTTAAGGAAACCTATGGGCAGTGCATGACTCCAACATAAAAGGGTTTATTTTCCTTCCCTTCACAGCCAAAATTACCCAGAGATGTGTTGCTGTGTGTTCAGTTTAGTTGTTTGTTTTGACGTTTCCTAGATCTCAATTAATTTTTAGAGAATAAGACCAAAACTGAGCAACGATGAGAAGGAGTGAGGAAGCATTTTTATGATTAAAAAGAGCTTTTTCTCCGAGCAATCTAGAAAAAACATTTGCCATCCTGAGAAGAGACTTTTACAGACCGTCAAATGAGCTGGTTGCTGGTTGACAAGGCTGAGAAACAAACAGATACAGGTCAGGATCTGTGGGCTGGTGGGTGACTCACCACACTGTTGTGGCTGAAAATGTTCTTTTGATGGACAAGTTGTCAAATAAGAATTTTGTTATAACAGAGCTCTGCATAAATATGTTTTCAAGACATAAATTGCAGTGTTGTCTCTGAAATGAAACTGTGGAAAAGATGATTTCTAGGCACTTTAATATAACAGAGCATACTGCTAGGTTTGTGAATCTTGACTGTAACAGCCATTTGACTGAAACAAGAACTTTAATTTATCCAATTAATGTTCTGGAATGCGTGATCATAAAATGGTAAAGTAGTTTCTGTTATGCTGTGCAGTCGTTGCAAAAACTCAAAAGCAATGCAGGTAGTACAAAACACATAACGAGTAAGGAATAAAATACTGGTATTGAATTCTCCGAAGAGAAATAGTGCCTCAAGACATCTTTCCACTTGCTGCTTTCACAAGCTGGCTTTTCCTGCTGGGAATGACAAGCACTGCTGCTCTCCAAGCTCCTGCTTTGGCTTTTTGCCCCTTTAACATTGAATTATAAGAAATGATGTCCCTGTGGTGGCAGCTAGTCCCTCTGCACATCCATGCCACGAGGCATGACCAACCTGCCCACCAGCCCAAGCCGTGGGGGTACTGGAGATGCTTGTGCTGCTTGATTTGGGTGCTATAACAGCTGGGGCTGTTCAGCCTGGGGAAGAGAAGGCTCCAGGGAGACCTTGGAGCAGCCTTCCAGGTTCTGNACTCCTTGAGTTCGTTTGCCTTAATGACACCTGTGTAATCTTTGGGTGTGACAGTCACCGTCTGTATCCTTCAACATCAGGTTAATATTTACATTCAGAAACGTGTTATTTTCATGTCAGCAGTTGTATACTGAGTTCCTCTCTAGCATATGTGAGCTTCCCTTGGTTTAGTTGGTTTATCGTTTGGTGATTGATGGTTTTTGTCAGTGTTGGGTTGGTGGTTGGACTCAGTGATCTGAAAGCTCCCTTCCAACCTCAGCAATGCTATGATTCCCTCCCCAGCAGCTCTCAGAGACGGTGTTTCCCAATCCAAAGCCTATTCCTTCCCTCTCCATCCCACTGATTTTCTCTGACGCTTTTGCAAACTTTTTGTGGCAGCTGATTTCCCTTGTCTTTCCCTTTCCAAACTGATGGATTATATTGATTTAGTGTCATCCTCACATTGTGTTTCTCACTGTTTCTCCCAAAACGTGCTTGCAGGAGGGTGAGGGGTATGAGCTCGGAGTAATGAGCACACCCTGGAGCTGGCCCTGCACAACTCTGGTGGTTGATCACAGAGAGAGGAGGAAAGAGGAAGCTTTTCCATGTTTTAATCAAGGTTCTTTGCTTTACCAGGTGCGTTTCAAAAGTGAGGACATCTTGTTAAGTTTATGTTCATTAAACAGTATATATATATTTAAAAACCAGGTAGGTTTGGTGCTGAGGGACATGGTTTAGTGGTAGTTTTGGCAGTGTTGGGTTAATGGTTGCACTCGATGATCTGAAAGGTCCCTTCCAACCTGGATAATTCTATGAAATACGACTTTCAGTGGAGTTGATACACAGGTTTGCTATGAAATAACATATTTTTTTGATTTTTCATGTCACACAAATGCTAACCAAAGGGCAGTCCCACATCCCTCTTGCATTTCTTGTCAGTGGAGTGGGTGTCCCAGCAGTTCCTGTCCATTGTGCATCCAGATGGGCCCCATACTGAGACACAGCTTGACCCCCAGATCCATCACGACAGAAATGTGCAGGGGGTACAGTCTCTGTAGTGCTCAATATAGAATCATACAATCATGGAATGGTCAGAGTTGGAAGGGACCTTAAAGAACATTCAGTTCCAACCCCCCTGCCCTGGGCAGGGACACCTCTCCCTAGAGCAGGTTGCTCCAAGCCCCATCCAGCCTGGCCTTGAACCCCTCCAGGGATGGGGCATCAACAACTTCCCTGGGCAACCTGTTCCAGTGCCTCACCACCCTCACACCAAAGAACTTCTTCCTAAGATCTCATCTAAATCTCCCCTCTTCCAATTTAAAACCATTCCCCCTCGTCCTGTCACTAGACTTCCTGACCAAGAGTCCCTCCCCAGCTCTCCTGTAGGCTCCCTTCAGATCCTGGAAGGCTGCTCCAAGGTCTCCCCTTATAACAAATAATAACATCATCAGCACTCACAAATTGCCTGATGCTGGCATTTCTGTGGCTGGCTGCATGCTGAGGGTTCAGCAGATGCGTTTGGAGAATGTGGGGAGAAAAAAACACAAAAAATGAAAAGGAAGGACAGAGTAGATGGCTGTTGCTGTTGTTGTGAAGCTGTTACCTCCTCCCCTTCTGAAGGGTGAATAAATCAGCCACTCGATGAAGACGCAGAACTTGGATGCGGTTTTGTGAAGCTGTTTTATAGACCAGGTTTGCTTATATAGCAGTTAGGAATGCGAGTCCCTTGGAATTTGGAATGCTAGTCCCTCGATTTGGGGTTGTTTTGTTCTTTCTGTTTTGGCTTGGTGCGCCCTGTGTGGTGCCTCAGCCAGACCCCTCCCAAACTCTTGGGTGGGAAGAAGAACAAAACCCACCTCGGCCACTCAGGGGTTCACTCCAAACTCAACTCCTGATTTCCATGGCTGTGACTCATTGCCATCCTCCCTTGGGCTGGATACTGCCAAAATCCTGCTTTAATCCAGAGAGCCTGGTTCTGCCTCTGCTCCCTTTAAAACAGAATTTGGTGAGATGAGTGTCACCGTCCTCAGCTCTGCTCATACTGGGGCAAGAAGAGAATGGTTTTGCTCTTGTTCTCTGTTCCTACTCCTTGGATCTTATTTCCAGGTGTCTGTGGTCACTAAGGGGCAGCAAGGTGGGAGAGAGGAGAGACAAGATTCTCAAGGCATCCATAATTTATCTGAAATCCTTTAATTGTTCAAATTACCCAAGAATCTCAAAACCCCCCAAAAAACTGGTGAGAGGTGTAGAAATAGTAACATGACTGATTTCCATTGAAAAAGAGGGAGCAGAGCCTGCCCCGCTGTGCCTTAGGAGCAGGGTTTGTGTTCTGTTAATATTAACTTGAAATACTCTCTTAAGAATGTCTTTCCAAAACAAGAAGCTTTTCTACATCCAAGTGTCCTTGTAGGAAAGGACTTGAAGGTATGGGCTTTTGCATGATTTCCTTCTTTTCTCTGTGGAGATAAATGTTAATAGACTGGAATAATACAGGTTAGGCAGATTTCTTTTTTTAAAAATAATTTCTGATAACAGCAGAAGTTTCCCCAAGGCCTCTGCTGTGTGGAGAAGTGAGATCTCAAGCCATAAATAAAATTACAAGTTACATGACCAAGATCTTCAGATGAAAATGAGACCAAATTGACCCCACCACACTCATGTTCCTCCTTTCAGGTGGTTGTAATTGCAGCAGGGCTGGATGGGGTCCATGGTCCCCGTGCTGGGATCATAGAACAGTTTGGGTTGGAAGGGACCTCAAAGACTGGGCAAGGACACTTCCCACCACACCAGGTTACTCCAAGCCCCATCCAGCCTGGCCTTGAACACCTCCACGGATGGGGCAGCCACAGCTTCTCTGGGCAACCTGGGCCAGGGTCTCACCACCCTCACACCAAAGAAGTTCTTCCCCACATCTCATCTCAAATCTCCCTTCTTTCAGTGTCAAACCCTTCCCCTCATCCTATGGCTCTCCTCCCTGATCAAGAGTTCCTCCCCAGCTTTCCTGGAGCCCCTTGAGGGTCTGGAAGGGACGGTGGCACTTGGGAATGCTCTGCAGTGGCCATCACACAGCACATCCCCATGTCCCGGGCAAGCCATGTGCTGACCCCATGCCATGTCAATAAATGGCTTCAGGGATTATGACCTATTGGTCCGATGCCATCAGGAGGAGGCACACTGACAACCAGCTGAGGTTGACTTTCCTGTTAAATACGTGAAGCTGGGGATGGACTAGTTGGTTGGATGAGGGAGGACCTAAAATTGACTCAGTGGGAAGTTGATCCTGCTGGTGTGTGTGCTGCTGAGAGCTGGCCGGGGTCCCGTGGGGCCATGGGGGGTTGTTGGTAACACATGATGACCAAGCTGGTTGAAAAGACCTCTGGTGTGTTATGCTGAACCCAGCGGGGATTTTAAGTGCTCTGTGAAACTAAAAATAGCCCAATGAGTGCAGCCTCGTCGGAGCAGGCTGATTTGTGATTTATGCTCACCCCATCCAGCTCTCCGTATGTCTGCGCCTGGCGACCATGAGTGCTTTAGTGAAGAACAAGAGGCTGCTTCCAGCACGGAGGAGAAAGCTCCAGGACTCTTTGCCGACCACAAAATGCATAGAAATGTGGAATGGTTCAGATTAGAAGGGACCCTGAAGACCATCTTGTTCCACCTCCTGCACTTCACACCAGACCAGGTTGCTCCAAGCCCCCTCCAGCCTGGCCTTGAACCCCTCCAGGGATGGGGCAGCCACAGCTTCTCTGGGCAACCTGTTCCAGGGTCTCACCACTCTCACACCAAAGTTCTTCCCCACATCTCATCTCCATCTCCCCTCTTTCAGTGTCAAACTCTTCCCCCTCCCAGAAGCTGGGATTGCTTCTGGTTTTCAGGTTGTGTTTTTGGCAAATGTAACTCCTGGCCAAGCTGAGCTTGGGCACCTCTTCCACCCCATGGCTGTGCAGGTGACCAACAGTCACTGTCTGAACCCTCCCACTGCAGGAGCTCGGGCTCCTTTGGTCCCTTGGGGGTCCTGATGGCCCTGGTTCCCCCTTATCCCTTGCTGTCTGGAGCAATTCCTGGAGCATCTCTCTTTCCAACGTGTCCCTCAAACGTGTGCTCCTGGGTATCTTCTTTCTCTTGGGTAAGCTGGGCTGCACATATTCCCAAATCCCTCCCTTACCCCCTCCCATTTAGGCTTTCTAGAAAGCCCGTAAAAACCCCTAAGTTCTTAAATAGTGAGTATCTTGTGGCACTCCAAAGTTAATCTCACAGTTGTTTTCTCCTCCTAACTAAAACCCAGCGTGTTTCACCCCAAGGAATGCTTTTATTTGAAATTATATAGCTTCCTCCTGGTAAGTTTGCTTTGATGTGTTTGTACAGCACCCAGCACGGTGTAGCACACCTTTCAGATCCGAGCCCTTAGGAACTGACATGATATAATTAGTAATTTTCTACTATTGCAGCTTCTTTTATGCAGCACCAAGTGTCTTGCTGTTGCCTTGGCTTTGTAAAAGGCTCTTGGCTTTCATTAAAATGATAGAGGGCAACGCTGCAACTGTTTGAAATACTCCTGCTTCTGCAAAAATAGATTGTAAAAAGTGCCATTATTGAAATGACTGGAAACCCTTTTTTCCCCTGTATAATCTTGGCAATGAAGATGTGTCCCTATCGGACAAAAATAATTCAATTTTTAAAAGAACTTTCGTCATCTTTACGTTCTGTAGGTCAGGTTTTGACAAAGGCTCCCATTTTACAAACACAAACCTTCTGTTCCAGGAGCTGCAGCGTGGGAGCAACCGACCTGGCAGCTCTTCAGACCAAGATCTGGAACTGCTCTAACGATTCCTCGTTTGTAAGGTAAGACCAAAGAGCTTAATTACATGCACTAAATGACTTGAGCGCAAAATAATTGCATTCTTCTCTTAATTAAACTGCAAAAATGAGTCAATGGCCATCTTCTCCTCTCTCTTCCCCTCCATCCTGTATCTTCTATGGAAAATTAAGCTGGCTCTGGCGTCACCCCTTGGGTGTCCCCTCTGGTCCCCGTGGCAGTGCCACCCCTGTGGCTCCCTGCCTGCTGCTGCAGGCGGCTGGAGAAGCTGCTAGAACCCACGTCATATTTATAAAACAGTCTCTGCTGCTTAATCTCTGTTCCCCAGGCTGTTCTTCCCGGCAGCGACACCTTCCAGGCACCGAGCTGCATCCCCCTCTGCCAGCTTTCCTCTCCAGCAAGGGGTATCCAGGGCTCCTTTCCATAGGAACACCAGGAATGACGTGAAGTGGGAAGTGTTTCACTGCTTTTGCCATCTTCTTGTGTGCCTGGGGAGTCACTGCCACCCTGCTGCCCTCTTTCCTGGGGATGTGATAGGACACAGCATCGATAGATGGTGGCTTGGTTCCCACAGCTAAGTTTTCTGAGCCTGGGCAAGGTCTCACCACCCTTTCTCGCACTGGGCAACAGTTTCAGTCTGTGAGCAGCGTCCTTGATTTCAGGGATGAAAGGCTGTTTAATGAAGAACATATTGCTCAGCATAAGGCTGAGGGACCTGGGGCCCTTCAGCTGGAGAAGAGCAGGCTGAGAGGGGATCTCAGTGATGCTGAGCAATAGCTGAAGGGTGGAGGGGAAGAGGATGGGGCCAGAACCTTCTCAGTGGTGCCCGGGGACAGGGCAAGGGGCACAAACTGGAACATGGGAAACTCCATCTCAACATGAGGAGGAACTTCTTTCCTGTGAGGGTGCCAGAGTACTCAGCTCAGCACTGGTCAGTCCACACCTGAAATATAGTGTTCAGTTTTGGTCCGTTCTATCCAAAGGCAGCCTGGAGAGGGTCTGGAGAAGGACCACCAAGATGATCTGAGGACCAGGAAGCCTGCCAGGTGAGGAAAGGCTGAGAGAATTGTGTTTGTTCCGCCTTGAGAAAAGAACACTTAGGGGAGACCTTATCCTCATGTTCCATTATGGAAAGGGTGGCTACAAAGAAGATGGAGACTCTTTTTACAAGAAGCCATATGAAAAAGATGAGGGGTAATGGGGACAAGTTACTCCTGGGGAGATTCTGGTTGGACAGGAGGAAAAATTTTCACAGTGAGAATAGTCAACTGTTGAAATTGTCTCCCCAGGGAAGAGGTAGATTCCCCCAAATTGGACACTTTTAAGATTTGGCTGGACCATCTTGTCTAGACCATGCTTTTGCCAAGACAGGTTGGACCACATGATCCTTGAGGACCCTTCAAACCTGGTACTTGATGATTCTGTGGAAAAAAGAGTAAAGGCTTGTGTGAAGTGTCCTAATGAGTCCCAACGAGCTGCGGGGAGGGATTTCTTTCCTCCACAGCTTTTCTGGGAGTTTTGCTTCCCTGGCAAATGTTGTCACCATGCTGATGGATGAGCAACCAAGGTATTGGTTCATGGGTGTGCTTGGAGAACTTGTGTGCAACTCTTGTTTGCTGACTTGAGGTTGGATACTTAACAGGTGCTAATTAAGAGAATGATTTTAGGAAGTAGCTTTGAAAACTGCTGCACTCTTTCAGGGCCTCCTTGTAATTAGAAGCTGTGTGTGGACCATCTTGGAGATGGGGGCTCAAGTGCCCTAATGAGCCAGGTTTCTGGCTAAGGAATGGGTTTAGCATAGTATAAATTAGTTCATTTTTGTAGGAAAAGAATGTCCACGCCCTCTTGTACCTTGTCTAATTTTGATTTGCTGCAAAATACCTGATTTAAGTCTCTGCCCACCTGGTTTTCCTGTGGGTGACGTGGACTGTGGGAGAGAGGTTGGAGGTGCCTGACTCAGGGTGCTCATGAGGGGCTTAAGGGGCTATTTATTCCTTTAACCCTGTCAAATACAGTCACCAATGATCATTTAATCTGGGGAAGTAATAAATATTAAGAATGAAGTGCTGTAAAAATGGCACTTTAGGAAAAGGAGCACATTTTAGAGGAATATAATCGATTTTCTTTCCCTCCCTTTATTTTGGGGAGCACAAATAGAGTCACCTTGTCGTTACCTGGCTGACAGTGGCTGTTCCTGCCTGTGATTAATAGTTTGCTTGTGTTGCCAGGCAGATGCTTTAATTCTGTTTTAATATGAGCAGTGGTGCTGGGAAAATGCTCCATGCACAGAGTGAAAGTAGCTCCTTTCCTGTGAAAAACGATGATCTCCGACCTGCAGAGTAAATTCCTGCCTTTTATAAATAGGGAGCCTTGGACATGAGCACAAAGGCAGCCTTTGTCTCTTAGAAATATTAAAGGTGGGTTTGGATGAAGGCAGTGACTGTTGGGGGCTGCTTGAGCCTTCCCTGCTTCTCGAGGTGGGCGTGAAGGGGGATTTTGGGGATGCTGTGGGACCCCTCACCCCACATAGAACTGTAGAATGGTCAGAGTTGGAAGGGACCTTCAANTGGTTCCTGACAAACAGCTGGGACATGGCTCTCTGTTGGCCTTTACCCACCAGAATTTGGGCCTGCACATCAGCCCCGCACCTCTGTGATGGGCCAGAAGGTACCTTGCCCGGAATGTCTTTCCAAAGGGTAAAGATGAAAGGTACAAAGCAAGGCAGACAATTTAAAAGCTTTAAAATGAAAGGGAGACAGTTAATAGCTGTAAGCATGACGGGGCTGACAGCCCGTGATCTCATGCAGAAAATACTCCTGACAGTAGCGAGCCAGGGTTTAAAGACCTGGTTTACCCAGCTGAAAGTTAATACAGGGGGGGAAAAAAAGTGTTTTCCCCTATTTATATTATTTTATGCAGTAATGAAACTGCCTTCTGACTTTTAGTGTTACCCTGTAAACCTTGCAACCGAGAGATTAGGGGTGAATTGATTGCCTCTTGTTGTGTTGTCTGCAAATGTGTCACGGCTCTGCTGCTCCGCGATCGATGACTGGGAGCTGTCCTCCTCCTGCTATCATGGTCACGGCACCTTCCCTTCTCCGTGCCGGGTTGCAAGATGCTGCTGTGTGAAGCAGCAGTCGTGTGTGGCTGGAAAATTGGCTTAGGAAAAGTAATTTTAGCCCTAAAAAAGGGTTCTTAAAGGAAAGGTGGAGAGGGACTCTTGGTGCGGGAAGGGAGCCATAGGATGAGGGGGAAGGGTTTGACACTGAAAGAGGGGAGATGGAGATGAGATGTGGGGAAGAACTTCTTTGCTGGGAGGGGGGTGAGACTCAGGTTGCCCAGAGAAGCTGTGGCTGCCCCATCCCTGGAGGGGTTCAAGGCCAGGTTGGATGGGGCTTGGAGCAACCTGGTTGTACGGAGTTTTGCTCCTTGTCCCAGGATGCTCTTACCTTCTGCTGGAGCCAGATAAGAGGGAAAATGTACAAAACCTGAGTGAAATGAGGAACCAGCACCCAAATGTCTCGTAGTTGGCTCCCCCAGCCCTGATTCAGGCTGATAAAGGTGTCTGGGAAGAGGGGCAAGAGACAGATGGGGGGCAACAGGGATCTGGGACCCCCTTGTCCCTTTCACATCCACCCAACCTAAGAGTCTCTTCTGGACTCTCCCAGCTGCCTGGGGAGTGTGTTAACACCCCTTTGGGTAAATACACTGAACTGCCAAATAACAAGTGTGAAAAACCTAGTGAGATGATGCCAGGTGATTTTTGAAGGGTTGAGAGAGTTTTAAATGGAAATAAATATCCCTGCAAGGGACTTGGGGTGGAGAGGTCTCACCCTGAAGGTGACTCAAGAGTCAAACCAGACTGGCGTTTGGGTTTAAATATAATGGCTGATGTTTGACTTCCCATAATTTTTAAAAAACTTAGAAAGTAATGTTCAGCAGAGGTGGGAAGAAGGAGTCTGTAGTAACACAGGGTGCTACTTGATCTGGTATTTATTGTTGGTTTGCTAAATTTGAAGAGCACAGACCAAAGGTAACCTTGCCATTTCAACAGGATGGTGGGAACATTACCATGCTATGTTCCAGCAGCCAGGCATGAGAGTAATGTTTGTGAATGCTATTAAAAAGAAAATCTCTGTGGGAGAGGAGCAGCTCTTAGGTGTACCTACTGATTGGAAATATTTCATATTTTTTCAGCAATGAAAAAAAAAGTCAGATTATAATACAGAAAATAAAACATGGTTCTGTGGTTTTATTCACCTCTGAAGGTAATAGAGTAGTCAGAACAAAACGCTGTTTTAATAAAAAGTCTCCTGTTTTGCTTTTCTGCTCCCAAGATATAATTTATATGGTGACAGAAATAAATACCAATCTTCGAACTGCTCTCGGTGGTGCAATACCAGCATGTACTGCAGCCCTGATAACGTGCTTGACTTCTTTTTTTCCCCTTGCTCAGTTAGCTTTGCAGTGCAATACTAAGTTGTATTTACACGTATTTCTGAGCAAGGCACGCGATGAAGTTGTGATACAGATTAAATCCCCCGAGTGCAATGAAAGCCTCCTCCTCTGCTGCTGAGTTTTGTTATTCCAGCCCTACCCAGCCTGGTTTCTGCTGGCTCTGCTTGAGTGGGAAAGGTATTTTCATCCTAAAAATGTATATGTGGTGCTCTGCAGATCTCTTGCAAATTGTGTGGGGCTTGGCTGTGGGCTTTGCTTTGCTGAAAGTGGGGGTTCGGAGCAGAAACTGGGTCCCCTGAGGTGGGAAATGAGATGCAATGGGGATGTGCTCTGGTCCCAGGTGCTGGCACCTCCATGCTCACAAGAATGCCCCAAAAAAGAGACTCAAGGCTGGGCTCATTTGGTTAGAAGGTCTGTTCAGGTGCTGTGGGGATGGGCTGGAGGCTGGTGTCTGTTTCTGATAAAATCTCTCCAGGCAGCTTTCATGCAACTGCACATTTTATTAGCAGTACGGTCAACATCCTTAATCTTGAATTAGAGCTTTGATTTGAGAAACTTACTTTTAAATCTGCTTCTCAGTGTGAAATTATGGGAATAAACATGCACACATTATTTTCTGCAGCAATGAAACGTGGTTGAGGGTATTTCTGGCCAGTAGGTCCTGTCCCATCACCCCAGTTTGGTCCCTTTGTGTCCCACGGTTTCTTACAGTGACAAGGAGCATGTTGTTCCCTTCTTATTCTTTATTTTTATGGTAATTCTGGATCAGGATCACTTTGGTGACTGGGTTTGCAGTGTGGCCATGTCAGTAAAGCCATAGGTGTGTTGTTTTTTTTTTAAAAAAAGACAAAAAGTTGTAGCAAGCAGCATGAGGGGAGCGGGATAAATGGTGAAAGCTTTTAGTTGTCAGTGAGAGGGAGGTCATCTCCACCCTGAGAGGTGACTGCTTTCTCTGGGAGACAGACACTGCCAATCCTTTACCCCCTTAATTACATAAACTCACCACCCAGGGCACCCAGCCTGGCCCGTGGAGGGGATGGGGATAGAAAGAAAATGATGATGGTGACAATGGAAACGCATGTCAGGTGAGCGGCGTTTTCACACGTGCTTTATTTTTGCATCATGTTTAATTAAAATCTAACACGGCATTGACAGGCTGAGAGAGCTGGG
>VXBW01001019.1:251973-292101 GCA_013400375.1 Thinocorus orbignyianus
TGATTGAGCTCAACTTGGAAGCAAAGTATCTCACACTGGGAACTGTAGCGCAACCCAGCCCAGTTCTTCTGTAGTTTGTGTCTTGGAAATTAATGGTTCTTTTAAGATTAATTTCCAGTAGGATAATATTGTCTCAGCTCTTCGTTCTCTAATTTGGACACCTAGTCCAATTTTAGACCCATTTGAGAGAGGTGTGTATTTCTCAAAGATAATTGTTTCCATCGAATACCGTGAAAACTGGCTATTGCCAGGGGAGAGGAGCCTAAATGATGGGTTTTGCTGGATAATGGGCTAGGAGTGCTCCAGCCTGGTCTCTCACTCCACCTTGGGCTTTTGCTCAGAGCAGTGTCAGCTGTGTTTCAGCAAGACTGACGCTTGTACTGCCGTTGCTCTTAATTAAGACTGGGCTAATTGCTCTGCTGCTTGCAGACTACCCTGCTGGAGCTTCTTCCCATCCCCAGCACTCAGCTTTGCTTATTTGTCATGTCCCAAGCCACGCTCACCACTCCTGCCCGTCTCACTCAGCTGCTACAGAATAGCCCTTACAAAGGGCTTATCTGCTGGAGGCTGAGGGATTTTTATTTATTTCTTTATTTACTTTTATTTCTTTGTTCTGCTCTCCTGCAAAAGAAATCCTTCGGAACCCACCTGTGAACTTTTAAGCCTTAACCATTCAGTTTGTCTGACTCTCCCTGCTGATCTGCGTGGTGGCATCAAACCCCCCAGAGTCTGCCCAGGGACGTTCACAGCGGCGTGTTTCAAAACTGGTTCAGGCTAATTCTGAAAGAAGCCTGGCCACAGACAGTGCTGCACGTCTGCTGCCCTTGAGGTGTCATTTTCCCTTTAATAGAGATCAATTCAATAAAGTTGGGTTTTGTTTTCATATTTTTTTTTTTCCCTAGTTAACATCTCAACCATCTTCCTCCCTCCCCCTCTCTGCCCTCTGAGCCTTGGCTGACAATTTTTGGAGAATTTATTTTTACACCTGGGAACGTGGCCAGATTTGGGCAGTTTCTCTTGAGGGCAGATGCTTCACGCTGCCCGTGTGTCCATGCAATCTCATGCAGGTTCCTAATTTTTTCCCTGTTTGAAGAAAAAAGGACAGAGGTAAAAAGGACATTTTGAGAACACAACCCAACCCTTGCTCCGTGTAGACTCAGAGAGACGTATGGCTGGTGTCATGGTTCCTTTCTCAGTCTCGGTTTCCTGAGCTTTCTCCTCATAAAAGCAGGATGGACCTTATCTCCTAAATCTTATTTGTACACCGCCTTGGGATGTGAGGCCGGAAAAGTACTTTATAGAGTTTATTGTATTTTATCATTGTATTGTGAACTACCCAAGGCTACGGAGTTGTGTAACCCTCTATCCAATAAGCCAATGAATAATAGAGAGGCGTGGGAGCTGTGTACATCACTTTCCATCTTGCTTGTGTGAGGTTATAATGAAGAAAAACAGGAGGAGAGGTGGGATTGACTGTCTTGGGGTGCCATCTGCACCCCAACCGTCTCAGGGCTCCACCAATCCAGCCCCCATCAAAACCTGGTGCAATCTGGGGGTTCTTGTGTCATATTGCATCATTTCAGCTCAGCATCAACTGTGGAAATGGATGAAATTAGAGATTTGCCTCCAGAAAAGCCTTCAGAGCTGCAAATGGAGGGGGAGGATGGGGTTTTGGCAAATTTCTCCTCCATAAGGAAATGATGGTTGGGAGGGTAGACAATCTTTGTCAGCGAAGAGTGGTGAGAGGTTATCATAGAATCCTAGAATGGTTTGGGTTGGGATCTTAAAGGTCATTCAGTTCCACCTCCCACCAGACCAGGTTGCTCCAAGCCCCATCCATCCATTGGCCTTGAACCCCTCCAGGGGTGTGGTTTGCCTGTTTTGAGAGTGTTACAAGATTTAAACCCACTGGTAGTTGTTCCTGCAGGGGTGAAGGTCATCTTTGGAACAGTAATCATCTTTTTACAGAAATATCTTGGCCTTCATCAACATGCTTTGATGAAGAGCTTTGGTAACTGTGCTTTGTCCCATGATACTGGGCAAGCGCTCACTTCCTCGTGTGGAAATGCATTGAATTTCCTTATGGAAAATTGGCTTCTATTGACCAGAGAATTTTGGTTTATTTGTGGGATTAAGTATAAATTAAGCAAAAATAGAATTGCAGTTATTCCATTTATTTCAGAAAATACTGGATTGATTTGAAGAATTAAAAATAGCGTTTTAGAAGGCTCATTCTATTGGAAAATTTTGACCAGATGAAGAGGAGCAATTACTTCTTAAGGATAGACAGTATCAACGGTATAAATCTGCCCTCAAATATTTATTTTCCAAACAAAATATATTCAGATCAGATAAAGCAGATCAAAAAATTAATGTGTGCAGGGGTAAAACCAGTTTTTCCCCATGATCTGCTTCCTCTTGCTCTTAAACCATAATGTCAATTATTCACTCTAACTGTGCTGTCCATACTTTTGTGCCTAATTGATTTCAGTAATGTTTTTGCCCCTAATCTCTCAGGTTTGGGGTTTTTTTCCTTGCTGTTTTGCGGAGGTGGTTGGTGTTAATTCCTTGTGCTGTTGTGTGAGTGGAAACTGGTGATAAAATAAGTATTTTTGGCTGCCCCCAGCAGTTGTTATGGGGAGGCAGAGTCCGACACGGGGTTTATCTGTGTTTCCATGTGTCAGCGCTGAGAGTTGGATGTTCAACCCACCCCCGGCCAGGTAATTGTTCTATTTTAATCAAGTTATAAAGTAAGCACAGTTGGTTTGCAACTAGGCTAGGGTGGAAATTGGTGCAGCCACCCAACTGTTTCTCAAAACCTTTATAAAGTCTGCTAAGAGTTTGGCCTTATTATAAGACTAAATTATGCCTCAACTGCAGCGGGGAGAGCCGATCTTAAAATAGCGCAATTTGTTTTCTCCCACTTGTTCCTTTTACAAGCTGCTAAACGGCTGCTTAGTGGCCCAAATTGTTTCCATTAAAGAAATATTCATTTAACTTTATCTTACGAGCAATATAAATATTTTCCTTAAGGAAAAATGAGAAGACACTTGTTTAAAGAAAAGGGCTCTGAGCGTGCAGGAAGTAATTCTGTTTGGAAATGATGGGCAACGGAAAATGAGGATTCAGGAGTAGAAGCAGCATCAACACTCAGGAGTGAGTATAATTAACGGCCACCACGTGGTGAATTTAGAATTCAAGTCTCTAAGTGAGGACCAGAAAACTCTCCATGAGATGCTGGAGCTCTGAGGCAGATCATGATCTTGCTGGGGCAGACGCCGGGTGAGTTACGGGGGTGTCTGCCAGCAGGAAGCTTCATGATATTATTGCAGTGATTCCTGCAGACCTTGGAATGAACAAAACCATTTTAAGAGGAGAAGGGCTTATCCGAGCATAGCACTAAAAATCTAATTTGGCGCCTTCAGCTCCACAAACGATGGCTACTGCTGAAGGAAAGGCAGGAAGGGACATTGCTTTTAATTGGTTCAAACAATTGTGGAAGAGGATGTTAGGCTTTGTTTCCGCTTCTGGGTCTAGTGATCCATTTTTTCGTTTATTATTACACTCAACTGTCCTACAAACAAACAAAAAACCCAAGCCCAAACCAAGTTAAAATGAAAAATACCCCACCAAACAACCACCACCAGAACCCGCGTTTGCCCCTGTTTCCAGCAGCTCAGAAACATACACAAATAAATCCCTACCATATTCCATAGAAACAGCTGAAGTCAAGGTTTAAGCCCCTTATTTATTTATGTAGATATTTCCTAGAGCTGAAAGCAACCACTTTTAAAGGTTTATTTTTATTTTTCCAGTAATATCCTTGCAAACTTTTCTGGGGAGAAGCAGGACTCCACGGTAATGCAATATTTTCCGTCACCAGAAATCAGCCTCTATCAGAGCTCCCCGATGAAGGATGGTTCAGGTGAACATCCCATCTGCTCATCACCCACCTCTGCCCCTGGGATGGAGGTGCTTGGTGTGCCTGGGCTCTTCGCTTTTGTGTTATGCTCCATTTGCTGTTTAGTCCCAAATCCCACAGGCGAGCTCTGAACCTGTCAAATCTGCAGGATTTCCAATTAATTGTGCAGCTCTAATGAGGCCAATATGATGGTCCTACGCTCAACGGAAGACCGTTATCTGGATGTTTTGTGTGGCAGCTTCTGATGGAAAATTAATTTCAATATTCAGCAGCTGCCAGAGGTCTCAGGGTTCCTGTATCCTCCCTGGCAGAATATTCTCCTTTCTGGGTGTGTTTAGGTAATTTACATGAATATCTTTCATTTCCCATGATGTTTCCTTCGCACTATCCTTGAATTGAGGAAGAAGTCAATGTGACCATTCATCGTTTTGAAGTTTCTGCTGTCTGGATATCTTTTAGGACCCATTAGGGCCACCAAAATGATTAGAGGGATGGAGCACCTCTTCTATGAGGACAGNAGTACTTGTGCTTCTCATTTTGTGGCTGTGAAAAGAGGTGGGAGATTTTTAAAAACTAGCAAGGAATCAGTCTTTTCTGCAGGCAAACACTTAGGCGAAATGCATTTGAACCTGCACTCCCAAAATGAGGAGAATGGAGTTTATCAGATAGTCTGTGTGTCTTGATCTAAGCCAAATTAAAATACATTTTAATAAATTCTTAAAATTTGCAAGGTAAAAGGATAGAAATAAGGATAATTTAACCACATCTGTTTTGCTTATTTATTGAATTAGGCTCATTAGATGTGCAGAACAACAACACACGTAGCCGCGAGTCTCTCTTTAATGCGTTTTGTGCTGATGTTGTGTGTTTAAGGCAGAATTCCAAACGGAAATTTCCAGGTTGGGTTAAACCTTGTGAGCAGACCATCTGTCTTGGGTGCAGAAGTTGTGAGTCGCTGGGAGAAGACTGATGGCCAGTGGTTTCTGTCTCTGGTAGCCAAATAAATTGCATTAGTTTACACCTTCTGCAAACCCTCCCTGCCTGGTGCCCTTCCAGCCCGGGGAGAGACGTGGAGACAAATCAATAAGTGTTTGCAGCACACCGAGGCTGCTGTTCTCATACAACGTGGGGCCCCTGACATTTAACTAAAAGCAGAGAAAGTTGTCAAAGGCAGATATTGCAATAAGAGGGAACAGCAGGCTTCAATATTAAAAGTGCAGCTTGTAAGCTGGCTGCTGTTAGATATGTTTTTCTTATTGTCTATCAAGACCTTGGGCAATGGGAAGTTGCCGGTGGCTTTATGTATCCCTCCGAAAACAAACCTCTGGCAGTGATAATGAAATCTTCCTTGTGGATTGACTGCTTTTTCTCTGGAACATGAAAATTACTGAATTTGGAGGCTCTTTTTTTTTCTTTTTCTTTTATTAAGCCATGGTATTTTCAGTACGCCGCGCTTGCCATCGATTTTGTTGGCTGCTCTGCGTTGAAGAGTTGTGCTTTCAAATTTTAAACCTGTCAAAACACAAATTCATCATGGAAAAAGCAATCCTGGGAGCATCAGATGTCTGAACCCCGCTGGAAACACAAGGGATGAATAATTGAGAAGAGAAAAAAAAAAACAAAAACAAAACCAAAACACAACCCAAAAGACATCGGCAGGTTGTGGATGACTGTGCTATGGGTTTCACCGGGAGGCTGATGGCCTGTTTGTAATGAAGTCTGTGCATCTGAAATGCTGCTGGAAGGAGGATCTGTAGCAGTAACAGAGCCAGGGGGATTTTTTAAGAACTCAGGTATTCTCCTGTGGTGTCTGATCCATTAGCCACGATCTCGCTCTTGTGCATGTCTTTAAAATGCCTCATTTAACCCACAACTTTCAGGTGGGAGGTGCTGGTCTAAGTCCTCTGACCCTGTGATGCTCCCCTGGGTGGTGAAGCCAGTTCAGGAGACACATCTTAGGGCAGGAACAGGTTGTTTTCTCTCAGTTTCCCAGTTTGGGGCACAGGGAGCACCCAATTTCCCCAACCAGCAGATACCATCACAGCTGGTAACGGCCAAGAGGTAGGTCCTTGTTCAAGAAGGACCATTTCCCACCCAAATGAAGGTGGTTTTTGCAACCTTCATTGCCTTTTGCAGGAGGAATATAGATTGGGCAGTACTTGGAGACAGGCTGGCTGATGTGTGGTCGTATCTAAGTTCTAACTTAGTTGAGGGTGGATCCAAGTTTTAACATGGTCATCTTCAGGCCATCTTCGCTCCATCCCAGCAGGGTGTTTGTTGGAGTAGCTGCAAAATCCCCACTGAGCTTCAGTATTTTCTTCACAATAATAGTTTAGGAAAGAGGAGGTTGAGGCTAGAGAGCTGAATGTGAGAAATGCAGGGTGGTGGTGGGGTCTGCTTCCAAGATCAAGGTGGACCCAGGTGGACTCTACCTGGGAGCCCAATGTCTTGCAATTAAAAGGTGAAGAACTTGGTTTTCCTCTTGCTAATACCTATGGCTGTCAAGTCTTCAGGGTTGAAAAGGGGGTGGGAAGGGAATGTGGTGCAGAGCAGAGACTATGGTAACTGCATGAAAGAAGTTATTGGGTGGAGGAACCTGAAATGAGACTTCCCATGAGAATGATAAAGGCAATTTGAATTGAAAAAATAAACAAAATAAAAACCCAAGGGCTTATCAATCTTGTTTAGAGTAATTTGGTTGCCCCATCTAAATTTGGGATGGCAGCTCAGGAAAGGGCTAACGATTCAAGACCTGGTGGAGTTTGGAGGCTGTGGATCTGTGGAAGCATTTCCATCTGCAGCCTCAGTGGCCCAGGGGGGATGTTTGGTGTCCAGGCGAGGGGGTGGTGGTGTTTAGTAGCCTTTTTAAAACAGACATCAGCAACTGTGCAAAGCTTCCAAGTGAAGTGAGGATGTTCTGCAGCTACAGGGCATCACCAAAGAGTGTGCTGGAAAAAAATAGTTGCCCCGCAGCAGTATTGAAACCTAATGGATTTTTCTGTGCAACTCCAAGGCAGGCAAGAGAGAAAAAAATCAGCTTATTTCACTGGGCACAGAGTCCTGGTTTATTTCTCCCACGAGGATGTGTTGTACCGACTGCAAGGTTATATAAAATACCTCCATGATAAAGCAAGTTCTTCGTTCTTTTATGCTAAAATGAGTGTGTAAAAGACCAGAGGGAAAATCCATAATATTAGAACCATGTAGGAAATGCCATCGTATCCTACGGTTACGTAAACTCAGGTTCTCTCCCTCTCCAAAATCAATTGTCCCGGGAAGCAGCATTACATGCTGACACATGGAAGCACTTTGTCACAAGCAATTATACCACGCTACAGTAAATTGCCACACGATCTATTACGTTGGGGAGCACTCGATCTGGGCAGTGTTTTTCCTCAAATCAGCCTGCTTAATCACACAGTGGCAGAAGTGGGATTGACAAGGTTTTCCTAAAAACTTTTCCAAAGGAACACTATTTTTTAAAGGAAATAAACCTCAAAATACTAAAAAGGAAATGCTAATATCTGTTGAAAAGACTGTTCTGTTCTGTTCTGAAATAGGAGGGGGACCTACAGGAAAGCTGGGAAGGGAATCTTGATGAGGGAGAGGAGCCATAGGGTGAGGGGGAAGGGTATGACACTGAAAGAGGGGAGATGGAGATGAGATGTGGGGAAGAACTTTGGAGTGAGTGTGGTGAGACCCTGGCCCAGGTTGCCCAGAGAAGCTGTGGCTGCCCCATCCCTGGAGGGGTTCAAGGCCAGGCTGGATGGGGCTTGGAGCAACCTGGTGTGGTGGGAGGTGTCCCTGCCCAGGGCAGGGGGGTTGGAGTTCCATGATCTTTAAGGTCCCTTCCAACTCTAATGGGAGCTGGAGACCTCCCATTGCAGTGCAGGAGGACCGTCAAGAGGGGCAGGCTCTGACTGAATCCAGGAAACCCACCCAACTTTTGCCTCATTTAGATCAAAATTACATGGCTTGAAAATTTCATGAATACCATTTGGTTTTGAAATGAGGAGCCATTGCTGACTGCTATCTTAGATTGGAGGGAAGAGTGTGAAAACCAAATCTGGGGTTGAGGGGACACGTGTGACAGGCTTCGTTATTCAGTATCCCTTGGAAAATGCAGTTGACAGGGCAAGTGTTGGTGACTGGGATGGAGCAGGAGTTTCTAACAGGTATTGGGGACACAGATATGCAGTGCTGGTGTCTGGGATCTTGATCCCACGAGCTGCATCCCTGGGCAGGGTCCTCCTGCCTGTGGTGGCAACTGCTCTTCTCCCTGTTGTGTCTTTCTCAGCTCTGTCTATGGACTGCCTCGGCTGTGCTTCATGAGTTGAGTAACACCATGAATTGGTACTACAGCTCTGTGCAATAGCAGTTAATGATGCTGTTCAACACCAAATAACCCTAAATTAAGGGCTTTTTATCAGAAGTAGTTGGAAACCCTTTAGCTGAATCCACTGATCTACCAGGTTCATAAATGTGAAGGTTTTGGTACCTGTTTTGTACCTTGGCTGGCAAACCTCCTGCAGATTTGAGATAGGCTGTAATGACTATGGAATTTTAATTTTTAAGCAAGATATTTGTATTCCTTTTATTACAGCTGGGCATTTTCAGGTGCAAAATAACAAGCTGAGATGATGACTGCCTTTGGGCGATGGAGAGTTTGGCTCGTTGTTTTGCTTCTCTCAGGGGAAAACATTTCATGGCACTTCAACTTCTTGATGAAGTGTGATTGTTATCCCATTTTTTCCTCAACTGGAAGTCTTCTCCGTATGCCAGCATCTCCAAACCCAGCTGTGTTTTCAGCCCTTGCATGCTGCAACGTCCATTCTCTGTGCTTGTTTGCAAACACTTCGGCTGAGAGAAGTGGAGAATGATGGTGGGGTGGGGGGAAATGTGTGTTTTACCATTTTTCCCTCTGCAGTTTAGGAATTACTCTTCATAGATGAACCAGTTTATCGGTTAAGTGCTGCACTTCTAGCTTTCTCTCTTATCACTACTTGTAAATCATCCTTTCCCTCTTGCCCTCTGCTTTCTGATTCAGTTTTGCATGTCAATAGCTTTTTTTTGGGGGGGCATAATCCATAAACTGTGGTTCCTTTGTTCATTATTGCCCTTTCTGACCATCTTGACAAGGACTTTAGAAAGCCTCCGGAAAGGCTTGCTCATTTCTGCATCCTTACTTGGGTTTTTATTCGATTTGGAGGTCTCGTTTTAATTCAGTTTCACCTTAGGAACATGCATAATTTTCCAGTGACTTAATTTCTTTGTTCCCTCTGGGAAGCAGAACAAGGCAGTTGCACTTTTAGGTTCTTCCAGCAGCTCCCATCCAGAAAACTCAGCAGAAAAGTGGATTTTGTGGCTCCTGTCCAGGCTGTGGAGCATTGTGGGGAGCAGGGTCTATATGAATGAATGGCATAAGGACCAGGGAGCATCCCAGCCCATGCATGGGCACCCCACTGCTCAGTCACACTGGGGAGAACCATCAAATGTCCATCATCATAGAATCACAGAATGGTTTGGTTTGGAAGGGACCTTGAAGACCATCCAACACCCAATGCCTGGGCAGGGGCATTTCCCACCAGACCAGGTTGCTCCAAGCCCCATCCAACCTGACCTTGAACCCCCTAGAGGGTGGCAGGGGATGGAACTAGGGGTCTTCCAACCCCAACCGTTCTATGATTCTATGATCATGGGCCATTCCCTAAACCTGAAACACTATCTTTGCCTTCAGTGCATAAACAGCCTGATCCTGGCCCGGGAAAGCTTCCGAGGTGCCAGCAGATGGGGCTCCTGGTGCCTTCTGCTTGGTTTCTGGTGCCTTCTGCTTGGTTTCTGATGCCGAGCTCCCTTTGTCTCTCCTGGGAGATATATAATGAGATTTTCCATGCAGATTTTTTTTCTATTCTCCCACAGAATGACTTCATCCCTTTCTCCTGTTTCCCTGTGACAGCACACACACCACTGAGCGTTTGGCAAGTATTTTTCCGAAGTATTTTTCCACTGACTCCTTACAGGAATTATGCTGTGGATCCTGCTGGAACAGGTTAAGGCACTAAAAGCCATCATATAGATGTAATCCTTCCCAGAGGCATGACCACTTATCTTGAAAAAAGTGGGATTTCACCCTAATTTTCCTAGGATACAAAAAACCAGGTAAATCTCCTGTCCTGTTGTGGTTGACCCAAGCCTACTCAAGCACGTTGTCCCAATGAGAGGGTTACTCCTGCTCATCCCCATGCCTAAGGATGGCTCATGGAGGCTTCTCCCAGGCAATTTTGCTGCTCTGGTGGGGATAGAGTGCAGCAAAATTGCCTGATACCTGTTTCTGGCCATTGATTCTACAGCGTGTAGGAGAAAAATACAGAAACATTAAAAAAAAGATAATTAAAATATATATATATGTGTGTGAATAGATGGTATTAGTAAAAGGTAAGTAATGCCTGAGCTGTCAGTGCTTCTGTAAAAGAAATGTGATATTTTTAAACTAGAGGAAAAATGATCAAAAAAAAAAAAAAAAAGAAGTTAATCAAGGCTGATTGGTTCCTAACTTAATTAGAGATGGGAACAGGGGAGCCTGAGTGACATCTGTTACTTCTGCCATCTGTAATGCTTTTTTTTCTTTTCTTTTCCATCAACGTCACTCAAGGAGAAGCATGTTCCTTATGCAGTTGTTTCCAGAGAAATCGCCTTCCAATTGCTTGGCAATTAATAATAGAAATAGCTGTTATGTGAAACGAAGCAAACACTGAAATATTTTATACTGGTCCGTTTCTGTGTCCAGCCCATCTGCTAAGCAGTTCTATTTCCAACTGGCTGTTACAGTGTGTGAAATATAAACCCTGAAGTTTGATTTAATATTAATAGCTGCCTGCTTCCCCATCGTCCGGAGACACCGGCCTCATCCACGGCACGGACTCCTGGGAACACCTGCAGATGTTTTTTTTCCCTCCTGGGCAATGACATGTTGCATGGCAAGGTGGGTTTAAATCAGAGAGGGCAAACCTGGCCAGGGAGGAGACAAATAGAATCACAGGATGGTTTGGGTGGGAAAGGATCTTAAAGCCCCCACCCAGTGCCACCCCCTGCCCTGGGCAGGGACACCTCCCACCACACCAGGTTGCTCCAAGCCCCATCCAGCCTGGCCTTGAACTCCTCCAGGGATGGGGCAGCCACAGCTTCTCTGGGCAACCTGGGCCAGGGTCTCACCAAAGTTCTTCCCCACATCTCATCTCCTTCTCCCCTCTTTCAGTGTCAAACCCTTCCCTCTCCTCCTAGGGCTCTCCTCCTTCATCAGGAGTCCCTCCCCAGCTTTCCTGGAAGAGAAGGTTCCAAGGAGACCTTCGAGCTGCTTTCAGGGACTGGAAGGGGCTCTGAGGTCTCCCTGGAGCCTTCTCTTCTCCAGGCTGAACTCCCCAACTCTCTCAGCCTGTCCTCCCAGCAGAGGGGCTCCAGCCCTCCCAGCATCTCCGTGACCTCCTCTGGACCCACTCCCAACAGCTTCACATCATTCCTGTGCTGAGGACTCCAAAGCTGAACGCAGTGGTCCAAGTGGGTCTCTCCAGGGTGGAGCAGAGGGACAGAATTCCCCCCCCACACCCCACTGCCCACGCTTTTTTTGACACAGCCCAGCAGGCTCAGGTTTTAGAAGTTTAGGAGATGCTGATCCTGTTCTGGAGGGGGCATTTCCCAGACCCTCCAGGCTGAATTCCCCAGGGATCCCCACCAGGCCAGGCTGGGGGGAACCAGAGAGGCATCCAGACATACCGAAGGGAAGGAGAAGGCAAATCTCCAAGCTGGCTGAAGGAGGTTGGGGGGGTGAGGCTCTGAGCATCATCAGGCATCATACACTGGTCCCTAACCTGCTCTGCAAAGGAAAATAAGACAAAAACCTGAAAAGGGTCACTTATACAGAGACATGATGATGTGCTGGAGATGTGTGAGAGGTCAGTAAATACCGTTCTGCAGCTCAATTAACTGCTTAAAGTATATCCGTGTAAAGCAGACACTGCATATTCCAGAAATTGCCTTGGAGCTATCTCTGCGCTCCACCTTGCTGCCCACTTTATTCCAGGAACCCTCCTTCCCCCGCTCCCTCATCCTGTGTTTTATTTCATTTTCGATACAAGCCCTGGCAGATGACACTCCTTTCCCATCAATCAGCCGCCGGCGACAGCCGGGACCCAGGACGTTCTCCAGAAACCCAGTGTCATTGATCCGTGTTATCACCCGGAGGCACCAAACCCCCGTCTCCTCCTGTCTGGCCGCGGTCTGTTGGCTCGGCGTGATCCTCTCATCGCTTCTGCAGCCTTAAAACATCCCTGTTATTATGCTGGGTAAGAGAAAAAAAAGGCTGTTTATCCCTCCCGAGTTCCCTGCCCGGCTTACTGGGTGGGACTGGGTGCTCATAAACATCACAGCAAGTATTTATTTTTGCTGTTTTGCCTTCTCTGTTTCTGGTTCCCCGTGATGGGGACATTAAATTTTGAAGCCCTGTGATTTTGATCTAAATGAGGCAAAAGTTGGGTGGGTTTCCTGGATTCAAGCAGAGCCCACCCCTCTTGATGGTCCTCCGGCACTGCAATGGGAGGTCTCCAGCTTCTTGGTCATGGCCAGCATGAGGGGAGCTGCAATAAAATAAGTCCTTTCCCTGCTCCATGGGTCCCAGGAGCTGTGCCAAGGAGAGATGGGGTTCCCCAAGGAGGTGCCCACTGAGGGCAACCAGTGGGACAGCCCAGCTTGACGCAGTAATTCACAAAACACCAAAATGCCATGTTAAAGCATCTTATTTTAATCCTGTTTTTCTAATTCCCCCACACCAGATAAGGGAATATTTCACCTTTGTCTTTTAGTCATCGTTAGGGTCTTCTATACGACCCACATGGGAATATATCAGAGTAGATGAGCAGACTGGATTAATTCATGTTGATGGCTGTGCCAGAAGGTGCTCTCCAGTGAGAGGGTATTATTGAAAGATGCATTTCATAGAATGACAGCATGGTTTGGGTTGGAAGGGACCTTGAAGACCATCCAGTTCCAACCCCTGCCCTGGGCAGGGACACCTCCTACCACACCAGGTTGCTCCAAGCCCCATCCAGCCTGGCCTTGAACCCCTCCAGGCATGGGGCAGCCACAGCTTCTCTGTTCCAGGGTCTCACCACCCTCACACCAAAGAAGTTCTTCTCCAGATCTCATCTCCATCTCCCCTCTTTCAGTGTCAAACCCTTCCCCCTCCTCCTAGGGCTCCTCTCCCTCATCAAGAGTCCCTCCCCATCTCTCCTCTAGCCCCGCTTCCTGGCAGCTGGCAGGGGAAAACCCAAAAGCTGCCTTTGGAGGTGGAAAGATGCTTTTAATTTCATTGCATAGTTTTAAACGGAGGAGCAGAGACGATGGGCAGCAGTTATCTCACCGTGGCTGGGTCAATATGGCCACCATGACCAGCAGGCCTTGACAGTGGTCACCTCTTCCTCACTAGCTCCAAGGAACCCACAGAAAATGTTCCTGAAAGACAATATCCACCAAAACCCCTCTCCTGGGCTCTGTGCCCACCCTGTGTGATGCGAGGGTGCCACTGGGGACTCTCTGGGGTGTGGTTTCCCGGTTGCCACCATGGCTTTGGAGTCAACCTACCGCTATGGGATGGGGTTTTTTTTAAAACCTGAGATGGTAGGGCAATATCCCAGGGTTGTTTTTCCGAAGCAGGGGTAAATTTACAGTATCACCTGTGGATTTATAAATGGCATTTAACTGCAGGGCCCAGCGAGCGCGGCACGCGTTAAACTTGAATAGGCAGTGGAAAGGGCAAAAAAGCATTAACGGCCGTAATATACAGCCTGTTACCCTTCCCCGTGACAGATATTTAGACTTCTGCCTTTAAACATGCAGGGGGGGGATATAAACCAGTGAAACATCACAGGAAAGCTGTTAAGTTTGGGATCAAAGTATAAATATTTAAGCTAGCCGTGGCTTGAGTTTCAGCGCTCGCTGTCAGGAGGCGGCTGAGGAAAGGCAGGAGGGTTGGCCCCGGTGGAGCTTCCAGACCCCAAGCCCTCCTCTGGCCCTGCTGAAACGGGCTCTGGACTGGGTTTGGCAGCACCAACCTCCCCCTGACCCGAGGTTCCACCACCTGGACCCATTTCCAGGCTCTTCTCTAGCCCAAGGTGCCAAAATCTTGCCGAGGTTTCAGTGAAAGTTGAGATTTTTCTGTCTTTAAGATTTATTATTTTTTTAATATTGATTTTTTTTTTCTTTTACAAGATGCTTCTAGTGAAATAATTCTTCTGGAGTTAGCATGGAAGTAAATACTGCTAGGTTATTGTTCTATAAAAGCCAGAGAAGTCTGCTTTTTTGGATTGCCCAGGGACCCAGCACCCACCTTGCTGCTTCGTTTTACATCCTCCCAACTCTGTTTCACATCTCCTCAAACTTTTGAGATCGAGTCGAATATTAAAGTCCTGGCTTATGTCGAGCACTCTTGATGAGGGAGGGGAGCCCTAGGATGAGGGGGAAGGGTTTGACACTGAAAGAGGGGAGATGGAGCTGAGATGTGGGGAAGAACTTCTTTGGTGTGAGGGTGGTGAGACCCTGGCCCAGGTTGCCCAGAGAAGCTGTGGCTGCCCCATCCCTGGAGGGGTTCAAGGCCAGGCTGGATGGGGCTTGGAGCACCCTGGTGTGGTGGGAGGTGTCCCTGCCCAGGGCAGGGGGTTGGAAATTGATGATTTTAAAGTTCCCTTCCAACTCTAACCATTCTATGATACAAAGACCCACTTCCTGCCAGAATGGGTTATCTCTCTAGAAAGCGGGGCACGGACGTGTCAGAGTTTGGGACCTGAGAAATCACTAATAAATATCCTTGTTTAGGGGATTTGGGAATGCTGGATCCCTGGGGTTCTCCAGCAGGGCTGGTGTTGGTTAAAGCTGGTCTGAGAGGGGAGCAGCTGGCAGCAGTTAGAGGTAAATGGTTTGAAACAGTGTTTTTCCATCTCTCACTTCACGCTATCCGTTTTGATGGTGATATAAACAGATAAAGCTTAATAAAGTGCTGGAGTAGAGCTTCTCAAATTAATGCCCAGCTGGCAAAAGATGTGATCTGCAGTGAAATTTGTCACATTTGGAATGCGTATGTAAAAATCCAGGCTTGCTGGTATGTTTGGGGGATGATTAATATTTATCATGCTGTATTTACAGCTCATTGCAAAATGAATACCCATTTGCTGGCCTAACACAGTTAGTTTTATGAAACGCTTCCAGTTACAAAAGCAGAATTTAGAGCAGCGTGGAACTTCTGTGCAGCTGCAACTCTTTATGGCCTGCCCATAAATTCAAGCCAGTGGTTCCCCAAATCCCTGTAAGTAAATGGGAGGGTTTTTTTTTTATTATTATTCTTAATTTCTTTATAAATCCAAAGAGAAGCTTTGCCTGTGGGCTCTGTCTGTGACCATGGATTGCTCCGAACCCCATCCTAAGTTTTCAAATGAAAGAGGAATGAAAACAGGTAGCAGGCAGGGCAGGAACTGGTAATACCCGCAGCCTTTAGAGCCACAAGCAGCATGTGTTCAAAAAAGAGTCAAATATCCCCACAAACCAAAATGACAGCTAATAGAAAACAAAACAAACCAAACCAAAACAAAGAAAACCAAGGAAACAACCACAAACTTGTGGGTTGTTTCATTTTGGGGTTTGTTTTTTTTTATAAAGAAATTCAATAAAACAAATTTCAAAAAGTGAAGCGCTGTGATACCAGCAATCCACTCCAAGCTGCTTTCTGGAGAAACTAATCAATTGAAACTGTCTTGACAACCGTAGCGATCCTTTCAGCCTTCAAACAGACGAGGAGTCAGTCCTCTCTCTTCGCTGCAAGCAAAACCCGCTTTCTTTTACTCTCGCTGCAGCTGAGCATCTCCTTCCCTTTGCCTGCTGGTTTGCTGTCTCTCCCAGCTCACGTTAAGTTCATTTTCCACTGAGAAATAGTATTTTTGAAAAAAATCTCGCTGCTTCTTCAAAAGCATGGAGCCCAACCATCCACCCAACACTGACAAACCCATCCCTGACCCGTGTCCCTCAGCACCACGTCTGCCCGGCTTTTAAATCCCTCTGGGGATGGTGACTCCACCACTGCCCTGGGCAGCCTCTTCCAAGGCTTCACAACCCTTTGGGTGAAGAAGATTTTCCTGATATTCATCCTAAACCTCTCCTGGTGCAACTTGAGGTGGTTTCCTCTTGTCTTATTGCCTGTTCCTTGGGAAAGGAGATCGACAACCCCTGGATGCACCCTTCTTCCAGGGAGTTATTAATGACCATGCACAATGGTGGTTTTCTTCTTCCCACCACTCCTTGGCAGGGTTAAGCTACTCAACGCTGTGTTCACCACCAACAGTGAACCTACGAGTGAGTGACAGCGGGGATGCGAGGAGAAGAGCTGGGGCTGTTCAACCAGGAGAAGAGAAGGCTCCAGGGAGAGCTGATAGCAGCCTTCCAGGATCTGAAGGGAGCCTACAGGAGAGCTGAAGAGGGACTCTTTGTCAGGAAGTCTAGTGATAGGACGAGGGGGAATGGGTTTAAATTGGAAGAGGGGAGATTTAGATGAGATATTAGGAAGAAGTTCTTTACTGTGAGGGTGGTGAGAGCCTGGAACAGGTTGCCCAGAGAAGCTGTGGCTGCCCCATCCCTGGAGGGGTTCAAGGCCAGGCTGGATGGGGCTTGGAGCAACCTAGTGTGGTGGGAGGTGTCCCTGCCCAGGGCAGTAACAAGTGAGGAAGACCCTCGATCTTTACCTGCCCTTCATCTCTCTCATCCTCTCTGCTCCAGGCAGAGCCTTTAATGTCCTGCAGCTGCCTGGATCCGAGGATGCTGACCACGAGTGGTCCAAGGATGCTTCCAGCAGCTCCATCACGCGCAGCTGCTTACGGGCTTCATTTTCTTTCCATGTTAATTTGCAAATAACAAATGACTCTTCCTGCTGTGCATGCCTTTCAGAATTGATATTAATCAATTCAAGGCAAAAACAAAACAATTAAAAATCGATAGCTATGCAGCTATTAGAGAGCAAAATTTCATTAAGGTTAATAATTGCAGGAATTAGGGAACTAATCAGCCATAGTCATCTCCAGGAGAAGCCACCCCGGGCTCCGTGCCTCATCCAGCCCACCCACGGCCCCAGCCACTGCTCCAAACCCTTAGAACGAGTTACTTGATATTATTTTAATATTATTTTGGTATTATTTTATAACCGTGGCAGGGGGGTTGGAACTCAATGATGTTTAATGTCCCTTCCAACTCTACGATTCTATGATTTTGTAACTAATGGTCATGATGAGCACTGAAAGCCAGACTCTTACTGGGCTACTTGGCAGTAATCTTTCTGGAGGATAAAGAAGAGCAGCCTGGGGCATGGAGTTGTGCTGGGAAGGCAGCGCTGCTGGTCCTGGGTCTGTTTCTCTGTGCCTAAAGAGATAATTTTTCCCATAAAACTACCTTTTAGCTTTGTAAATTCACTTTAGTAGCTTTTGTCTTTGGGTTGAAAACCATGAGTTGATTGCCCTGAAGCAGGGTTTCAGGATGCCCCCAATAAACCCAGCCTACTCAGGCTCACCCTGATCCTTTACTTGGTGGGTTCAAGAGGAGCTTGAACTAAAAGTCCTTGTTGCCCAGAAACTGAGAGGAGTTTTCTGAGCACTGCCACTAATGGCTCTGTCTGCTGCTGGCACAAATTATTTTATTCCTTAATTCAATCTGGCAGCTGTAAAAATGTTGTCTGCCTGGCCCTGCCTTGTCGTTGTGCCTTCCCTGGCACACCCGGGATCTGATACGAGAGTGTTGCTGCATGGAACGCAGTGGGCAATGGGGAGATGCCACAGAAAACCAGGGCACTGCCAGGCCAGGAGCTCCTGCCGGAGCCAGAGACTCCTAAGACAAAAATGAAATCAAGTGAGGAGAAGGAAATTAAGGTCTGAATATGAAGGATGGATTTTTGGTTAAAAACCCCGCTCTCGGATTAATGAGCAGATGACTTAGCAATATAAAGCCTGTCATGCTTCTCTGCTAATTTATATAAAAACATTCTATTTATTTCCTTCTGTGGATCCTGACAAGCTTTCAGGCAGCCCCTGGGATTCCAGGGTGCTCTCCATGGTAGGGATTCCACGGAACACAGTGGGGTACTGCTACTGGCAGACAAAACACCACCTATTTACAACATCCACTGTGCATGAGACAAGTGGAAATATTGATGAAAGGCACAGGTCAAGGGGAAAAAAATATGGAAAAATAGCACCTTAATATAGGCCAACCCCTAAAGTACTCAGTAAACTTGGCTACTGGCACCCTACCTGCTCCTGTTGGGGATTGCTGGGGGAATAGATAATTGGAATTGTGTGATTTTTTCAGTCTTCATACACTAAGATGGTTCCTAATAAGTGTCTATACTTCTGTACCAGGAGATCAGACCTAAGCCCTGGCAGAGCTGATGGACACCAGAAGACATCACCCTGAGACATATCAAGGTTCCCTTGGGAGTGCCAGATGTGGCCAAAGCATCTGATGTCTGGGAGATACCTGTGGTTGGGATGTGGTGAGAGCATCCCCACCCTCCCTGTCCTTACCCTTGGGGTACCAGGAACAGCCCCAGTTCTTTGGGCTAGCTGTGGAACAGCATGAGCAGGTTTGGATTAATCCTGCACCAGTCATTTTCAGGCTGTGAAATGGTTATTAATTATACCCAGTGACAGAGCTGTCAATCAAATCTAGACTGCGGTTGGTTTTTCTTCTTTAATTAACATTACCTAGAGACCTCATTTTAAACCATCATGTGGGATGGCTGAAATTTAATACGCCCTTTAGAAAAACAGCAGCAATAGGCTTTTTTTTAATTTTTTTTTTACTTTTAAACTGATAGAGGCTTGAAGTCAACCAACCCTCATCTGTCTTGCCTGCACCAGCAGAACAACACAAACATCATTCACGCCGATGAGCTATCGCTGCTCCCCCCTGGATTCCCTCCTCCCTGGGGCTGAGGAAATGAAGCGAGGGCTCTCTACTCAGAGCAGCATTGAGGGGTTGTCCCCTTCCATACAGTCCTCCCATGGGAAGGCTGGGTTTGACATGTATCTACAGGACCAGCTCCAACCCAAAAGGAAGAGGACCGCAGGACCTCGGCAGCAGGACCCCAACCCTGCCCGTGTCCCCTCCAAGGACCCTATGCATGGTGTTCTTCCACTCTGCCTCCTCCACTGGGCACTTTCACCCATCTTTGATGTAAGAATAAAACACAAGGCCCCTGTTTATATTTTAGGAAATAGCTTTATCCTGTTGATTCATAACAAGCAATTCTCAAGGGTCACCATTTCCATGTACCCAGTGTCAAAAGATGGGCCACACAGCTTATTTATGAGAAATAATCACAGAATCATAGGATGATACGGGGTTGGAACGGACCTCTGGAGATCATCTAGTCCAAACCCCTGCCAGAGCAGGTTGCACAGGATCGTGTCTGGGCAGGTTTGAATGTCTCCAGAGATGGAGACTCCATCACCTCTCTGGGCAGCCTCTGCCAGGGCTCTGTCACCCTCAAAGTGAAGAAGTTCCTCCTCATTTTGAGATGGAGCTTCTCATGTTCAAGTTTGTGCCTGTTTCCTCTTGTCCTGTCCCTGGGCACCACTGAAAAAAGCCTGGCCCCTTCCTCTTGACACCCACCCTTGAAGTATAGATATATACTTAAGTATGTATGATCATCTTTAATAAACAATCCAGTGTCTGTATGTACCAATGTGCACTTGCACTTGGCCAATGATTTGCTCTGGATCTTCCCTCCAGGAATATGGAATCCCTTGGTGCTAGGGCTAGGACAGGTTTCATTGCCTTCAGATACAACGACCAATCCATTCCTCCATGGTGTGAGTAACTCTGATTCTACACAAGAGAAGCCATCCATTACAGCCTGGATGGGATTTTAGTTCTGAAAAAAAATAAGTACAAGGAAACAAATCCCTCTCCCCTAATAGCAACAGCCTAGAGAAGTGGTTCGTGTGTCCCAGACAAGCTTTGTACATTCCTCTTCCTCTCCATGCAGTTCATGGGGGTTGGAACATCAGGGAAGTTCATCTTTCAACCAGAAACTTTCTTATTTTCTCCCATTTTGGGTCTATGCAGTTCTTCCTATTTCTGCCCTTGACTGTTTTTGGTCTTCCCAGTCCATGAAAGCGGGAAAACACACATAGCACTGTGAGAGAGGGAATGAGCCATGGAGGAATCCCATCAGGTTGCTGAAACACTCACAGTTGTGTGTAACTCACGTTGTTTCTCCGGCCTCCGGATTCATAAGAGGTTCTGATTTCAGTTGAACTCCTCTTTATAGATGAGTTGATAGGCTTAAATACTCGCTGATATTAGGCAGACAGAAGGGCATGGAAGTCTTTTGCATGGTTACAATTGCCAAGGAAACCGCTCTGCTGGTATCCACGGTTGGCATTTCATTTCTCCCTTTGTGTGGCTGCCGGAGAGCTGTGATTATGAAAGGGAAACGCTTCCAGTCTTAACGCTGTACTAGTCAATGTCTCCGTGATTTTCTATCAGTTTATCCAAGAGCTTCTTCCATCTCTCTGAAGTTTGTTGGAGTTGCTGGTTTCCACCACTGAAAAGGCACTAAAAATATCACACTTGATGGAAAACCGCGAATTACAGAATTGTCTGCTTTCAGAAGGTTTTCCGCTCATCTCCTCTCTTTTCTAAAATGATCTTTTAACTAAATGATCTATTTTATTCTTTATTTTAAACAAGGTCACCCTTTAAGAATTTCCAGTGCTTGGAACATTTTACCAAATCAGGCACATTCTAGCAAATACTAACAGGACTGTATTTAAAAATAAACGTTATTTCTGGAAAAGCAGTTTTCTGAAAATGAGCTTCATGTTTTAATGAGCTGGGGTACAAAACTATAAACAACAGCTTTCCATTCGCTTGGGTAAACTTCAGGTATCTTGAATGTTTTATTAGCTATCTCTTATTTCTATCCATCCCTAGTTTTCCAAAAGGTATTTTTAAGTGAAACTTCCTAGATCTGGAGTCTTAGGTCTGAGTCTTAGACCGTGAGTTTGGCTGATGGTCTTTACCACCAAAGTGAGTTTTCAGGCCATGATGGGCACCTTTTTGGGTGAAGCCCAGCCTGAACCTGACCACTATAATAATTTCAAAATGGTTTATATTTATCAACAGATGGGCTTTTGGTCTGGTAGAGCAACCTGCCACTAGAAATACCTGGCCTGTGGGTTTTTTTGCTTTCCACATGAGCATGGCCTTTCTTAGCTATACTTGTCTGGATACAAAAACTTCCCACTTTGCCATATGCCCGTGCTTTTAATTGTCTCGCTTCCTCCAAGTGCCTGGAAAAGTCCTCCTTGGGTTTTAGGACATCAGTTGGGTTACACTTTTCCCCTCTGTTGGCCAGGGAATAGGAGTTAGGCTTCAGTCCAAAGCTAATGAAAGCCTTGGGGTGCATTTTTGTTAGTTTCTGTCCCTGATTTGGCAACCCTTTCGCACCTGGGTCTTGCGCTGGAGCTGGGGTGCATGGAGAGGTCCTCATCCTGCAGGAGATTGTGATCAGGCGACACAGGGTCTGAAGTCCCTCCATGGGAGAGGAAGAGAAACCTGCCTGTGATGGGTGTTGCTGTTGCACTAGGAGGAAATAGGAATAGGCTGCCCAAGGAAGGGGTTGAGTCCCCATCCCTGAATGTGTTGAAGAGTCATTGAGATGTGGTGTTGGGGGATCTGCTGCAGGGGAGAACTTTGTAGAGTGGGGTTGGTTGTGTGACTTGGTGATCCTGAGGGTCTTTTCCAACATGAATGATTCCATGACTCAATGAAATCCTGGTCTTCTTCCATGTGAGGCAGTTTTTAAGAGGAAGTCTAAAATTAGACTCCTCCATTAGTGATTTGCAGAATGCTTGTGACTAATTGGGTGGCCAGCATTTCCAAAAGAAACTTTGGAGACAGCGATGGGGCTGGAGGTGAGGAGGAGGAAGAGGGGCAGGAGAGGGAGAGAGAGGAGGAGGAGGAAGAAAGGGAGGCCATATCTGGCCATCTCACAGCCCAGGGAGGTGAACTACAGCTGTATCTGGGGCTTCAGGAGAAAGAGGAGAAACTTCCCGTTTTATAGTGAATTATAACTGGTGAGAAGATAGAGTGAGGAGATTGGTTGACCTTCAGGTCAACCAATTGAACCAGTTGAACTTCAGTTCAATTAAAGGTAACTTGAGCTTGAAGTTAATGCCTGGTGCTGGCAATCTTTTTCAGCCCCAAATAACCAGGTTTGGGTTTTGTAACTTGGGAGTCTCCTGGGTGTGCTTCACAGAAGATGCTGCAGAATTCCAAGAGGCAGCTTCGTTCCCTGTGCTCGCTCAGGGACCAGTTGGTCCCTCCTCAGAGGGAGCCGAGCCCGAGCTCAGGGAGCAAACTGGCAGACAGAGCTTTGATCTCCAGGCTTTTCAGAAATAACTCCTTTTTCATCCCTCTGCCTCTACATGTCCTAATGAGTTGTGGTTTGATTCGTGATTTTTAATTCAGCTTACAATAGCCTATCTGTGGGGCTTTGTATCTGAGAATATAATTCGGTATAATTATTACAGGGAAGTTTTCAGAGAGCTGTGCTAGCAGCCAAGATAGCATCTCCATTCTTCTTTCGCTGCTAATCAGTTTATATCAGCCTTTCATATGCATGGCTTTCTGACCATACCAAATTCTTCTGAAACAAACACTTCATCCCCGGTTATCAGACAGGAACATGCCTGAGGAATTGCATTGTATTCAGCAAAAAAAAGCCACAGAAAGCAGAGACTGGGCACCGCGCTCCCTCGGAGAACTGGACAATAGAGGATTTTTGTTATTGTTCATTTTTCTTCTGTCACAGGATCTACCATCTTTCATTTTTCTCGTCTGTATCCTGGACACTTTCTAATCCTTTTCAGCAGACCGTACAATAGTCAGTTATTTTTCAGTTTAAAATGAGATATGACTCAAGCCTCCAGCCTGCCCCAAGCCTCCTCCTTGTTTGCCTTTATTTTCTATTTTAACTCAATTCACGTGGTAGCCACAGAAATCTAATTTGTGTGCTCAGAAACTGCAGAAAATTACCTGGCAGGTCTTTCCCTGGCACTGGCACCTATTGGATTCAGGCTCCATTTCCCCAAGAATTTCATCTCTCATCCCAAAACTGAAAAAAAAAAGAAACCCAAACAATTGTGAACGAGAAAATTATTTAAAAAGATTTAAAAAGAGATTGAAAGAAGCCACGCACCGAGGAGGACTGCACCTTTCCCTGCTGTGAGGCTGAAATGTGTGGATGAGAACAAGTGGGAATTGTATTCCCAGTGATAATCCTTGGCACCGGAGGCAGCAGTGTGGTTTCTGAGGTGTATTTCTCATTACCCCAGTTCTTACAGAGCTTTCATCTAGCGAGCAGATTATTTCCAAAATGCAAATATTGGCTCATGAAACAAGAGAATATTTTCTATTATGAGTTATTATTATTATAATTGTCCTGCACCAAGCTTTTGGAAGCACCACGCTTCTCTGGCCTGTTAGGAAGCAGAGGTGGGATCCAGAGATGATTATGTTCCTTTACAAAGATGTGTTGACACAAACACTTGGTGTGACGGATACGATGTGCTTCTAAATCTTAACCTTCTCATACACAAACCCCAACATGATGCAAGATGCAACCTGCTTGGATGAACAGCTCAGGTCTTAAGCTTTGCTATGGATGTGGTCCGCAGCAATTCCAACCTCTCCAAGCTTTTGTGAGACCCCACCTGGAGTCCTGTGTCCAGCTCTGGAGCCCTCAACACAGAAAGGACATGGACCTGGTGGAACAGGTCCAGCAGAGGACCATGAAGATGCTCAGAGGGATGGAGCAGCTCTGCTGTGAGGACAGGCTGAGAGAGCTGGGGCTGTTCAGCCTGGAGAAGAGAAGGCTGCGGGGAGACCTTGGAGCAGCCTTCCAGGATCTGAAGGGAGCTCCAGGAGAGCTGGAGAGGGACTCTTGGTCAGGGAGTGGAGTGACAGGATGAGGGGGAACAGTTTTAAATTGGAAGAGGGGAGATTTTAGATAGGTTATTAGGAAGAACTTCTTTGGTGTAAGAGTGGTGAGACCCTGGCCCAGGTTGCCCAGAGAAGCTGTGGCTGCCCCATCCCTGGAGGGGTTCAAGGCCAGGTTGGATGGGGCTTGGAGCAACCTGCTGTGGTGGGAGGTGTCCCTGCCCACGGGAGGGGGATTGGAACTTGATGGTCTTTAAGGTCCCTTCCAACTCTGACCATTCTGTGATTCTGTGAAATGATTTTGGTGGTGAGTTGACTCCCAGTGTTCTCAATCTAGCCAGTGGAAAGAATCAAGGTGCGACTGGAGAAAAATGACCACTGAGAAGGTATCTCCTTCCAGGATGCTGGAGCTTTTAAGCTGCAGGCTGGGTGACTTCGTGGCTGTAAGAAGCTACTGCAACCACATTTGCCTGTTCTGCTGAAAAATGCTGTTTTCATGACATGTAGCCCGTTTAAAACCAACTTTTTTCCAAGTGCCCCGGGGTAATGCCTGGTGCACGCTCGCCTCCAGCAGAAAGCCTCCTCATCCTTTTGTTATTATTAATAACAGCAATCATCACAATTTACATACATGGTTGGAGCCTTGGAAGGGCTTCTATAAACATCCCCCTTCTATAAACACGGGGGTTTCGAACCAGCCACGGCTTCTTGGTCTTGCTCCGCCATCACCTTCGGGTTGCGGATGCGGATGGATCTCCAGGGACCGTTTGGGAGCAGTGCCCCCAGCTCCGGGTAGGGCCAGACATGGGGATGTGGGGGGAAAAATGATGTTATTTGTGTTATTTATTGCGTGGGACTCTGGGAAGAGAGGTGAGGATGCTTCTTGCCAGCTCACCAACACGGCTGCTGCTCGGGGAGGGGACAGAGTGGTGCTCTATATTTTCTGCTCCGCTTTCCAGATTTTTCCTCAGTTTTTCTTTATTTTTTTTCATAATTCACTCAATTATCCCATCTCCTGACATATAATCTGAAAGACGCTGCACAGAGATACATCTAACTGCTCTTTTTTTCCCTTAAATTAGGTGCTAGTGGTTAGGAGATACTTTCTGGTATCATTTTCTGTTTTTTTAGGCGACTGAAGACGTAGAGCCCAGTGACCGCTGGTCACGGGTCAGGCAGTAAAGCCTAATCCCTCCCAAATTGCTCGTTATTATGGGTGACAAAGAGTTTGTAAGGAGCATTAGCTGTTCCTCAGGACCCGTTTTGCTGCTGGCTGCAACCAGCTCCCCTGGAATCATTACTTATGGCCAAGGGGTGAAACCAAAGTTGCTCCTCACCACCACCACCCCAGCACCATCAGTCTCCATTTCTCATCCACAGCTTGCACGTGGTATTTTTTAGTTATCTAGGATAAGTACTCACGCCAAATTGCTGTTGAAATATAGAGAATGTTTACTCTCACATCTTAGATCTTTGAGTCATGGAAACTATAATAAATAATACAACTGTTTTCAGTGGAATACCTCCATACATTGTCTTTTTAGCTCCAAAATTGCTCTTTGGGTCAAGTGAGAGGAAGAAACACTGCCTGGGTACTAGTAAAGTACCATTTCTGAACCCAAATAATTGAATTCTTATTTAGTGGCAATTAGTGTTTAACTTAAAATACGTCATTACATAGAATTCAGTAGAACTTCTCAAAATTCTTAAGCATTTATGGTTGGAAAAGGAGAGTGTTGCAGGCAATGGGATGTACACAGAGAGTGGTGCCCAACCAACATCCTTTCCTGCACACGATGAAATGGAGCTTTGTTGATTTACAGCGAGTGAGGGTCAAAGAATTAGAGAATCAGAAGAATATTTAGGCAAAATTCAAACCCCATATCCTTCCCTTTGCCCACCTGGGTTACAAAGATGCAGATGCTCAGCCTGCAGTGGGTAGAAATGGTTTTTGTGACAAGTTCTGCAGGTGAAGAACAGCAGTTGAGGGGGAAAAAACCACAATTTTTTGATCATATTCCCCTTCCCAAATATATTTTCTCACAGAATGCCTTTGTCACTTGGAAAGCTTACACCCTGAGTGTCAGAGATGTGAACGTGTTGCAGGCTTTTGTTGTTGTATTGCTTGAATTCACACTATTTCATGCATTCGCTGGTGGTAACCTGGAAGGACCATGTCCTTCTCCAGCCAGAGCAACCAGCGGTGCCTTTGCCGAGTGCAGGGACACTCTGTGATGAAGATGCTGATGATGCCAACGCCAGCCCTGGCCACTTGCCACCTGTACCACGGGCCACCACAAGCTGGGTGTGATGACCACAAGGCAGGGGGGTTGGAACTGAATGATCTTTAAGGTCCCTTCCAACTCTGACCATTCCATGACCCTACGATTTGTAGGTGGGAAGCTGTAACTGATACACCGAGCCGTTTGCCTCGGCCCTGCCTGCAACAGCCTGTTTTAAAATCCGGATTTAATACGGCTGATACCAGTGTGGAGGGAATATAGAATTTAATTTTCAGTGTCAGTTCTGGTGACAGGTTCATCTGTAACGTTATGAACCAGTTGCAGCAGTTTTTACCTGTGAAAACACCGTGTACGCTGATGGTCTGCCTCATCTACATCCCAAAGCCAGCTCTTGTTCTCTAAATGAATGTGGGTTTTTTTATTTCTTGGTCTCTCACAAGGCTACAGAACTCAATTTCATTTAATGATGCCTTTAATTTTCTGAATTGCATCTTGTCCTCTTCTCCCAGTAACAACCCGTCCAGAAAGGACCTGCTTCTCTCACCGCCCATTGTGGGCTCCTGAATGGGAAGGGAACGCCAGCCAAAAAGAGGAAGGCAGGGACTCATCGCGTGGTGGTGAAAGCACAAAGGCCTGAAGAAAATTAATTCCGGCCCGTTAATCTGCCTTGGGATTTGGAAAGAGAATGGCAAAAGTCTCCCTGGAAACATAAACAGCCGTTTGAACCGTTTTCGCAGCGTCTTTAAACAGCAATATATTACGACCTCGCTGTGCTCTCACCCGGCACATTCCTTTTGTCACGAGCAGGGAATGGTCAGGAGCTGATTTAAGGGGTTTTGCTTTCCTTGGGATCCAAACCCTTCTTGACTGCGGGGAATAACCTCCCAGTATTTATTCCTTCCATCAATCCCTCTGCTTCGCCAAGCACCAGTGGGAGCTGAGGTGTTCGCCCCTTCTCGGTGAGTCCTTGGAGCTGCTCAGAACTTCAAGGGAGAGCTGAAAGGATATTTCACTAATTTCTTTTGCCTCCTCCTCCTTCATTCCCTGGCTACACCTTGTTATTTGCACCTTTCCTGCTCTTCACCCTGAAAGAAAACTCTCCCTCAACCCCCCAGGACTGGCCCTGCTTGGACGTCAGAAGACTTTCTGCCCAGGGTCTGCCACGCCAAGCAGGGGAGGAAGCTCCTGGGGGTACCAGGTGATCTCAGTGGTGGCACCTGATGATCTTAAAGGTCTTTTCCAGCCTAATTCCACGAGTTCTGGGGCTGGGGGTGGGTGGAAGGTGCTGAAGAAGCAGCTGAGCAGGAGGCAGTGGGCAGCACCAGAGGGATGCTGGGCCACCTCTGATGCTTGAACTGCATTTATCTTTGTTTCTGTGTAATTTTTATTCACTGCTGTTGGCAGAGGACAATTTCCAAGTGACCAGGCACAGGATGGGTTTCCCATTACTCCTTTCCATACCAGCCTGGGTTGCACCAGGATTTTTACCCACATGCTTTGTTTTTTTATTATTTATAGCTGCCAAATAGCAAAAGCACCCATGAACGTATTTTCCAACTGAGCAAGTCAGGGCATTTCAGCTCATTTAAATTCCAGTATATTGGTCCATGTGGATCTATCCTGCTTGGGCAGAGGAAAGTGAAAAGTGCTTCTCCTGTTATCTCAAAGTCTTGGTGAGGATAAGCAATATAAAGCTGATAAAGGAGGGCCAAAAATGAAGCTTTTTATGGAGCACCCTTCCAGGGACATGGTTCAGGAAATAAATCCCCTTTTAGACAGGTTATATCAAGATTTTACCCCACCTACCATGATTTGAGGATTTACACTTGCTATTAAGGCAGGTGCTTTCATCCAAGACTTGGATGTGGTGAATCCACAGGGGTTCTGCTTTGGTGGGAACGGTGGTGGGACGTAGTGGTGGCTTTCCAAAGCTGGGGATCAGACTGTGCAGCTGGGGGGAAATGTGCATTTTAGGAGCATTTGTAGGAAAAAGCAGGAGATGCTGCTGTGACCCCACGTCCCCCCACTTCAGATGTGAGATGTACCCTCTTGTCTCTGATGCCCATCATCCCGAGCTCCACCTTCCATTTAGCAGGACGTCCCTCAGGTGGGATCTATTTGTGGATGCAGAGGACACCAGGGGATAAAAGCAGGAGCCTCTCAGCGAGGCCAGAGGCACTATCAGCTATAAAAGGCAAGGTTCTCCAGCCTTCCTGAGCTTGCCCATCCACCACCATTCCTGTCTCCATTTAAGGACTGCCACTTCCAGCTCTCAGAGCACTAGCGGAGGCTCCTTCTGTCCCCTCTGTGTCTCCTCTTGCCCTGGGAGATGACTCATTGTGAGGACCCGGAGCCGTGCTGTGGATGTCCTTCTCTCCTGGAGGAATGTTTCCAGGGCTGTTGGAGGAGTGCCCAGTACGTAAGTGTGACTATCCATCACCTTTGGATGGCTCTATCATTTCTCTTCCAGCGGCAAATATCCTGCTTGTGTGAGCTGCTTTACTACAGCCTTTACTATTTTTTCCATTTTATTTCCCCCCACCCCCCTAATTTTGGAATTCTATTCCAAACAAAGCCATCGTGCCATGGAGCTGGGGCTCTCGCCACGTAACTGAGGGCAGCTGTACTCAGGTGGCTGAGGAAGTAATGACTTCTTAATTAACTCTGCCTCCAGCGTGGTGTTATAGGAACTTCATGCTATGCTCCTATCGAGTGGTTGTAGCCACGCAGTCCCTCTCTCTTACAGTCCCATTAAGTCACTGCTGTGATGGATTGAAGCCTCCGTCTTATCAATCATTTCTCTGAAAATACATCAGAAGGGAACAAAACATGAATTAGAAGGTAAGTGTAACACAACTCTCTAATTATGCTCCAGATTTTGTGTTGCATTCCAGGTTTCCTCATAACACACTCTTATGTTCTACTTAGTCATTTGCTTTGTCTTTTAGACTTAGAAGAAAGACAATACTTTTTTTTTTTTTTTTCATTTTCTCCCCTGAAATTAAATAGTGGCACAACAGGGATGTTGTCAAACGCTGCACATCTCCGAGGCAGGAAATATCACAACATGCCATCCCTGGTTTGCAGCCACAGCACTGAATTACAGCTGGAGAATGAGGGATGTGTTGGGTGTGGGTTAGTCTCAGCGCTCAAATACTGTCATGGGAAGTGTTTGCAGGACTCAAAATGCCACGTGCTTGGAAAACAGCCTATAGGGTGAGTGAGACCAGCCACAGACATGCCTATCTTAAATAAAACCCCCTGTATATTTACTGTAAAACTAAAGAAATGAAATAATTGGAAAAGAGGTACTTTGATAAAATAGAGGAGTAAAGGGGAGGGAAGTGGCAAGCAGTACAAAGGGCAGCAAGGCTTTTAAAAGAAGTGTTTTAGTAGAAGAAAGAGTACTATGGCATTGTTACCCGATTACTAGACAGGAACAGCACAGCTCTTAGTCATGGGAAGCCAAGGCAGAAATGTTAAACAGATTTGTTCCCAAAAATATGTAAAGAACAAGCTGAGGGCTCTTCGTGTTCCTCGGAGGAGCTCAGTCCTGCTTGAGAAGCCCCAGGAGGTGCAAGATGAAATTTCACATCTAACAGTGTGCCAACGCTTTGAGAACCTGCAAGGAGCATCCTGTGGGTCATGAGCACATCGTCTACCCATCCAGGTGGATCCAGAAGTGGGGTTTTGGAGGTTTCTGTGTCACTGAAGCTGGATTGGCTGAAGGCAGGGGTGAAATAAAAGGTAAGGGGGAAATAAAACAAAACACTGGGACCAAAACAACAACTGGCATCCATATGAGGGGTTTTTGTTGTTGTTGCTTTTTAAAACAGAATATATAGATTGGTGGGGCAGCGAGGTTGTGTTGCCTCTACGTCTGCTTTGGTGAGGCTGGCACTGGAACACTGTGACCAAATCTAACATCACAAAAGGGGGAAAAAAAAAAAAAAAAACGAAAACCAAAACAAGAAAAAAACCCACACCAACAAACCTCAAAATAGAAAAAAAAACAACCAAAACCCCAACAACTAACCCTACTGATCAGCTGGCAAAGGTTCAGATGAGGGCTGTAAGTGCAATCACACTATTAAACCTGTGTATTTGGGTTGATTGAAAGGAAGTCTAGCGTTTAGAGTTTTTAAGCCTCGTATATGAAAGGGAAGTTGGTAGTGTAGAGCCTTCCACTGCAGAAAAAAGAGGAAAAAAAATCCATGAGTGATATGAGGTATATTCAGACAAAAAAAAATTGTGTGCAATTTCTGAATATCAAGGGGTGCTCTGGTTCTGAGGGATGATGACAGATCAGGGCTTCAATGGTTTCACGGTGCTGCACGTTTTGGGTATATTTGGGTTGTCAGAACTCCTTTGGTGTTTTGACATTAAAAAAAAATTCTTGAGAATAAATGAAAATGTGTGATTCTGGCTGGGAATCCAGTGCTGTCCACCGCCAGCTGGTTGCCTCTCGCACTCCACCTCCCTCACTAGAATTGGGGCTATCAATCCTGCCTAGGTTGGTCAAGAGCAGGACTTCCTTTATCAGGAAGTCTAGTGACAGGACAAGGGGGAATGGTTTTAAGTTGGAAGAGGGGAGACTGAGATGAGATATTAGGAAGAAGTTCTTTCCTGTGAGGGTGGTGAGGCACTGGAACAGGTTGCCCAGAGAAGCTGTGGCTGCCCGATCCCTGGAGGGGTTCAAGGCCAGGCTGGATGGGGCTTGGAGCAACCTGCTCTAGGGAGAGGTGTCCCTGCCCAAGGCAGGGGGTTGGAATTGGATGATCTTGAAGGTCCCTTCCAACTTTAACCATTCTATGATTCTATGAGTTACCTAAGGGATTTCTCCTCAAAGCAGGAGGCTGAATGGATGGCAGCCCACGATTTCCAAGGGGCTGGTGTCTTGATGGAGCCCTCTTCTCAATCAATTAAAGGAATAAATCTTTGTGCTGCTGCTGAGAGGTGGAACATGCTGTTACCTCCTTGCCCTGCATGACGGCAAAGCTGGAACCTAGTCCTGGATATATGGCTGGTGGGACCAAGCCATGGTGCCAATGGGCTATCAACATCATTGTGCAGTGTGGACCTCAAATGACAACTAAGAACAGTACAGTGCTTTAAATACTCCTGGATCTTCATTCACAGATGACAGAATGTCAATATTTGGCAGCAATCTTCTATTAAAAGTGTTTTTTTTTAAATCTAGCTTCGCACTATCCATGGGTATGGCTGGACTCTTGCAGGTACAGCTTGTGCCACGGGCAGCACCAAGAGCACTAAGGTAGAATAGATGAAATTGTGGTTTTCTCCCTCTATCCACCTTTCTTTGATCTGGGAAAGTCACTGGATTGAGCGTAGGGCTGCCTTTTACCCACTGAGGGTGGATAACTAGGGTCTATTTCAGTGGTGGCATTTAGTCAGGAGCTGAAGTCTGGCCCATCTCCCAGAAATATCAAGTCTCCCAAGTTCCCCTGTGGGGTCTCATCCCTCTTATCCCCCTTCCAGGGCAACGAGCTGCTGTCCCACATCTCACCAAGCCCCCTGCTTTTGATCAAATTAGCTGAGCGGCCCCGCTGCAACACAGTGCATCTCCCTGGAAGGCTTTAGCTTTCATTATAGCACAAGTTAATATTTTCCCCTAAAGTCCGCTTTTAATTAATGTATGTGTTTTCATTTTCTGTCCAAGGCACGACGAATGTTGGGTATCATTAGCTAATACCCACTGTGCTCCATTTTCCAATAACGCCGTATTTTTTTCCCTGAGGTAGTTCATTTCTTGCTGAAAGAATATCCCGTGGATATGCTTTGTGCAAGTTCAAGGTGTTATTTATGTATAAAAGCAGTCATGGTGTACCGTTTGAAAAGGAGGAAAAGAGCTAACAAGTATGTGGAGCGTGCAAAGAACAGAATTACTTAAGAGAATGTGTGTTTTCCTCTCTTCTGCTATGGCAGAAGAGTCCGAGGAGGTTTGCCCCCAGTGAGCTGGAACTAGGGAACATGAATTACTGGTACAAGTGGATGGAGAATGGGGTTGTTCTGGTTTGAGGTAGAACAGAACCAATTTTCTGTTCAGTAATTTTACTTTTTTTTAGCTGGGTCTCTTCTAACTAAACTCTGAAATGAACAGCACATTGTTCAGAAAACTGCTCACTCTCCCAGTGACAAGATCAGATTATCCCAANTCCTGACTTCCAGATCTAAAATCCAGCTCCTGTTGGTCACCTAGTCCAGTCTGGGACTTTTTCTGATGCCTGCTGGCAACGTGGGAACTTGATATGGTTTTGTATAGACTGTATATGTTGGTTTTTTCCCTTTTAATTATTTATTATTCCATTATTTATTTATATTTTCATTAAAATCGTTGTGTGTTTCCCCCCCCCAACTCATAAATCTCTTTTAACCTCTTCCTCTCCCCTCTTTTTCTTAGAGGGGGGAGGGAGGGGCCATCTATCATTCTGATGTCAAAACCATGACAGAGCTTCATTAGATGATGGGGCATCTTCCTGCAAACGAATGGGAGTCAGCCCAATCTTCCTGCTCCTCATAATGATGTGAGGCAAGGGCGTGGTTTGGGTGTGGTGAGCCCCAAATAATCTCAGTGATCCCCATCTCAAACACAGGCTCTTCAGCAGCTGGAAGTTGGTATTTGGCAAAGGGGAGGGGAGACGTGGCTCTCGTTAACCATGCGGGGGCTTTTCATGAAAGCTTGAATGGATTTGTGAAGCACTGGATGTATATTTTTGGAAGCTCTGAGCAGCAGATCCATTCTGCAGACACAAATGCCCTAATGGGTGACAGGACTGGAGACATCTCCCTTGCTGTCAAACAGCCAGGGGTGTTCTGCAGGGAAAGGAATTAAGGAAAACTCTTTCTCTTTCTTTTTCCCCTTTTTTTCCTCCATTCCCTGAAATTGCTGAGTGCAATTTAGCTTGTTTTCTTTGCTTGATCACCTCTGAGTAGTTGTTATGTGTAATTAATATTTACAGCATGATTGGCACTCTTCATTCCCGTGCCTTCAGTGATGCACGGCCATTGGCTTATCCAGGGAATTTTGTCTGACAGCAATGGAGGGGTGCTATCAGAGGACCAGGTTGAGCATCCTGTGACTGCAGCAATACCTTATAGGGAACATATTCTCGAGTTCAGAGTGAAAGTCATAAATGAAAATTGTAATGTGTTCCCTATAGAGATTATTCCACAGCTTAAAATATCTCATATTCAAGATTCTCCTGCAGCAAAATTGCCCTATTCCTTTCTGGCCTCTTCCAGCCCATCTTTTCCAAATAGAGCTCACCTCCAAAATGTTTTCTACCCCATCAGGTTATGCTGTAGATGTGTTTGGATGTTCTGCAGTCCTGTTTCCATTGCTTTGTCCACAACTGCTTATTTTTCTTCACCTGTGTATTTCTTTATAAGTTTATCCAGGTACTGGGTGATATTTTGCTGCTCTACCTCTCATTTCCCCATTTGTTGGTGGTACCTGGGTGGGATTTACACGTCAGCATTCATTATCCAGGAACAAACCAGAGTGGGGACTCCCAAGGCATCGTTTGTTTCACGGTACATTCACCAATGAAGCACAAAACAAAACTGAGATTTTTCTCTGTGTGTGCACTGGCATTTTTCACACTGTGAACTCATCCCTAACTCTCTTTTAGACCCGATGTCTGTGGGCAAACCCTGTGCTCACTACTTGAAGCTCCTGGAGCTGGGGGAAGAGCTGGGACATCACTTTCCCAGCAGGGCAGTGAGAGCAGAGACATCCTTCCTGCTCTCCTGTCCCCGTCACATCATCCCTTCGTGTAAGTAAGGCTGCTCCTTTCTTTTAAGCCCGTGTGAGGTGTCAGCTCAGCCGAGCATCTCTGTTTCCTCCAGCCTGCATGTGCTGTGACAGGCAGGAAATTAAAGCTGCTAAAATTAAAGACATTTAAAAGAGTTTGCACTGAGGAAGTGGCAGTAATGAAAGGAGAGCGGGTGCCGTATGTCATCACCGAGGCTGTGCCCAGGGCAACTCCTCTGTCATAGAATGGCAGAATGGTCAGAGTTGGAAGGGACCTTCAAGATCACCCAGTGCCACCCCCTGCCCTGGGCAGGGACACCTCCCACCACACCAGGTTGCTCCAAGCCCCATCCAACCTGGCCTTGAACCCCTGCGGGGATGGGGCAGCCACAGCTTCTCTGGGCAACCTGTTCCAGGCTCTCACCACCTTGGATGAGAATACTCTGTGCACACCTTAGAGCCCCTTCCAGTCCCGAAACGCCCCTCTTGGGGCTTTTCGGGACTGGAAGGGGCTCTAAGGTCTCCTTGGAACCTCCTCTTCTCCTGGCTGAACCCTCCAACTCTCTGGCCTTGAACCCCTCCAGGGATGGGGCAGCCACAGCTTCCCTGGGCAACCTGTTCCAGTGCCTCACCACCCTCACACCAAAGAAGTTCATCCCCACATCTCATCTCCATCTCCCCTCTTTCAGTGTCAAACCCTTCCCCCTCATCCTATCGAGGTCCTTCTCTCTCCTTCATCCCTGTGCTGTGATGTTCTGTCTCCTTCCATGCCGTGGTTGGCTTTTCCGCAGCTGCCGCTGTGGGTTTGATGGGCCGTTACCTTCCTACAACCTGCCTCCCCGGAGACACTTCCAAAATAGAAGGAAGCAGGGGGGATGAAAAAAAAGAAATAGAATATCCTAACCTGATTATGATAGAATAAAGGACATAAAAGTGATATATTGCTTTGTGTATTTCTCATATCATGTGCTCATGACGTTGTTTTTTCCAGGCACTAAAAATATGTTCTATTACTGCAAAATAGGTCCCAAGCTGCTGGTGGCCAAAGTGATGGATACGCCGAGTCCTGAGGAGCTCAGGCTTCCTTTGGTTCCTTTCTTCAGCAAATGTGTCTGACCCCCAGTGATCACACAAAAAAAAATAATCTAATTTTGGGGATTAAAAATAAGGTTGTCCTATAATACATCTGTAGGGGGCTGCATTCTTTTATGGAGAGGATAAATTGTGTGGGCACTGATGCCACTTGGATTGGAACCACGGGGCTGAACCACCAGCACCCCAGCTGCTGCCTGCCCCTCAGTGCCTTCCCCCTGAGTTTCCTACACCTCCTCCTGCTGATTTCTGGCTTCTCCCTCACAATTTGTCTCTTTTTCTTTTCTCCTTTCTCCAAGGGAGAAGGCTGTCTCGTGGTGCAGCACAGCTGAGGAGCAGCTCAAGGGGCTGGAGTTGTTGGGGAGAAAAGGCACCAGCCATCCCTTACCGATGGTGAGCTAACAGAAAAATTAGATTTTTTTTAAAAAATTTTTTTTGGACAGCAAGTTTAAAAGTTAATTACAGTGAGGATGCTGCTGGTTTGGAATATAAAAGAATTGAAGGGAGCTTGATGTCCCTGCGGGCACCTTCAGCCCTGCAGGTCAGACAGCCCCAGTCACGGCTTGCTGGAATCAATGGCAAGGGCATCATCCATTCATGCAGACGAGCTGTCGAGAGAAGGGGAGTGCTTTTAATGACTCATTCTTTAATTATAATTAATACGGGCTCCAGCACAGCTAGGGCTGCATGTTAAAACAGGGGGCTGAGCTGAATATTTTGAATTTTTATGAATTTGGATGCCCCATCCCTGGAAGGGTTCAAGGCCAGGCTGGATGGGGCTTGGAGCAACCTGGACTGGTGGAACTGGATGATCTTGAAGGTCCCTTCCAACTCTGACCATTCTATGATTCTAATATAGAGATTTATTTTATTTATTTGGGTTTTTTTAAGAAACAAACTTCTGTTGAGAGTTCCCAGCCCGAGGTGAGCACCCCGTGGTGGGGATGCTGCATGACCCAGGAGTGGTCCACGGCTATTTTAAGTGATAATAAAGGCAAATCATAAAGCTGTGACGTGTGCTCTGGCAAAGTTTCATTATATTATTATTTTATTTTTTTTCAAACTGCAAATGAACCGCAGGATCTCATCGTCCTTATTAAAGCTAAACCCCCTTGAAAATCGACATGGATTTTTGCCTGAATGTGGAATTGGAGCAAAGCCTGGCACCTGCGTGTATCTGAGTGCATGTCTCCATCCTCCTTCAGACAGTGCTTGATTATTCTTGCCCAAAAGATGTGGAGAGCATTACAATTAAAACTGTACTGCCATCTCCATCTGAAAGCCATTGCAGATGCTGAAGTGTTTTTAAGAAGTGTGTTCCATTTGAAATATTGGAGATGAAAAAATAATCAACCACTTCAGCTGGTGTCTGGGAAGTGACTAAGATGCCTCTTGATATTTGTCCTGGAGGCTTAGCATGAATTTTGGGCTGAAAGAGTGAAATCTTGGAGGCTTAGCATGAATTTTGGACTGAAAGAGTGAAATCTATTATCTGGTGTTCCCAAACCCACATTCCCACCTAACTGGGAGGAAAGGCAATATGGGCTGAGAGGCAGCAGAGAAACCAGAAGCTGTTTGGTAGGATCTTTGTGGTGGGTATTTCTGCCCAGAAGGAACCCCAGCTCTGGTGTTCTCCACGCTGGAAGCTGAGGCTGAACGTGGTGGCCTGAAGCTCTGCTGCGTGGGCACTGCTCTTGTAATTCAAGGCAAGAACCACTACGTGATTAGTTTGTAGGCAGTAATTAGCCACGCAGGCAGCCTGAGGTGAGGCTACTTCAGTCTTGGCTTGAGAAAAGTGAGATTTGAGCTTTTTATATTTTAGCACTTGAGAAGAATTGCAAACTTGTTGGGTTCTTGCTCTGGTGGTGGCTCTATGGACTTTTTGGGTACCTTTCCCTCTGAAAGAGCCATCGAGAGGCTACAGGGAGAGGTCCTGCTGCAAAGTTCTCCCCCCACTAGTGAAACTAGTGGTCACTGAGGGGCTGGATTTCCTCATGAATTGGAAATTTCCCCCTATAAGAGCTGAGATCTGACAGCAACGACCGCGAGCTGCTCAGGTCTGCCAGGTCAGTCTCATTCTCTTCTGCTTCTCTGGGAATGTCGTGGATGGAAACATTATGGGGAGATGGGAATGCACATCAATGAGAAGCCCCTTGAGTTTTGGTGATAAAATTGAAAATATTCTACCATTTAAGATGAATGAACAAGGGACAGGGACAAATAAGCAGGTGGGCAGTTAGTGCAATCTTCCAGCCGTCTGCAAGGTGGTGGAGCCTTCCTTTGGGCTCCTGCACTGGTTTTATCCCAAATACACCCATTTCCTGACACCTCAGTGCTGCAGCAAGGTCTGTTTTGTTCCCAGAGTGTTCTAGAAGCTGACAGGGCTTCACCAGTTGACACCCCAGACTCTCCTCACTGCTCTCCAAGCAGCTTCTGGGTGAAAATGTCCCTCAAATGGTGTGATCTATGTGCATCGTGAGGTTCCTGCCCATCCAACATGTAGATGGTGGCTTTTATGCATGTCTGGAAGGGACAAAGGTATTGTCTGGGCAAGAAGACAGGATGTTATAAATCAGGGAGGTGTCCACAGCACCCAGGGGTGGGTAGGAGATACCTGCCCAAACACTCCAGCTGCTCCACTGTGATGGAAATGAGCTCCTCCCTCCTCCACCCCATACAAGACGGGGGTGAGGAGAACACTCATGGTGTCTGAAAGGTCCTTCTTCCCTGTGCCATCATCCTCCCACCCACTCAACAGATCATAAACATCTCATGTCTCCTTCTGTCCTCCGTGCCAAGTCCCAAAGTCCCCACGGTGCCAAGATGGGGGCCTGAGTAAAACTGATGGACTGGATGTGTTGGAGCATCTTTCCAACAGAAGGAAAACCCCTTCTGTTGAGTGCTCCGTGCCTAAAATGTGGGATCTTTGTGGGGATCAGAGTCACAACTGCTTTATTAGAGTCGAGGATCTCACCTTGTAAGGGGTCCGGAGGCGAAAGGCAACCGGCTTCTGGGCTGAGGCTGAATATTCTGGAATTTTATTACAGGATGAGGAATTTGCCACGCCTCAGATTGATGGTGTTGGAACGTGCTGTGGCTTCCAGCAAAGGTTAATCCAAACGGATCATACTTCAAGAATTTGCTATAATTAATAAAGAACTCTGAGTGAATTTAGCTCTCAAACAACATTCAAACATGTCGTGTGCTCCTTGCACAGTCAGACTATGGGAATTATTGCGTTACCAGAACTACTGTGAAGTGATGCCAATTAAAAAGTTGGAGATGCTTCGTAATCCCTGGAAGCGTTCAAAGCCAGGCTGGATGGGGCTTGGAGCAACCTGGTGTGGTGAGAGGTGTCCCTGCCCAGGGCAGGGGGTTGGAACTGGATGATCTTGAAGGTCCCTTCCCACTCTAAACATCTGTATTAGGAGTTCTCCCTCTTTCTGTATTATATTGAAATTCTGCTTTATTTACTGTATCTACAGCACTAAGGGGTAAGGAAAGGCGTTTTGCTTAAATTTCTCACCAGTTTTGGCTCAGTAACACTTATTTTGATGTAATGGCAAAGGTTCTCTGTTTCCCAGAGAACAGGCAGCTCTGGGCTTTGTCCTTCCCTCAGATGTAGCTGAAACAGAGCAAGTACCTGGCTGACATTCCTTCTCATCTGAGGGAACGGGGCTGACATTCCTTCTCATCTGAGGGAACGGGGCTGCATTGAGACACCCCCTTTTATCTCATTCCCTACAAAAAGTTTATCCCCAGTCAAGTGTTTGTCTCAGGCTCCAGCTTTATTCCCTCCCCTTCCCTCCCAGCTCAGGTGTGTTCTGTAAATGAACAGTTTCACCTTGTCTATCAAAGTGGAAACTCTGGATGAAATCTTCTAAAAAAGATGCCTCTAACCATTCCCTACCTTTCCCACCTTCACACCAGCTCGGGATAAATGAAAAGAAAAACCCAACCCACCCAAATTCTGCATCTCTGCTCGGGAAAGACCTCTGGGTTCTTATCAGCATGAAAAATACTGACAATTAACAGTCTTACTGCAGGACTTTGAGTGTCAGGGGATACACCTCCTCTCAGGAGGGTTGCTCGGGCACTTTTTGCCCCCATCCTGCCACTGTGGTCCCTGGCAAGTGTTTGTGCTGGTTCCACTCCTCCTACAGCAAATGTGGGAGCATTGATTTATGGCTGGCAACCAGCTCGAGCCCCCGGGGATATGATAAACAGCCATGCAATCCTCTCTCAGAAAGATGCTCTGCTAGCCCTATGAAGGAAACAGATGAATAACAACAACAATGATATAAGTACAAAATCAAAATCCTGCCCAAGCATCAATTTCTCCCTCCCTTAAATGTCCCCCTAAGAGGTCACCTGTTGGTGAGGCTTCGAGTTGGGCTTGTAAAAAGTACCAAGAGTGGTTTTTCCAGAGTCAAACCCTGACCGAGGGGGATGTGATGGGCTGGACCGGGTTATTTCCTCAGCCAAAACCGGGATCCCCCGGGGGTAGGAGCGAGGTCCCCCGAGGAGCATCCCTTCCCGCTTCGGGATGCTTAGGGATGTTCACCCAGCCTTCTGCAACGGCGGGGGTGGGCATGGGGGAGCGGGCTCCAGATCAGCCCAAAATGCCGAGTTTTAGCCCAGCTTCAAGGCAAAAAACCTGCGAGGATGGGTCGTGGGGCGACCGTTTCATCCCGAGCTCCGCGAACTGGCGGCCGCATCCCCCTCCCCACGGACCCACCGGCGGGACCCCGGGGCTGGAAAAGGTGCTGGTTGTGGTGGTGGTGGTGATGTTGGGGAGCATTTATTCCCGCGGAGGAAATAAGGAACCCCCAAACCTGTTGCCATCAGAGCACGTTTTACTTCGGCGGGTGGGGACGGGCGGCCCCAGCGCATCCCACCGCCCTCCGGGCTGGCGGCGGTCCTTTTGCTGTTGAAAAACCAACCGAAAAAAANTGGACGGCCGTCGGTCCTTCACCAGAAAGTTGATCATCCCCTCGGACTTGATGAGGAGGTTGCAGCCCAGGAAGAAGATGCCGAAGACCACGGTGAGGGCCAGGACGCACATGACA
>VXBW01001019.1:299573-328326 GCA_013400375.1 Thinocorus orbignyianus
GTGGGAGGTGTCCCTGCCCAGGGCAGGGGGGTTGGAACTCAATAATCTTTAAGGTCCCTTCCAACCTAAGCATTCTGTGGTTCTGTGAAATGTCACTGTGGCTTCTCTTGCATCCAACAAGATGCTCTGGAGGTTGGCCACTACCCAGGCGTGTCATAGTTATCTTGGTGTAACTCTGCACAGCTGGGACCTGACTTAAGCAAACCAGGTGCATGTGGATGCTGGAGTGTAAAGCTTTAGGGCAGGGGAAGAGAGGAACCTTAGTCTAGCTAATCATAGGATCACCAAATGGTTTTGGTGGCAAGGGGCCTTAAAGATCATCTCATTCCACCCCCTGCCCTGGGCAGAGACACCTCCCACCAGACCAGGTTGCTCCAAGCTCCAACCCAAGGGAAAATTTAGAAAACAGTATGTATAATTTTTTGGTTTGTTGGGTGTTTTTTTTGTTTTGTTTCGTTTTTTTTTCCTCCCGCCTCTGCCCCCCAATTTTCGCTTTGCTTATTATCTTAATTTGTTCTATTTTGTTCGAGGCAGCGAAAACAAGATTCAATCTTTTAAACTACTTTATCTGAGGAAGTGAGAAATTGTGTATTTATAAAACATGCCAGTCAAGGGATGGATGGAACACGCTCTGTTCCATTCCAGGGCTGTGCCACTGGTAATTAGCTATAAATACACTCTCATTTGATGACTGATTTTAAGTGTATTTATTCTACTTAGATGTGGAAAAATATTCCTGTTGATCAGCTCCCCCGAGGCCTTCATCAGGAGAGCTTAATGAAGAGAACAGGCAGGTGCTTTTCATGAGTTTGTTGGGTTTTATTTTATTTGGAAGGAAGGCTGCCAACGGCACCTCTTTCATCCCGGTCTCCCGCCGAGAGCCCGCGCCACCAGCAGAGCTAATATCTCACAACAGCATCCTCCAGGCTTCGGAGTCTGTACATCCACAATCTCTCTCGCCTCCGGTTTTGGTCTAAAAAGTGCCATAACTGATAATGAAAGCTGGGAAAACCGGCCCATAAATCTGCAGGGTTTGATTTGGTTCACAGCAAAGATGATGCGGACAGGGTTACGGCCACTGAGGGGAAAACGGAGGTGTGCTGGTGCCGGAGGGGTGGAGAAGAGAAATTTTCCAGTGGGAAGGGACTGCTATGGTTTGAGGAAATTGGGACTGCTATGGTTTGAGAAAATTCATTAACAATTTATTATTGTTTAGACAATTATCCTCTCACTCGATAACCCCTCATCACCCGGGAAAGGAGAACTGGCAGAAACAGGGAAACACAAGGGTTGAAATATAAAGGGATCTGCTAGAATAATTAACACTAATAACACTAAGGAAACAATATCGATCCTGATACCGATATAAAACACACAAGGACTGTCCTCAGCCCTTTCTGTCTCCCTGCACGGACAGACCGTGTGGATTCAGGAGGACTGGAAGGACTCAGGATTCCGGCACCAGGGCAAGGAGTTCTCTTGATCCCAGTCACCAAGGGAGGGAGGAAGAGAGAGAAGTTCTAAGTAAACTCTCTAATTTCTATGGAATGTGATGTTCATGGTATGAAATAACCCTGGTGGCAGCTTGGGGCAAGGGCCTGGGTCTTGCTCCTCCTCATCCACACATCTGGGGAGCTTGGAAACACCAAGGCTTTGAAACCCATACTCCAGAGATGGCTGTAAAGGAAATATTTTCAGCAGTTCAGACACCAGAGTCTTCCAAAAGTGCAGTTTTCCCAAGTGTTAGAAGATAAGTTAGTTCTGTGTCACTCAACCAAGGACAGGGACCTACAGAAACCATCTCATGCAACTGCCCAACCACTTCAGGGCGGGCCCAAAATTGAAGGATGTTGTTAAGAGTGTTGACCAAATGCCTCTTAAATGTAAACAGGGTTGGACCACCCACCACCTCCCCAGGAACCCTTTTCCAGGGTTTGACCACCCTCTTGGTAAAGAATTGCTTCCCCATGTCCAGCCTGAACCTCCCACAGAGCAGCTTTGGGCCATTCCCAGGCATCCCTGGTGCCCACCAGGATACAGGTTGGTGGATGGGTGTGATAGACCCCAAAACCCAAAGAGTGCAGGTGTGGAGAAGCAGTGGTTTGTCTCCTGGAGGTGTTCATGGTGGTTTTCTTGCAAGGATTACCAGCTCCTTTGTGTCTGCTGCTCAACAGGGATGCCACAGCACCTGGCCAGATGCGCTGTGAAGGGTAATTTTCTTCCCAAAAGATTGTAATTATGTAAATTAATATATTGACTTATTTTTCACTGAATAAAGACAACAGGCCCCGTGCTCACTCCAGACTATCTTGGCGTGTAATGCGGCTGCCCGCTGGGAGGGAGGTAATTAGTGAGAAAGAGGGAGACAGCTGTAAAAATTGGATATGGACACAGCACAAAGGAATACGTCTGCGTGTTCCAGAAGTGCTTTCCGTAGGAAGCCTGTGGGAAGTGGGTATTAATGCCCTCCCCAGCTCCCTGTGCCCTCTGCAGAAAACATTACAGAGTCACAGCGTGATGTGGGGTTGGAAGGGACCTCTGGAGACCATCTAGTCCAACTCCACCCAGAGCAGGTCCCACAGGAATGTGTCCAGGTGGAGTTTGAATGTCTCCAGAGATGGAGACCCCACCCCCTCTCTGGGCAGCCTCTGCCAGGGCTCTGCCACCCTCAAAGTGAAGAAGTTCCTCCTCATGTGGAGATGGAAGGTCCCACATTGCAGTTCATGCCCCTTCCCTCTTGTCATGGCAGTTACAGTATAGAAGGTATTAAACAATAGAATAATTAATATTAAATCACAAGATGAAGTTTTTATTTCAGCAGGATGAGGTGTGAATGAAGCAAATGGCAGCAGGTGCCAGTCATCAACATTTCCCACCTTCTTCTCACCAGGACGGGGTGCCCTGGGCTGGAACCCACCTCTGAGGGAAGGAGGGGTGTGTTGTAGCCTGGTTTATATCTAACAGAGCCCTAAGCCAGGGCTTCTGTTTGTCCCAGGAGATGATGGGAAGAGGTCTTGTTCCTGAAAATGCGATGTAAAATGAAAGGTAGGTGTGTTTTTTTGTTCTTAACTGATTTCTTGAGTGAAGGCAGTTAGGCAGGAGATGGGTCTTTGTGCTTTGAGGTGTTTTCTCTCACTTCAGACTGGTTTTGCAGCTCCTGGTGCTGGTGACTCTGCAGGAGGGAGCTGGGGTGGGAGGGGGCTGGGTGAGGAGCCCTGTGGTGGCCACTGCTTAGGTTCCTCCTGGTGGCCTTTGGCAAGCAGGGTGGTGGGACCTGAGCCTACCTTCCCTGGGCTGACCTGCTCTGTGTGGGAGCTGCCTCTCTGCTGATGTCTGGGTCTGGAATAACTCCCCAGTTTTAAGACTAAAAGAGAAAAAGCAAGTAAAAAATGAAGTGTGTTGTTCTGGGGTGTGTTTTCCAGCTGTGAGCGGGGAGGAAGAATTCTGGGCATTGATATAGGTTGGGGTGAACCTGCTGGAAAGTACTTCTGAGGAGAAGGATCTGGGGGACCTGGTAGACAGTAAACTCTCCATGAGCCAGCAATGTGTCCTGGTGGCCAAGAGGCCAGTGGAATCCTGGGCTGTGTAGGGAAGAGTGTGGCCAGTAGGTGGAGGGAGATCCTTCTCCCCCTCTGCTCTGCAGTGGGGAGGCCACAACTGGAATCCTGCCTCCAGTTCTGGGCTCCCCAGTCCAAGAGAGCCAGGGAACTGCTGGAGAGAGTCCAGAGTAGGACAACAAAGATGCTGGAGGGATTGGAGCATCTCTCTGATGAGGAAAGGCTGAGAGAGCTGGGACTCTTGAGCCTGGAGAAGAGAAGGCTGAGGGGAGACCTTATCCATGCTCACAAGGATCTGAAGGGTGGGCTGAAGAAGGATGGAGCTGCTTGTTGAGGAAAAGCAATGCTGGACAGTTTGGAATGGTTAAAACTACCACCCTGGCTGACAAATTCTAATTAAATGTTGTGAAATGCTGAGGGAGTCCCCTCACAGGTATTAATTTCCAGGGAGTGATGGCATTTGCTTATGACCTCTATGAGGATGGATACAAATCCAAGGGGCGAGTGTTATCCAAGGCCACTGGCTTTCAGGGGGAATAGGTTTGAATTTTGTCTGGGCTCTGGAGGATGACTCTGTGTCAGCTAAGGAGCTGTTTCCAAGGAAACACCTGAAATCAAGGGTAGTAAGCAATTAGTTCTGTTAATTGTATCAGGTGGTGCCATGAGACCCAAACCAAGCTTGCTGGGATGTGATGGGAGGAGATACAGGGAAATAAACTCTGGAACTTGTAGAGAAGGGTGGAAATTAATGGACAAAATCCCCTGTGGGTCTGTTAAACAGACTTTGGCGCTGGGTTAGTGCTGCAGAGCACCAGGAGAAGGTGTTTGGGTAAATACTGATGTTCAAATACATGATGTATATTCTACCTACCCCATCTCTGTAGGGCTGGCTGCTTCCCAAACAGGAGAAATTAGGATGGTCACCAGAGGGGACCTCCTTCAGTCTTCTCCAGACTGAAAAGCCCCAAGTCCCTTAGCCTTTCCTTGCAAGAGAGATGCTGCAGGTCCCTCATCTCTGTGGTCCTCTGCTGTCCCCTCCCCAGCGAACTACTTCAAAATGCCACTTCTGAACTTCTGTGAATCTGGCAGGATTTGGGAATGAGCTGAGTAAATAAGACTCCTGCCCTCCAGTGTCCTTGAACCACTCTTCCTGATGAAGAGCATTAGAAAAAAAATAAATATATATATATATCCATGGGCTAGAAAAGCCTTTCTACAGAGTTTTTTTGATTTGTGTGTGTGTGAGAAGTACAGAACCACAGCAATGTTTCTTTTCATGCTCTCACAATAAATTTGTCCGTGTGAAATGAGAAATAGCTGGAAAAATGGATTGCACTGAGATGGGGAACTGAGCTGCTTCTGAACGCACCTCTAGCAAAGTTCTGTGCATCTCTTGGGTGTCTGTGGGGGATTACTTTGCTTTTGTCCCCAAATAATATTTATTATTCTTGTCATAACCAACCAAAAAGCATAAGTAGAATATAGCTTGCTTCTGAAGCCCTCTTTTTTTCTCTCTACCACCTGCTCCTGTGTACCTCAGCTTTCTGTCCTGACCCTTATAGCCTCGCAGATGATGGAAGGAGACCAGGGTGCACAGCTTGTCTTGAGCATCAACCAGGGGAGGCTCAAAGATGACACCAGGAGGCTGATGTGTTGGGTGTAGCCACTTGCTGGACCCTCACTCAACGTTTCTGAGGTTCATCCAAGCCCTTGCTGTGCCTGCTGTAGGTGGGGAAGGCAAGGATCACAGAATCATAGGACAATATGTGTTGGAAGGGATGTCAAAGACCATCCAGAGCCATGCCCTGCCCTGGGCAGGGACACCTCCCACCACACCAGGTTGCTCCAAGTCCTCTCCCACCTGGCCTTCAACCCCTCCAGGGATGGGGCAACCTGGGCCAGGCTCTCACCACCCTCACACCAAAGAAGCTCTTCAGCTCAAATCTCCCCTCTTTCAGTGTCAAACCCTTGCCCCTCCTCCTAGGGCTCCCCTCCCTCATCAAGAGTCCCTCCCTGGCTTTCCTGGAGCCCCTTTAGGGACTGGAAGCAGCTTGAAGGTCTTCCTGGGGCCTTCTCTTCTCTTCTCTAGGTTGAACCCCACCTCTCAGCTTGTTCTCCCAGCAGAGGAGCTCCAGCCCTTAGATTGATGCTCGTGCTCAGTCCTGCATGTTCCCTCCCTCCTGTTGTCCCTGTGGATGCTCAGCACCCTCTCCCCCCACACCACTGCTGTCCCTTCCCACCACCACGTTCCAGTTGCATGATGCTGATAGAGAGCTTAGAAATCCTGTTCTCATGTGGTTTTCTCTTGTCATTTATCTGAATTTATACACTAGGGCTCTTTTTTTTCAGTCATCTGTGGTGGCAGCATGAACCGTGTTCTGGAGTGTTTTAACAGCAGATCTACTTAGCAAACCTTCTGTGCTGTTCCTCCAAAGACACACTGACAGACTACTAAAATGCCATAAAACCACCTTGTAATCGATAGAGTAAGACAAAAGAGCAATCAATTTCTCTTATATTTACTTAATCACGCAGTGTTTGATGCCTGACCTCTAAGCCTTTCGGGCTGTATCAGATTTAGTATCTAATTATCAGTTGCATGAATACTATTGATTTAAAATCACGCTGTTTTGGTGATTGTCAGAAGAGAAAGAGCTTTTATCGTGTGTGATTGGTACCGGAGGAGTGTTCAGGACAACAAACACTTGGACTCAGTGGTATAAAATTGGGCTGGGGGGTGGAATTTCGCTAAGAGAGGTATTTTTTCACTGCAGTTTTGGGAATACTGTTGCCTTTGCCATTCTGTTCTGTGTCACTTTCAGCATCCAACATAGGTGCTGTCCTCTCTTCTCCAGGATGGTCACAGTGATGGTGCTGGGATGCATGTTCTTCCCATGTTCTGGAAGTCTTTAACAGCAATGTTCCTGGCTAAGGCACTTTTCTCAGGATGCCACTGCTGAGAGGGCAGGAAAAAAAGGGCTTTCTTCCCCTCCAGGACAACAGGGAATAGTAAAGTTTTCTCAAAATGAGCCTACCTCCCCAGATATTTGCCCCTGATCCTTCTTCTAGTGCTGGATTCTGTATTTACCACCTTTTATCTTCCCCCGTTTTCCACTCCTTTGACAGGAGGCCTTGCTATTTTTGTATTTCTCTGCCTGAATCCTAAGCAGATTTTAATGATGTTTTCACTCCACTCTCAATTATTTTATGCAAGCATCGCACAGAAACCCAAAGCAGTCTTCTGTGTTGAAGGAAAACTTCTGTGTAATATTTGAGACATAAAATCTGCCAGACTTAGGAACTTTATTTTTGGTGTAGAGGCTGTTAATGCAGCTGCTCCATGAGGAGAAGTATATTTGTATTTAGTTATTTTTTTTCTTGACCCTCCTGTTGCACCTGCATCCCAGCTTACATCCAGTTCCTTGTGGTGAAAACACGAACAGGTTTGGAGCAGGAACAGAAGTTACATCGAGACCTGGAGTTAATAACCCATTTTTCACACTTTTTCATGCTGTCTGGGATTTAGCCCTGAAAACAAACCAGTTGAGGATTTTGTGATCTTCCTTGCTGTCCATCAAGCAAGGGAGTGGAAGAAGGAAAGAGTGGAAGAAGGAAAGAGTGGAAGAAGGAAAGAGTGGAAGAAGGAAATTGAAGTGGTTTGTCTGAGGTTCTGGCTGTTTCTGTCTCTCACAAGGTGTCCTGTGCACAGAGATCCCAAAGTACAATAAATACCTGGCAGGAAGATTTTAAATCAGAATTTTTTGTTTGTTTGTAGGTTTCTTTTGGTAAGCGGATAGTGAAAGTTCTATAAATAATGTAATGAGATGGTCTATAATGATTAATATTAGTCAAGTAAGGCACTGTTCTCTTATAAAAAATATTGCTGATGGGAGGGAAATGATGTCCCAGGTGGCTGATACATTGGATTTTGCCAAGGGAATCCCATTTTCCAGCAGAGGTCCATCCAAGCACGTAGGCAGGCAGTGGCTTTGGCATAAATTCTATCCCCCATGGACGTGTTGCTCACTATCAAGTTGTTATGATCAAGCTGTGATGTCCTGTCTTGCATGAGTAGTTCCTTAATTCCCAGATTCCTTGGTTGCACGTGGCGGGTGTTTTAGTTGGCAAGAAAAGGCCTGACACTGGGCTATGACACCTCAAAGCAGGTACTTTCTTTTGGGGCAGTTTTGTGACTCTGTCTGGAAGCACATCTCCACGTTCTCAGCTATTCTGGAAATCTTATTTGAATATGCAAATAGCTGAAAAGGAAATGGAACCTGCTTCTTAAATAAAACATGAACAAGGGAGAAGGGAATTATTGCTCTATTTTGGGAAAAGATACTAAGGTCTTCTAAAGCTGATAGGTAAAACTGCATGACTTAAAATGTTTAGACCCTGTGTGTGCAGAGGAAGTTGCTTGTACCTAAAAATGAAGTTGAGAAAATCCCAGTTTGATATATCTTATATTCTTGGAATGACCTGTTCAGCCCTGAAGATTCTTGCAGTCTCGGGAGGCAAAGCAGAGGGCAGGTTTCCTGGGGGGCATCGGCAAAGATGACTAGACATGCTGGGCATCATCTTCTCTCCTGGTGGGAAAATCAGGGCTTTTTGAATGCCTCTTGGCTCCTGGTGGCTCATGTCATGATAGCTGAGAGAAAGGGACTGTAAGAGGACTGAATCACATGCAAATTTAGTATATTCAAGCAAGAATTATTCCTAATACTGTCACTGACTTTCACCGAGGCTCAAAATGCATCTGGAATAGCATGGGATTTCTGAGATGTGTTAGAGAGGATGATTGTGGGACACAGGCTTTTGCTGTAGCTCTTCTCCCTGAGAAGGTTCCTAATTTTGGAGCTGCTGTTTTGTTGGCTATTACAGAGCTGCGTTGGAAAGCACTGTGGTGGTGGCACAGTGATGCGGCAAATGAAAGTGAAGGATAACTGTAATTAAAGCATTAGAAGACAAAGACCCTTTCAAGTTATTCCAGATGCACCCAGCCCACAGAGAATCAGAGAATTCGGTGGCATTTATCAGCTTTTGTGGAGCTGGCTGGCTGTCAGTGTGGAAATCTGTCAGTGGTTTGACCACACACCAGGTGGGATCGATCCCATCATCTCCTGCTGAGTGTTGGGCTGGAGTTAGAGGTGACTCTCCTTTAATTAAAATGCACAGAAAACTCTGATTATTCTTTTTTTCCCTGCCTGTCCTGCCCTGTATGTGGGAACATTTGCATTTCTGATGATGAAGGGCTGGGGGTGTCTGTTGGCAGCTGACTTCTGCTTCATCAGCCACACTTGGCCCTGCTAACGAGCCACTCTACCCTCGGGGAAGCGGGCTTTGCTAGGTGAGAAAAGGTATTTATTCTCCCATCCCGCCTTGTTCACAGTCTTTCCTGAAAAGAAATTGCCAATCACGTTTAATTGGACTAAATTATGTGTGGCAGATTGGTTCAGGAATGCTGCTGGCTGCAGGCTGAAACCAGTCCTGTGAAAGCGAGCGCTTGTACTGGGATTGCAGATGAGGAGGAAAACCATCTGAACCTCTGAGTTATCAAAGCAGGGCCAGATCTTGGGGTAACCAGAAAATAGGGAAATTATTCAAATTATTCCCACATTTTTTGGAGCTTTTTTTCCACTGAAACTTCAGGCTACACAGCTTTTCTTTTACTTGCTTAGCTGGAAACAAGACCTTAAATTTGGAGCTGATCTATGTGAGTAGATACCAACTTAAGTGGGATAAAAACCAGGAGAGGGTGGTTGTTTGCTTCAAGCTTCTTCCCATCAATGATATTAGGTGGTGTGTCACCTCGCCTCTGGGTTGTCCATCCCAGTGCTGTGGTCAAGGCCAGGGGCCTCTTTCTGTATCTCAGGAATGCACAATTCACCTCTTGAATTATTAGGTTGTGGGGTTTTTTTTAGACCACTGAACACTGCAAATGTGAAATGATCAAGAAAAATGGGCAATATAAGTAGGAGATGTTGTTGATGCAAATGATTCCTCAAGGGCTGGGGCTGCCTGTGGGCTGGAGAAACACCATGGCCCTCAGATGTAAAGAAGGGTTTTATGGCTTGTGCATGATGAAAAAATAGCAAATCCAGGAGGCTTCCTCTTCTAAACACCTATAAAACACTGCACAACTTGAACCTCTTGTAGATGAAGGCAAGTTTCACACTAGCAGGGCTTCCCCCCAAGGTTTACCATCCCTCTGTGCGTGCAGAAGCAACCTGTTGCCTTCATGAGACTCTTACCTGACATTTTTTCCCAACTTACTGAGCAGAAATCAAAATATCCCTTTGCACCAGGAAATCTGGGCACTAGAAAGCCACATGGTTGGCTCCTGGGAGTGGAGATGTGAATGCTGCTGGGAGCAAAGGGCTCATGCTGTGTTTAGGAAGACTTGTTCTGAGTGTGCATGCACCCACTTTAAATAATTACTGATTTTTCCTTGATGAGTTGTCTTTTTTGTGTGTGTGTGGTATGTACCTGCAGAGAATATCCAAGTACCTTCTCTTGGGCTTCTCCCTTTGGCATCTCACTCTGTTCCAGCCAAAGCTCGCATCTGGATTAAGCTGCGGTCACTGATCTTCATCATCTTCTCATAACAGCCTCCGTGGTGTCTTCTACTTAATCTTCATTCCTCTGAGCTGCAGCTATCAGTTAATTCAATCAGGAATTGATTAGGCAGTCAATGAATAATTAGTTAAACGATTTGTGCTGCCCAGTCTCTGCCAAAGGAGACCTGGTGCTTGCCACTGCTTAAAAAAAGCAAACCACTAAAATAAAAATAAAATGGCTATCAATGCCCAGTTGAGCTCAGTTTCTGCTCAGAATCCCCCTCTGGATAATCCCACGTGATTTCTGTTGGCTCTGCTGGGAGATTGGGACCTAAAATTGGGATCAGCAACTGTGGCCCTGTGGATATTGCAGCACTTCTCCGAGCATTTTCAGCTGTGTTCTTGAAAGCAATGGAAAAAAAAAAAAGTTAAAATCATAAATTTAACACTTGCAATATCCCAAGATGGATATCTAGTAGCAGAAAATATCATACTCTGGAAAAGACTTATTTGGTTGAAACAGATCCAAGCAGAGAAAATAAAACCCTGTAAAATACTGCCTGGTTCAAAAAGTCTCGTTCTTCTACACTGGGAACAGTCAGCCATTTGTAGGGTATTTTACACTGAAAATGCTCGTTTTCTGTAAAGATAGGAAATACTAATCCTGTGGAAGGATTACATTTCTGAGCCTAGTATTTTACAGAGTCCGTAAGCTGGGGAATGTGGTGGGTTATTGCTTGTGTCTCTCTGGTGGGGGGGAAAAGGGGAGGAAGAAAAGAAAAAGGCAGAAAGTCAATCAATTGCTGATGTACCATTTCCAGAAGGGATCTTGCAAATGCTCCTTTGTTTGCCATGGATACAACAGCAATTTTATGTTCCTGTAGAGCTAAGTCTCCTTCCTGAGCTGTGCGACATAGTGTGACCAGATGAAACTGTTTGTTTTTGTGTATTTTCTTTAATCTTTGGGTTTAACCTGCCAGCCTTCGGAGCAGGGCAGCGTGGGGGACCTCGCATCCCCAGCGGACGATTAGAAATAATTCCCATCAAATCCGGTTTTGCTGGAGACCTTGCTCCCACAGAGCCCTGTTGGGTGGGGGTGCTGGGAGTGTGTGGGTTGACCCCTTCATCCACTCTAGACTGAGCAAATACCTCTGCCAGCTCACTCTCCAGCAATAATTGATGGAGTTTTAATTAGCTTATTCGCCGTTGTTTTAAAATAATCTGTTTACACTGAGCAGTGATCACAAATAACTGATGCACGAGGTGCTGCTTGATTGATCAGATCAATCTCATGTTGCTGCTGCTTTTCCATCACTGGTCAGGGGCAGGAGCACCTGGAGCATCAATCTTTTTGGTCTGATTATACTCAATTCTCTCTGTCAGCTGGATGCTGCCTCGCAGGTTAGAGCATCTCTCCGTTTGGCACTTGCTGGCAGTTGGATAAATGCCTGGAGCAAATCTGAAATCCACTTGGTGTGGCTGTTATTGGAATAAAACTCAGTTTCTGCGGATTTGGTGGGAATTGTGTGAAGGCAGGTAGGGGGGATGTGGAGCTCAAGTGGAGGAATCTGTCCTGAGCTCCCTGTTGGGGCTTGTGTTGTTTTTGGTCTTGGTTTGCAGTTTGTGTTGACTTTGGTCTAAGGCAATTTCTTGGTTTGCCCTTGAAGGTTTTGAATCTTTCTAGAAGTTTTCTTTTTAACTCTTGCAATAATTGGTATTTGGAAAGGAAAAACCCAAAAAACCCACACAAAACCAACAACAGCAACCCCATCCCAATGGCAGAGCGAGGTGACTGTGTGAGCAACCTTGCCTGGGCACAGATGAACAAGGAGGTTGGGAACACAGAGTGCAAGGAACCACTTACCCTCATATAAAGACACTAATTCAGGTCCCTGATGGAGCCAGGCTGTACCAGTGTGACACTAATTAGCCAGGTTAATCCTCAGCTTTTAATTTGGTACTGCTAATCATTTTAGGTCCTGTGCTGCAGCTGTTCTCTGAGTTCCTGAGGCCGTTTACTCCACTCTGGGTAAACAAAAAGCAGAGGCTGGGACTTGAAAAAACAAAGGCGTTTTAAATTTTGGAGATGTGTTACTGTGGGGATTGGTGTGTGAGAACCCAGAATCAGACAAAGAGCAGCTCTCAGTGCTGACAGACTTAAATAACCTCTAAAGCCCTACTACTTGTGGTGTTTCCCTCCAGAATAAATGTGGAAAAAAGGATTTTTAATCTGCAATAGCACTCACCAGGGCAGAAACTTTATGATGGCTAGGCAATATTAATCTGTAGTCTCATATGTTTTTTGCAGTGGGATCCCAAAGTGTGCTGGAATGTGGGGAAAGAGCTTTTGCATCAGGGCTGTGGGGTGTCCCTTCTCCTTGAACACTGAAATAGCTAATAATTCCCTGCCTTCCAGGATCAGCAGCATGTGTGCCACACTCTCTGCAAGATGTGTCTCAAGACTAAGGCATCTTTCTAAGAAATGGTCTCTCAAGGAGCTGGTTTCCACAGCATTAATTTTTCTTCATAAATTTAGAATATACATAGAAATCCTTTAAACTCTGGGACTGACCAGCTCCCATAAAGAAATAACCTCATGGCTCAGAGGTACAGGAATTAAGGAAATGCTCAAATACGCAAAACATCAGACATGGTGAAATAAACATTAAATATGAATACAAAAACCTCTAGGACCTCAGCACAGGATTTGCAAACACTGGTGGAACCTTAAAAAATTAAATCAAGGAAGCCTTAATGTTTAAAAAATGTGTTTAAAATTTAACCTGTGCAATTTTGCAGTTGCCTGTGCAGCATCCTTGCTCAATTCCCAGCTGCGAGCACCCCTCTGAGCAACCAGATGCTGTTATTCCCCCCCAAACGCAATCAAACCCCAAACCAGTGGCAGATTGTACTGGGGAGGGGGCTACAGTTTCATTCCTCCCGGGCCAAAGATGTGCAGCCTGGCCCCAGGGATGCTGGTCGGGGCAAAAGCAGGGCGAGATGTCACCTGCCAGGGTTTATCTGTCGAGGAGGGTCAGAAGGCATTAAGGGTAAAAGCCATTAAAGGGAGAGCTTATGCCGGGCTGGAATCAGGCTCGGAGCCTTCCCGGAGAAAAGCCACCCCCAGAAAACACGTGTCCCAGCAGCAGCAATGGCCAGGGCAGGGAAAGCACCCACAGATGGCTTTGAGAAGGACTTAGCAAATAGAAATCTGCACTGGCGTGTGTCTATCTGTTTTCTGAACCTTTAATGTAGTTATGACCTCTGGGACAAAAATATCCTTGCCTTGAAGCTTTAATATACATTCTATTCTAAGAGGAATTTAACCATTCTATGATTCTAAAACTACACAAAAGATCTTCCTCTGAAATTACCACGGGAAGTTTTCAGTACTTTCTGTTAAAACATAGTAAAATAAATATATTTTTCACACCTCCTTAATAACTTCTCAGAGAAATAAGTAAGAGCGCAAGAGGACCTAACTGGGAAAAACCTTTCAAGATTGTGTTTAAGTATTTATTAGTGGCTTATCATTTGCATATTGACTTTGATTCTGAAGTGGTCGTATTTTGGGGCTGAGCATCTCCTGCGACCATTCATGGTGGTGTTGGTGCTGCTTTGCCATTCAACATCACGATCCTGAATGCCAGGAATCTCACTGGTTTTCACCTGAGAGGTTGAGCAGGGACTTTGGGGAGGAGTTTGCACACTGAGCTGTTGCTTTGGGCACCAAAATACCCAAATCTTGCACATAGTATTAGAATTATTGGATGGTTTGGTTTGGAAGGGACCTTAAAGCCCACCCAGTGCCACCTCCTGCCCTGGTGGGACACCTCACACCAGACCAGGGTGCTCCAAGCCCCATCCAGCCTGGCCTTGAACCCTTCCAGGGATGGGGCAGCCACAGCTTCCCTGGGCAACCTGTTCCAGTGCCTCACCACCCTCACACCAAAGAAGTTCTTCCTAGTATCTATTGATTCTCCTGGAAGGAATTGGTTCCTCTGAGGGCTTCACCTGTCTGCATCAGGGCAGGTTTTGGGGACACTGCTTGGGCAGAGCAGGTGGCACCCATCCCCTCAGGGTGGCAGGAGAGGACTCCTCTTGGGAAAAGTCCCCTTTCCCTTCTCTGTAGGGCAGCACGTCCCTTCTCCATCCCACCTTCCCCTCTTGCAAGCTGTGTTGCTGCTTCTAATACTTACAATGTAGAAGAAATATCCTTTAATACCTGGTTTGTGGCGTGTCCCTTCCCTTTATTGCTTTTGATGCTGCTCCCAGCAGCAGAACAGGGATCTTCTAAGGTTTTCTTGCTGTTTGGTCAGAGCATCGCGTCGTTCCGCTCCGGGGTTTGTTCTGATGTGTCGCTACCACAGCTCTGAACTGCTGTTTTCATCTAGGGTATGAGAAATCATAAATAGATAATTTCCTTGAGAAGAAATACCATTTTTACACTCTGAGGAGATGAAGGCAGAGCTCTATGAGCCCTTCACAACCCACCTCGCTGAGGAGGATTTAAACCAGGGCCCTGGAATCGGAGCGTAGACCTGGAAACGCAAAACCCAGGGGGAAAATTTACAGCTTGGAAAAACTGGGTGTTAATAATGCTCAACCATATGCACGGTGATTCCCAGGGAGAGAGAGGAAATTTTACAGCTGGAGGCAATTTGAGACTCGTTTGGTGCATCTGCTTAATGGGTTGTGGGGGTCTCACCCGGTGAAAGCCCACTCTGCTCCCAGCTGGATCCAGATTGATTCCCTGATTCCCAGATGATTCCCTAAGGCAGAGCTAAGATGTGAGTCAAAGTGAGGTTTTCTGACTGCTTGTTTTAGAGGAAAAATATTGATGTAGAACATACACAATTTGGGAAAGATTCAAGGCTGGTGTCTTTAGTATATGATAAATGAGAAAAATAGATGTTGTTGCAGGAAAATTTAGAAGCGATTAAAATTTCCCAGCCCAAGTGAGGCTGGATGAGGCTCCTTTCAGATGCTGAATTTCCTGAAGCCTTTTCCCAAATTTTTAGCCTGGGAGCTACAGAAAATGAGGCATTTAACACCAGAAGCCCTGAAACCTGCTGTGCAGAAGAGTTATTATTTAAACTCCCCATTTTCCATGGTAGAGGGCAACAGGAATTTGGTGTGTTTGGTAAAATAAGGAAGCCTGATGTTCTTACTAATGAATGAAGTATTTCTGGAAACGAAATGAAACTGCTCTGCAAATAGAAAAGTCCTTTGCTGTGCTTGGTTGTGAACTCTTTAAAAGGCTTAAATCATACATTGAGAGCAAACACAACACTGTTTTTTGTAGCTGGGTGTGGATCTTCTGCCATTGGGAACCTCCATGGACTCCCCAGACCCACCTGATACTTGACCTGCTTACCTGAAAATGAATGAGGGACCAGTGATTTATTTGACACTCTGACAACGAATGGGTGCTCTTGATTTTTAATTCATACAGGAGGAAGGACACACATGAGAGAACATAACCTAAATTTTAATGATGTGAGTAACTGCAGACCTCCAAACAAGCATTTGGAGCCGGAGGATGAATAGTCTGAGTTATTTCATCTTCTTAATCAACATTAAAAATGTATTTTTACTAAGAGTCCCTTAAAAGGTTGACTTTAAAATAGGTTCTGCCATTTGCTATCATTTTTCAAAGCAAGACAGTAAAATTGCAGTAGCTCAAGCGCTTTCAGCTCCCACATGGAAATCTTCTCCGTTGGCTGTTGCTATGTCTGAGCTCAACTCTTGTTTCTAACAAGCATTTTGAAGCTACGAGCAGTTGTTCTTTGCGTGGCAGCTCCTAAGGTCAGGCTGCATTTTCCTGCAAGAATTTTAAGAGGGAAGGCTGTTTATTTGGCAAACTTCAGCTTTCTGCTCTTTCCTGGTGGTTTCTAATTCCAGCAAAACATTGATCTCTGTTTTGTATTCTTCAAAATCATCTTAGGGTTATTTGTACCCAGAGCTGAGGGTGGCTTCCAGTTCTCTCTGTACAGAACTAGTATAATAAATAGAATTAATTGTACTTCTAAAGAATGATACATTTTTTGTTCGGAACACACGGTGTCCTGAGTGCACAGTGAGTTTCCTGGCTTTTCCAGTGCTTTATCCAAAGGATAAAAGCAAGGAGAAAAAAGTCCTGCAAAGCCAAAAACCCGAGTAACTTCACAAAAATACAGTAAGTCAACACAACCTTTAAAAAAAACCCACCCCAACAGCTGGGAGAGCAGAGCCAGGTGCCTTGGAATGAGCAAATGGAGCTGGAGAAACCACCACTTATTCCCTCCTGCCTTTTTAATGTGGAAACCCTGGGATTGCTGTGAGTTTTCCCAAGCCTGGCAGCTGTTATGGAGTGGGAAAGGTGCTGTGTGTCCCCACAGCACTGTGCTTTCAAGAAGAAAGAGGAAAAGCCAAATCATACTTATTCTGCAACCTCAGTGTGCTGCCGTTGGCAGCCTTTCACCAAAAATGGCATTATTGTCTGCTAAAATCCTGCTTGGTGTGAGATAAACTAACTTTAAATATTTATTTTCCCTAATTTTAAAGGCTGTTTTCCATTCCTCCTCCATCTCCCCCCCCCAGCTTCTGAGTGTCCTGGTTTGATGCTTACAATCATGGAATTGCCCAGGTTGGAAGGGACCTTTCAGATCATCAAGTCCGATCATCAAGTCCAATCATCAAGTCCAACCATCAACCCAACACTGACAAACCCACCACCAAACCATGTCCCTCAGCACCACATCTGCCTGGCTTTTAAATCCCTCCAAGGATGGAGACTCCACCACTGCCCTGGGCAGCTTCTTCCAAGGCTTGACAACCTTTGGGTGGAGAAACTTTTCCCAATATCCATCCTAAACCTCCCCTGGCACAACTTGAGACCATTCCTCTTGTCCTTGTCCCTTCTCCCCACTTTTCTGGCATAAAGCCCAGCCTCTTCCCCTAGAAGAGACAGAGCCGAAGGACCCTTTGGCCTCTCAATTCTTAGGTTCTACTTACATGACCTTTTTGCCTTTAATATTTTGTGGAGTTTGGTTTTTCTTTGCACACTATATCTGATACAGAAGACTTGTGTGCCACTCTACAGATGTGTTTATGCTCGGCAACAGCGATTATAACTTGGTCATGGCTCGGAGAACAAGCTCATTGTGGAGCAACAGTTCATTTTAAATGCTGCGAAGCTGCCAGGTGAAGAGGCTGTGCGATACCATGGCTCTGACTGAGGAGTTCCCATCATCTTAAAAGCCTTCATCTTCCTCCTGAGGAGCTAACGAGCCACGGTTTAACGCAAGGCTCTATGTTAGGCTTTCATGGGAAGCACAAAATGCATCCCACAGCGGAGAGGAGCTGCTTCCCAGTACCACCAGTGCGATCCATGCCCCAAACTGGTGCGGTTGGAGCCTGATGCCTGGGGGGACAGTGGGCCAAAATGAGAAGGAAAAGTGGCCTCGCAGACCTTTGACTTCTGAACTGTCTCAGCAGCTGATGAAAACCAGCACTGTGCCCAAGGCTTTTTTGTTTTTGTTTTGTTTCTTTTCTTTTTTTCTTTAAGGTCCTGGGAGAATAATCACATCAAAGTAGGTCTCATAAATAATTCACCACTGCTGACTTAATGCCTTTTTTGTGCAAAGGCCAATTATCAAAACAAACGTTTAGCTGTACGTAGATGAGTAAATGAAGAAAGTCACTTCTGTGACACTATAATATATGCTTTTGTTTATAAATTGAGCTACCAAACACAACTTTAAGTGCCTCTCCCTCCACCATTTTTTAAAATGTTCCATTAAAAAAAAAATCTTTAAAAACTAACCTGCCAAAATAGAGAGAACTTTAGACACTGTTATAGCTAGTTTTGTTTCTAGATTAATGAAATTTAATAGCAATGCAACAGTTACTTTACTGGCTCACAGCAATCCAACTTTTTGCTCTTGCTAATAAAGCATGAAAATTAATTATTGTAGATGGGTACTGGGGAGGTTTCTGATACTTGGCCAGATCTGCCCCATCCAGCACTGGAGATGTCTCAGGGGAGGCTGGAGCATGTGGCCTTGGGTTCAACAACCAGCATTTCCATGGTTGTATTGGAGCCATGGCAGTGAACACGATCAAGGGAGCTTTAGGATGAGGAACTGTGGTGGTCCTGAGGGACTCGAGGAGAATGGGTAGGGCAGAAGGACTAACCTCCCCCCAGATCTGGACTCAGTCTCCAAGTAGATGGTTTCCAAAGATTTCTGACAAGGCACGTTCAGTATGAGCAGTCTTTTATCGGGGGAGAGAGCAAGATCCTCAGCTCCAAAAATAGCATCAGAGAAGCTTTCATGTACTGAGGAGGTCAAGAGAGACAACACATCGCCTTGAGCTACAGAGGCGGCCAGCAGCACCTTGCTCAGGCTCCTGGGGAGGAGGATGCCTCCAAGAGAAGAACATCTCATGGACTGACCTACTTCTTGAAGACAGTCTATCATTTTTTTAACACCCAGTGAATTGAGTTCTGTATTTAGGAACTTTTCACGGCTGTGGAAGTGGCAGTGGAGCAGGTCCCCTGTACCACCAAACTGGGTCAAGCAATGATGGTGAAAAAACTTTCTCCAAGAAAAACTAACGGCAAAACTGTCACACAGTTCTCAAGTGAAATCCTGGCCAGGTTTGCTCTGAATTAATGAAAAAAATAAAATAGAAGATCTGCGTAATCTGCTTCTTAGATAATCAGTTCCTGCAAGAATTTGCATGTCTCCTGGAAATATTTTCTCAGTTTTATAATGAAGCTTTGGGAATGAGTGAGTTGAAGTTACCGATCCGAAAAGTGCTTTGGGCTAACAGTCATAAAAAGATATTTCCAGTGCATAATAATGCGTTTTTCTTGAAAAAAGCTCTCCTCGCTGACACATGTGGGCACGGCTCAAAATCTGCCAAGTATTCCCTGGAGCCTCCCCACGAGAGTTCAGGTAAATGGCATTAACTGAACCTTTTATTAGATTATCTCGTTGGTAGTGACTTGATAACACACGCTTCCCAATCCCTCTTCGATATGAAAGCGGAGCTGTGAATCGTTTCAAATTTTAACCCAGCTGTAGGTTCACGGAGAGGTGTATCTTTAAAGTTTTATAGCTTTAGTGCTCAATATTCAGAGAACTCCTTTGACTCCGGTAAAAAGGGATGGGATTTGAAGGAACTTCTGCTTTCCTAGATGAGAGATTGACTGTGATTTAAGCGGCTCTGATCTTGTGGAAGAGTCTCTCCGACATTATTCACTCCTCTGAGGAATACGCGATTGTTGGAAGCTGTTAGATTTTTGCCATTATTGTTGGGGTTGTCTCGTGGAAGGATGAATTGCCCTATTTCACCCATCACAAATCAGTATCAGAAACTCTATGCTCTGTAATTGCATTTCACCTAATAATTTACAGTTTCTATAGTAAGAATGTGCCTTACTGGTTATAAAATAGAAGCGGTAGAAATATTTAGCTAATGGGTTTTTCTAAGGCACTGCAAAAAATTTATTTGCATTATAACTTCTCCAAACAATCCATTTTTATAGCTGTGTCCGTTTCCCAAGCAAAGGATTGTTATTTTAATCAAGTCCATCTGCACGAGCTTAGAAAGGGCAGGGAATGAGAAAGGAAGGCAGCTTATTTTACAAATACATATATATATTTGGATATATACCTTCCACACTGCCAAAACCACTTTGGATTGAGTGTGCTTTGGTATTTTCTTGTGGATGTTCCTCTCCAGTCCAGTTGATGACAAAGGCAACCAGGCAGCGTGGCCAAGACCTGCTCATCTTGTCCCAACATGCAATTAATTTGAGCTGAGCTTCTCATTAACACCCTGGGGTGGGGAGCACCCTTGGACCCCCACTAGTATTTGCTGTAGATCCACATGCTCCACGTTCCCCCAGCTGAAACCACCTCACTCTAATGCAACAGCATTAATTAAATGGTTTTTTTAAGGTGATGGTGGTTAATTACCACTGCTCCATTCTCCACATCCATCTCCACCTTGGGCAGATGCTGTGGGGTGGCTGCAGTTCCCAAGCCCCTGCCTGAAATGCCACACACCAACGGGGCTGGAGTTTGAAATCCAGGCAAAGACAATTATTTTTGAAGTTCTTGGTTGCTGGGAAGTCTCCTCCTTGACTGCTGCTTTCTCATCCCTCCGAGAGCAGTCCCAAAGGACACGGTTTCCAGGAAAACTGTAGCTCTCCTTTTAACCAGGCAGCAGCTTTAGAAATCCCTAGGCCGTTTGCCTGCTGCCTGGCCCTGGCATTTTGGTAATTGCTTCATCCTTTGTGCAGCATCTTCTCTGATGAAAATCATTTTCTCCTTCAGATGCTTCACTCCTGCTTATTAACTCATCCTTTCTGGTCTCGCTTGGCGCTACTTTGTCTGTATTACATTTAGGAAAGAAGGTGAGAAGTATTTGCTTTGGTTGTCCTCTCTGGGACTGTGTTTATGACACTTCATACTGCTCAGAAGGGGAAGGGGTGGCACTGAACTCTCCTGTCCGTGATTCCAAGCGCTTCTTCCTGTGCGACATGCCAAGGCTGGCATCTCCTGGTACAGGGCCAGGCAGTTTGTCCAGCTGTTTGTCAATCTCATGCTTCTCTGCCATGTCCTGCCCCAAAATTTAAGCAGTATCTGGCACTAATCATACCATGAAGAACAACCTGCCTTGGGATCGTGCGACAGATGCATTCCACTTGATGAAAATATCTCCTTCATCAAGAGGATGCTTATAAAATTGTCTATTAAGGTTGGACTTAGGTTCTCCAACCTAAATGAGTCTCTGATCTCTGGACTTGATGATCTTAAGGGTCTTCTCCAACCTAAATGAGTCTCTGATCTTTGGACTCTACCTATACAAGTAAATCTGGCAAGCTCTGTTTTCCCTTGGCATGGTTGTGTTTTCCTTCAACTGATCAAACTTTAGCTACAGCACAGACTTTTTTGGACAAGTCACTAAAAGGTACTGCAAATGAATTACTATTTACCAGCCACAAGGATGCTGCACGTCTAAACTTGGCTGGAGAGCTTAACTTTAATGACCCAGCCTAAGAAGGGGTCTCCAAGATGGGCTATCATCTGCCAACTCCCACCCAGAGGCCCTGCCACAGGTTCCACAGGATGTAGAAAATATATGGGGGAAAAAAATGCTTGCCCAAGGATAGGACTCATTAACTGAGAAACATCAGAAGAAGCAATCAGCAGAATTCGTTATCTTCTTTATTTTTGTTGTCTCCTGTTCCGAGTCCTTCACGTTCAGCTGCAGTTTCCCTATCTAGGTTAGGTGTTTGGGGAGTTCTCTATCTCCTACTGTGATTTCTTCAATGCCTGAGTGTTTTTTTCCCACAGACAGCCTTTCTGTCTCTGGCTGATAAGGCTTGGTTTTGGAAGATCAGGCAGTTTTTTTTTTCCCCTTCACTTGTCTTTACCTTCTTCTTCCCCAGTGTAATTTCTCTCCACTGGCCAGTTATCTCTTCCTCTCCGGAGAGCACGTCTGTCTTCTCTTTCTCTTCTATTTTCTTTTCCTTGCTGCCACTGTTATCTGCAGCTCCCTTTGGCCCATATCTTTGTGAAAATGTTTACTTCCATTTTTCTTCTTTTTCCCTTCAGCCTGCAACCTTTTATTCATATCTCATTTGTATTTCAAGTTAAGCAAAAAATCACTGCTTTTGCTCGAGAGAAGTAGATCTGCCTGGGTTTGCAAGGGCTTTTGGTGCAGGACTGTCATAAACAGACACAGTTTTGGAAGAAGCCTTCAAGGGCTTCTGCAAAGACCTAAGTTGAGGGTTCTGTAGTTGTGCTGTTTCAGTTGTCAGTGTGGTATTTTCAGGAGAAATTACCACGGTGCACCAATTCCCAGTTCTGGAAAACAACCATTAGTGAGCAGTATCCCCCAGTTCTTGTGCTGGTCTGAAAAAAACTGATTTATTGAAATTAAATCATGGTAAGTACTTACTTATTTGACAATGTTTACAAATATTACCACTCTGTTTGTCACCATAGTTATAAACCCTCATCTACTCTTACAGAATTGCAGAAAACAAGAGTAAGTACAAAGCAAGGCAGAAGAGCTGACTGGCTGCAGGATGTGGAATAAACTAAATTAGTGATGAATTATTGTTAACAATGTGTTGTGTACTTAAAGGCAATCAGCATCTATGTTGTTTCACACCTACAGAATCACTTCTCTCGGTTTTTCTTCTGCTAAGTTTTAATAGGTGTCTTTTTCAATATCTCTGTTGAAATTTTTTTTTTTATTTCATGAATTATTTAATGAAAAACACTAAATCCAGTAACTTCTCCTGAGTCCTGGCTACCCTCTGTGCAACTCCAACAGCTGTGACTGTACCCACAGCCTGTGCCACATGCAAACAGATTTTAAAATGACTATATTTCCCCCTGTATTATTCCATTCTGTTTCCCTTAAGGATTTCAGACTTATAGTTTAGGGACTCTGGTAAAATATCTTTCAAGTGTCTCCTTGAGTACTTTTGCACAGAAGAAAACAAAATCCCAACACGTAATTACCAGTATTTATCTTTCTCATAAATATTTAGCTTAAAATAGCAAACAAGTGGCGCTCTGTTTCTAGGAAAGCAGTGAAATATCAGTCTCTAAGTATGTTCCTGCAGCATATGAAAAGATTTAAAAGATTTTCAGCTTTTTTTTTCAGTAGCCACTGAGTAGATGAAGAACTGTTTACACTCTGTTTGCTCTTCAGTTTCACTTCCATCTAGTTAAACACGAGGAGAGTGTAATATATTCATTTTGCAAGGAAATTCTGTATTGTTGGAAGTGATGAATGATTCAGCGAGGCACTATCAGAGTCAGTAACAGGTTTGCAGAGCTGTCCTGCTCTCTGTTGCCACGTTATCACAGTGTGCTGCAGTAAAGAACACTTTGGATTCCCTCACTTTATACTTACAGTCTCTGTGATGCATAGTCCATACGGTATCTAATAGTCCTGTTGCTCAGATTCTCTTCTTACTTCGCTTTGTAGTTTAACTTCACTGTTAGTCACCTAAGAAATTTCCATATACAAAACTATTTTAATTGAACAGATGCTTTGTACACCTAATCCTACCCCATGGGAATCAAATCTCAGCTGCCCCTCTACTCTGCTCTCATGAGGCGCCACCTGGAGCACTGTGTCCAACTCTGGAGTCCTCAGCACAGGAAGGACATGGAGATGTTGGAATGGGATCAGAGGAGGCCACGGATATACTGTGAGGACAGGCTGAGGGATCTGGGGGGTTCAGCTTGGAGAAGAGAAGGCTCTGGGGTGACCTCAGAGCCCTTTCTAGTCCCTTAGGGGGCTCCAGGAAAGCTGGGGAGGGACTCTTGATGAGGGAGGAGAGCCATAGGAGGAGGGGGAAGGGTTTGACACTGAAAGAGGAGAGATGGAGCTGAGATGTGGGGAAGAACTTCTTTGGTGTGAGGGTGGTGAGAGCCTGGAACAGGTTGCCCAGAGAAGCTGTGGCTGCCCCATCCCTGGAGGGGTTCAAGGCCAGGCTGGAGGGATCTTAGAACAACCTGCTCTAGGGAGAGGTGTCCCTGCACAGGGCAGGGAGGTTGGAACTCAATGATCTTTAAGGTCCTTTCCAACTCTGACCATTCTATGATTCTATGAAATAAATGCAATGTCTGAACAGGCATGGCACAGAGGCTAAATCACATTCTTACACCTTTGACTTAATACCTGACTGCAAACTTGTAGACAAATTTGTGGGCAGTGGGTCCTGGCAATGTCTGAAAAGCTGGTAAGTGTGTAAGGCTGTATAATGACTACTTCAAATCTATTTTTTGCTATTTACTTTTGCATCCCTGGGGTAAGAAAGTGCTATTTTCTCTGTTTTACAGATAAAGAAAAAGTACTTCAGGAGAGTATTCCCAAAGGTCAGCTCTGCCCGCAGGGACTGATGTTCCTAGGCTTTTTCTGTAGATAATGGCAAGTGCTATGAAATATATTCTGCTCGAGCTCTTCTTCCTCCCTCTTCTTCCCTGGTTTTTGTGGGACACCCCTCTACCTGCTGCCCAAGGGCTTGCTCGAGCCACATGTGGACTACCATGGCGATGTGAGGAACCTCAGTGAAGCCCCTGCACGGGTCCTGAACTAAAATATTTCCATAAATACTTTCAAAATCCAGGTAATAAAAGTTTTTTGGCCACCTCAGCTGTAGCAGAGTACGGCCATAATAGGTACCTCATCCCTTGGTTCCAAATGGGCATGGAAATTTGCATCCAAAATGTAATTTGTTTAGACGATGTTAAGCTCCTGAAAACACAGGATGAGAATTAAATGCCTTCTCAAGCAGAACCGTGGCACTGCAGTCGTGACGCTGGAATATGCTGGAGCACAAGTACTTTAGACAAACATAACAGGCTGAACAAACAAGGGAGAAACACTCCACACGCATAAAGGAAGCAATTTGTAAGCGTTCCCATTCTGCAGCAAGGCACAGAAAGCAGGCACCAGTCAAAAACGATCAGCAATAACCATTTCACTGGATTTAAATATAGTAGTGTGTCCCTGACTACCATAATTTTACTTGTCACTTTGTCATTGCTGGTAGTATTTTATTTATTTATTTTTTTTTTTAGCTCTTCTTTTCCATATTTCACTGTCTAAGATAAAGGCGTGGAAAATACAAACCTTACTTTTGGCTGAATTGTTTTTGGAGAAAACTGGATTTTATCAGTAGGGAAGCTTGATAACTCTAACACCACTGGTGAGAAAACACGAAAGCTTACACTGTCCTCTTCTGCTTTGTACTTTGTCTTTGCCTTGTGTGGTCTACAGGGCTGCAAGGAGTCAAACTCTCTGATTCAGTCTGAGCTGCATTGGAAGGATGATTCCAGTCTGAAGAGCTGTAGCCAAGGTGAGCTACGTGGAGAGGTAAAGTGATCCAGGGAGGTGTGGGTCTGAGGGAAGAGGTGAGGCTGTGGTCAAAACTCAACACAGGGTCTGGGTGCCCCTTTGGAACCATAATTTCAACTGAACTCTTGGCCAAGAGTTGGGCCTTGACCAGCTGTAGAGTATCTGGGGACATGGAGGAAAAGCATGGTCGTTACTTGGGTTCAAATTGATAGTTCTGTGTTCTGGGCTTTGCTTCCCAAGAAAGGGAATCGCAGTCTGTGCAACTTCCCCCAGCTCTGGAGGCAAATTTGGGAATAAGGATTGAAAGAAACTCCAACAAGCTGCGTGTATAGTGGTATCATTTGAGGAGTTCTGAAAATCTCAATACTCAGCTCCACTTCACTGTAAATTTACATCAGTTGTTCTCTGGGTAAACATTCAGCATGGAGTTGTACTGTGCAAGTTGAGGATTTGTATTAATGTTGATTTGGAGGCGTATTTCAATCAGGCTTTGTAATACGCATCACAGATGTCCAAAGATACTTTTAAACCTAAAACACTCATGCCACATCACTTTGAAGAGGTTGACTTGCTTCATTTTGTTCTCTTCAGTTGATTTTCCCAGCCCTCAGTGAATTGTTTTTCTTTTGAGTGTCATGTTTGTTAAATTTCTTCTATGTAATCATTCTGGATATCGGTGCCTGTGATCACGAATCTCTTCACTCTATTTCATCCCATGCTTGTCTCAGGTTACTAGAAAGATCCTAAACTTTAAAACTCTACACCTAGAGAACCCTCTGCTTCTCTTCCGCACCTCTTTTGCTTCTCTTAGTCTCAACCCCTTCTGTTTCTGGCCTACATCCATCTAGTTGAGGTAAGTAAACAGCCCTGAAGTCCCTGAACAGATGTGGCCATGGAGTCCGTCGCTTGAATGCCGACCATCTGGGAGCTACCAACCTTTCTGCAAGACAAAAGGAAAACCAAGGAGGTAAATGCCAAGTTCATCCAGTGTCTTCTTGGGGAATTTTTCTCCTAGGCTTTGTGCACGCTCTCTGCAACTTAGGACAATCTCTGATGAAATATGGTTGCTTGATAATCACATTCTTGTGATTTTTAATTGCTCAATGGAAGGTTTCATGAGATGAGGTGTTTTTTTAACACCCCTCCTCAGAGCTGACATGACTTCTAGGCTAAAAAGTTCATTGTGTCCACACACTCGTGTTGTCTATCCCTAACCACTCTGCTCCACCTGCTGTAGTTTTACAGATGTAGTATTGTGGGTGACAGTAATGTCGAGTATTATTGAGTATTTCAGAGATTGGGGCCCAATGGCATTCAGGTTTTTCTTTTCTGAGAAGATTTCTTTATTTTTTTCTGAGAAGATTTCCTAAGGTTTCATCAGTATTCAGGCTGTGCTTTGCAGAATGTGCTGTATTTATTGAGCGCATTTGGTCTGCTGTTCTCCTAAATTGCTTTGCTTGCTCCAATATCTAAAGACTTCTCCCTCCCTGCCTCTGAGGCACTTTACCTCTGTGATGAGTCTCTTGGATACTTTGGAAGAATTTTGCCATCTCTTGAAAACCTCGAGCTGATCTGGATGCTCTCTACCATCACCTGTTTTGCGGCTGTGCTGGAAAAGTTCTCATTTAAAGAGAAATATTTGATGTAAACAAGACGATTTGGCCAGCAGGTTTCAAGCATAAAGCTGACTTGCTTTACAGCACTATTTTTAATTTTCAGGCTATATTACCAGCTTTTTATCTGCAATTCCTTTGGTTCTTGCAGATCTCTTAGGAAAGTGTTACTGGGCCAGGAAGTTACGCAGCACTTTAATTTGGCTGCTTTGATCTGACCTCTCCTTTTTCACTTCTGATGCTTCCCAGCCTGTGATACTCTACCTCTGATATGTTTAAAGAGAAGATATTTCTTCAGTTTCTTCTCTAATAAAAATCTGCACAGATAAATACTTGAGCTTTTCCAGAGAGTCTTTATTCTAGGAAATTACTTTCTTTATACCCCCGTGGCTAAGCCTATCCCCCAGCTCTCCTGCAACTTGCCTGCTTTGGAGATAATTAAAGTTTTGATATCTTTGACTGTCTGATCTTTGCATTCTCTCTTAGCTCGTGTGTTACATCCAAAGGTTTAACTACCAGAGCTCATTACTCACTCAGCTTTGAAAGAGAACCATATCTGTGCAGCATCTCTTGTGCTGTTGGCACGATAACCTCTAAACTCCGTGGTTCCATTCTCTACTCTCAAGCAGAAAGAAAGAAGGAGATATTTCATACTCCTGCTTCTTTGTGTATTTCTTAATGATTTGTCTTTTTTTGAAATAAAATGCATGTTTGGTGTTCTCTTTAGGTAGTACAGGTTTTACTGAGGTCAATTACGTGAACATTAAATGCCCAGAAGTTTCAGAAACAAAACTGGCAAGTGAAATGCTGAGCTACTGAAATGTTATATCAGAGTCAATAAAGTCATTGTAGCTTCTTCCCACAAATAGAATCATAGAATGGTCAGAGTTGGAAGGGACCTTAAAGATCATCAAGTTCCANAGGACTCCAGAGCTGGACACAGGACTCCAGGTGGGGTCTCACAATAATTCACTTGCTTTTTTGTTTCCTGCTAAATAGACATCTTAAGATCCATTGCAAACATAGAACTGTTTTTCCAATGCCATACTATGCTAAATATCCCAAACTGGTATATTAATTCTTTTATTAGCCTTTAATGAAAATCCTGGCCATGCCTGGCACATCTCTGTAACTCCCAGTGTAAAAGGTACATCTGAAGAAGAAAACCTGTGCAAATATCAGTACCCTTGGCTTTCTCCCATCAATTATTTCTTAAGCTCAGCCATGTAAATTGTGTGCAAAGTCAAATTTAGGGCATAATATGAAACCACCATTAACGTTTCTCACCTCATTATGATAGTCATGCTCACGCCACTGATACATTTCCCATCGCAGCTCCTCCTTCTTAGTTCATAAACCATAATCACCACTAAAAAAAACGTGGAGGTTGTTTCTTGTAGTTCTGGTTGATATCCTAAAGGTGAGTACAGCATTTTTTTCCCTTAAAACCATCACATTGAGTTCATCTGCATCATTTGACCTCTGTGTTTGGGAGCAAAGTGTGTGTGTAGAGCACTTTAAATGCAGTCAATACCCAGCACATTGCCAATAGTAGTTCTGTATCTATTGAATTCTTTCCCCAAGGTGCTGCTGTGTGCCTGTACCTATATTAACTTTGGCCAGTTCCACCGATTCCTCTCTCCAGGAGAGTTTTGCAGGCTGAGAATTTAATTGCAACCACCTCCAGAGCACTCTTGATGCCAACAGGAGGATATTCTAAAGGTTAAAGCAAGCCTCAACCTCACCCAACACCTGCCAGAGCTCCCAGTAAAACCAACTGGGAGAGGCTCCTCCAGAGAAAGCTCTGGAGCAGGAACCCCAATCAGCTGTCCTGATGCACTTGATTTGCCCACCCCTCTCTGTTGGCCTTAATTAATTTGATTAATGGTTGTTGTGAATCTGTACACGTAGCTACATTAGAGTTCTCCACGTGGTGTGCTACGAGAGGCTTTCTGAGACTCTTGGCTCTTTAATCACCTGTTCTGCACTGGTGAAGCTTTTGGTGACACAGCCATCCAGCCTTTGCTGGCAGCACAGCAAAGAGCAGCCCTGCGGCCAAGAACTTGTTTCTGTTTTGTTGTGTTCTGTTTTGGTGAGAAAATGCCTTATTTTCTCCTTGTTTTCCCAGAATGGAGTTCTGGAGTCC
>VXBW01001019.1:328376-340081 GCA_013400375.1 Thinocorus orbignyianus
ACTTGATGATCTTTGAGGTCCCTTCCAACTCTGACCATTCTATGAATGCTTACAAACAGGTCCCTACAGCCAGCTGGTAGGACTCGGGTCACTTAAACACGAAGCCAGAAAGTGACTTAGAAGCCTACACCATTGATTTCAGAACAATTCTTTGTTTTTTTTTCCATAGTGTGATGCAGAAGTTCCTGAGTTGGCACCAACAGCTCCAAAGGACTCTGCCACGAGCTAAAATGGACATATTTGTCAGAGTTCGTGCAGGGAGATGGGCTGTGGAGAGACACTCTGCTGTGTGCTACAGACACACCACAAAAACAGTAAGTGCTTTCAGTGATTCAACAAGAAAAACAGAGGTCAGGTAGGCTGTCTATTAATATGGTTCCTTGGGTTGGAAGCAGTGTTCTGGTCTTTTCTTTCTTTCAATGCTGAACTAAGGATATGGTCTGTGCAGACTGAATTATTCTCACATAATAGAGGCACACAAAGCTATTACTCAGGCACGAGAAGCTACACCACGATGAATCCACACGTATTGTGTTAATGACCGGTTTCTCCAGCTTTGTCCAGAGCACTATCATTTAATTGTGCTGCTCTGGTTAAAGCAGGAAATGAGGGAGAAATTGAGCCACTTGAGAGACATTCACTGTAGTTAAAATGATGTAAGGTATTTAATAACGTTACATTTTTTTATAAAAACATCTCTAAAACGTGAAAAAGAATGCACTAGTCTTTAAAATGTCTCTTAAAAGGCTGAAGCAGTAATAATTTGTCCTTTATCTCCTTATTCCTGGAGCAAGGACCAAAGAGACCAGATTAAACTGGTTTCCTTGGACAAGATGTTCCATGGACAAAGATGTTGAATCATCTTTCCTTTTCTTTTCTCCTCAAAGTCCTACTGATGCGATATTCACTCAGTGAAAAGTACCTACAAATGTCTTCGCCATCCAGTAAATTATACAGATTTCTACTGGTCTGGCTTTTATTGTTAGGCTTTTAGGACATCAGTTTGCTATGTTTGTGATCTCCTTTCTCTATACGAAGCTGAGCGGGTTTGCCATCCTCTTATGTAGTGTTTGGAAATAAGAACTAAACCCATGTTGTAACAGCTACTTTCTTCTGTGCTTGTGACTCCAGAGAGAATTTCTAATGTTAACTCCATACCTGCTGACAGCTAAAACACCAAGAAAATCTTTAAAGTCCTGAGAAAAGTGGAAGATTAGTGCCAGAGTCTCTCAAATTCAGTCCTGTCCAGTTCTTGACCTGGATCCTGAGATGTACCAGGAACCTGCAAGAAGAAAGAAGGAACAGCACCAGAAACTTGCTGAGCACAGAGGTGAAGCATCTAACACAGTCAGAGAGGGAAAATCTTACTCTGGTACCTCTGCCACCTGAACACCTTCTGGCAGTTAGAAGATGAGTTTAAGCAGAGGCCACACTAGGATTTGAAATCATGCAGTCAAAGAATAAAAAAAGGATAACAGAAATCAAAGTTAGACGCTGCTGTGAAACAGTGCAGACATGAGGGAGACCTCACCTGAAACACGAAGTGGGAAACGTGGATCTTTGTTATGACTAAGCTGTTCTGTTTCAGTGACTACTTCAGTGTATGAGCTAAAACAAAATCTAATTAGAAGTCAGTCAGTGAAATTCCAAGAGGACTGGAGTAACTGTCTTTAAAATCAGTATGTTTTCCAAGCAATAATTATTTTTCAGAGATATGAAATAGGGAAATTGGAGATACCACAAATCATATTAATATTTTCCCTTTACAAACTGGCAAAAAAAAAAAAAAAGCAGTGTTGAGAGAGAGAAAATGTCAATAGCCTTCAAAGACTGGAAAAAGAGGAGTTTATAAGGACATGGTGTGAAATGCTAATCTCAAAAATCAAATAGGGAATGATATTTACGGGTGAAGACTTCATAAATTTCTGTCATAACCTGCCGTGTTCCTGTAACTGACAGAACAGCTGGGGAGAGAAGAAGGAATTTGACAATAGGATGCAAAAGGCTTGCAAAAATTATGGGAAATTAAATATTAAATTATCTTTTATGCACTCGGAGAGCATTTCCTCTACTAGGATTTTCATTTTGGTAAGCACAGAGTAATGAAATCAGATTGGGTTATTTGGCTTCTACACGTATAACTGTCTATTGCTGTCTCCCCCAAAATAGCCAAATTGAGAAAAAGCATTAAAAATGAATGGATGATGTTACAGCTTTGTGGTGGGAAATCACATTTTGAGTGCAGAGGCAAACAGCATTCTTTCAAAGCCAAACTGCTCAACAAAACGAAGAGGGCCAGGATTAATCAGTTGTAGTGGGAGTCTGGTGACTGCAGGAAGGAAAATATTGATGGGGCTGGGACTGGAGGAGAGAAAAAACCACCTTGAGATTCTGCAGCATCAGGGAAAAATAAAAAGATCCATCTTAAAGAGGAGAAACAACTGGAACAAAAACCCAAGAAGGGCTCAGTTTGTTATAGTAAGATCCCTGCAGCAGAAAGCTGAACTGGAAGACGTGAGGGAGGAGGAGAGACTCAGCCTTACAAAGCCCTCTTGTGCCACAAAACCTATTAAACCCACAAAGTTTGGCCTGGCTCCATACCAGTACATCCCTCTTCTATCCCAGTGCACTTTCAGGAATCACAGGAGCTTTGCTGGTGTCCAGAGGTGCCAGCTGGATACAGCCTCCAGGCTTCTGTATCACTTTAACTACCCAAATTGGGAAGCAGGGCTAGTTAGAAAAACCCCAGGTACACATCTCTGCCAGTGCTAAATCTGTGCTTTCCAACCCTCTGAAGTATTCCCAATAAGGAGAAGTTTGTAAACAATTCATATGCTGCTTTATGCTCACATAAACCAGAACAATTTCCAAAGCTGTCAATACGTTGCAACTCCTCTCTGACTAATTAATTGATGAATAGGAAGGAAAAAGCCTGAAACTAACCAATTCCGAGCCGTAAATAATGCACCCTGTTTTATACAAACTCAATTAGGAAGGTTTTCCCTTTTCAGCAGCACAGCACTCAGAATTCTGTGAGGAAGTCTGAAATAAATAAGCCTAGAATTGGGCAGCTGTTGGCAAATTAGCACTGTCACAGAACTTGCCTTTTTTTAATCCTTTTTTTTCTTTTTATGCAGGCTGAAGATTCATTTTAACCCACGGTACACCACTAGACTGGAGATTCAACTCATCCTTTGCTCCACACTGCTTCAGCAGGAGTGAGCCCACACATAAACAGGTTGGTTTTTCTTTTCCAGGGGGTGCAGAAAGGCAGGAGAAAGCCGTGATGCTGCTTTTGGTGGCGTGGAAAACCTGAACAGAGGTAGGAAAAAGTTAACGGTTGGTAGAAACCAAGCGCATTCTGCCATGCGCGGGATGTCAGCAGCTCTGGAGGAGGCAATTAAGGCAGTTCCCGGTTTGAAGAGTCCTCGGGGGCTGACACACCACGGCAGATGCTCTCCCGAGGTGTGGGTGGTGTCTTCCCACCACCAGAAGAAGGATTTTAATGAACGGCTTGGTTTCCCCTGGATTCACACAACCCCCTTGCACGAGCGAAACCAAATGAACGCCTTATTTAACAGGGGAAATTCTGCAAGCAGGAGAGATGATATTTGGGTAATGCCCCAGGGGAAAAAATCTGGGAAGAGTACTTACAAGGGGAAATCTAACTTTCTCCTTTCGTAGAGTGTTTTGTTCCTTGACAAGTGACATTGCTGTTATTGTCACAGGTACCGAGGCCAAACCGCTCTGCATCTGAATGGCATAAACGCAACCGTGTCGTGAGTTTACACCACAATGGGCAACGACTGCTCATTTATTTGTAAGTAAGAACATTTGTGGTTTATTTTTGAGCCAAAAAAGATTGTTGGCCGCTGCTATACACAGGAAAATGTGATATCTCATCTAAAATGTGGTATCTCATTCAAAATGTGGCAGTAGTTACTGGCAGGAGCAAAACTAACCCCCAGAAAACACTGTATGTAGAATATCTGTTTTCCAAATATGAATGAGGTCACCCTTGGGTGTGATCTAGGTGTTATTAAAATGAAAGATTTCCCCAGGCACCAAGCCATTAGGCCCAAATTAATGCCATAAATATCTAACAGCTCCTTCAGGTGAATAATTCTGATTAAAATATTGCTGGAGTTTTCTCAGATCGCACTCCACGAATATTAGCCTGCAAATTAAGAACACAACGTTTAGCACACACTAAGGTGCTCGTGTAGGATGTGGTGGAGAATTTGCCGCAGGTTTCACCCATCACTTGGTGCTGTGCCTTTGGCTGGGAGAGGAGGTGACACGGGTGCCTCTGGGTGGCCGTGGATTTGAGGACTCGGGTGGAATTTCCTCCTCTGCCTTAGGGAACTTCAACTCGCAGCTCCCAGGAGAGTTTGGGAGGCTGCTGGCTAATGAGGCAGGAAGGAAACCTTTTCCATATCCTCAGCCATATCACTTTGCACATTAAGTATTAATTGGGCCAGAAAGAAGGCAGGGTGATGCTGTGGATAGTCAGGTTCTATGCCTGCCTCCAATCAATGTTTAATTTTCTCCTGTTAAATAGCCTTTAGAGCAGGGACTTGGACCCAAGCCCGCTCACTTGGAGTGGGATGAAGTTACCGTCCATGCCGGCACTTCTGGGGACACCAGAGGATGGCAGGGGACACAGAGACTGTCAGCCTTACCCTGAGCAAATTGGTAACCCTCAGTGTGTAGAAACAGGGTTTCCAGACCTTCATGTCCCTCTGCCTGCAGCAGATGTAGCTCATTTGCCACCTCCTGAGGTTGAGAATACACCCCCTTCCAAGAACAGGGAGCTGTATAAATAGGGATATTTTAAAAAGCTGAGCTCTGAAGTGCCCTGGCTCGCCAGCAAGCTGTCTGCGTGCACCTCACACCTGGGACACCAACCATCAGCTCAGGCCTCCTTGAGCAGAGGTGATAATTATTTACAGTTCTTCCACCCCCTTGATGAACGATTTATGCGCAGCCTCGCTGGGCTGAAGGGAGGCAGCAACCAGCCCTGGCCTCTGGGTTTCATGTGAAGCCTTACTGAAAAGAGATCATAGAATCATAGAATCACAGAATGGTCAGAGTTGGAAGGGACCTTAGAGATCATCAAGTTCCAACCCCCCTGCCATGGGCAGGGACACCTCTCCCTAGAGCAGGTTGCTCCAAGCCCCATCCAGCCTGGCCTTAAACACTTCCAGGGATGGGGCATCAACAACTTCCCTGGGCAACCTGTTCCAGTGCCTCACCACCCTCACAGCAAAGAACTTCTTCCTAAGATCTCATCTAAATCTCCCCTCTTCCAATTTAAAACCATTCCCACTCGTCCTGTCACTAGACTTCCTGATCAAGAGTCCCTCCCCAGCTCTCCTGGAGCTCCCTTCACATCCTGGAAGGCTGCTCCAAGGTCTCCCCGGAGCCTTCTCTTCTCCAGGCTGAACAGCCCCAGCTCTCTCAGCCTGTCCTCACAGCAGAGCTGCTCCATCCCTCTGAGCATCTTGGTGGCCCTGCGCTGGACCTGTTCCAACAGTTCCATGTCCTTTCTGTGTTGAGGACTCCAGAGCCGGACACAGGACTCCAGGTGGGGTCTCAGGAGCACAGAGCAGAGGGGGAGAATCCCCTCCCTGGCCCTGCTGCTCACACTTCTTTTGATGCAACCTTACTTATTCTAAAGTAAATCAAGAGAGCGACTTAACCCTGCTTCTCTCGACTCTGAGAATGTGAGATATCACCCTGGGGGGGTCGAAAAGGTACCTTAACCCTCCCCTCCCATCCCAAATGAGTTTTTTTTAGCTTAATTGGCTTCATGTGTTTTTATGCCCTTCCTTCCTGTTTTTTAACAACTATCCAAAAGGAAAACATTTCTGGCCTAAAATTAATGGTAAGTCACAGACAATGAAAAATCTGTACTTCAGACACTCCCACAATGAATGAAACGGCTTCATGGAGAAGGGTACAGAAGTAATAAACTTGTAATAAATGTCAGAAAGATGTGAGCCCTTTATTGGAAAAAAAACTTCATGGACTGCTTTTAACAACCGGAGCTGTCAGTTATATAAATGATAATGTGCATTGAGGGAAAGTGAGCTATAAATCCTTTATTTCGAAAATGAAATTTTATCAAACGTGAAGAAACGGGTTGATGGCAAAATTAATTCCCCGGTAATGCCAAATGTGCATCTGGATATCAGTGTTTTCAATTCAGAGCAAAAAGGATTTTCTCAGAGAGATTCTTTAGCATCTTGAGTGCATCCTGAAGTGCCCGTGTCCTTCTCATCCTCCCCGCCCTCAAACAGAAAACAATTCTGGAGTATTATTTTTACTGAGCAGAGCCTGGGGTGCTCAACGCTGGCTTCTCACTGCACCTGGAATGGATCTCACTGAGGTTTGAGGTTCCTTCTGGGTCCACAGCTCCAGAAAGAGACCCAAATTCAGGGTAAAGGCTTAGACTCGGCTCTGTGTATGTTTTCCAGCTTTACTGAGCTTACTCATCTTCTTAAATTTGAAGCAGATTGATGCATCTAAATAAGAAGCGAAACCTGGAGCAGTATTTATGCTAATGCCCTTATTTAAATGCCATTACCAGAGAAATATATTCTGTTCTTTTAATTAAGAAAACAGGAGCAGAGGTAAGTGACTCCACAAAGACAGGACGAGGAAGAAGCAGCCCGAGGTTTACCCTTTATAAACAAGGAAGGCAAGACACAGGCAGCTACTAAGATGTGCAAGAGAAAAGGAAATTAAACCACAAAGCCCTGATGACATTTGTCTAAGAGTTCTGAAGAAACCAAAGTCTGGAGCAACTGAACCACTGCCAAATGTGTGTAATTTATCACCACGCACACCTACTATTTCAGAGGAGTGGACTAAGTGTCATACCCTGCTTTAAAAAAGCTCCAAGATTTGTGTTTGAGATGCGAAGGGAGTACAGGGCATCAAGTATTTAAACGCAAGGGTATTTCAACCTCCTCGTGTAGGGCAGGAAAATTTATCTGGAAGGTTATCCAGTTGCTTTTCAAAAGGCAAAACCGGGCCGTGTAGCGGCAGAGGAAGCCTGGGATTAACTGAGGCATTAGCTGTGATTGCTTTAATGTTATAAATGATCCTTCACGGGGCTGATGAATAGTTACACCTGGTTTACCTGCATTTGAAAAGGCAATACAGCAAAAGCAATAAAATTGAGAAAGTAGAAGAGTAGGGGCTGGTATTACCTAAAAAATACTAAATGAATTACACTGGGAGGCAGTAAACATGCAGTAACTGTCAGTCTGTTATCTATCAGCCCATTTTATTTCTATTAGGTGGTGGAAAGGAGTTCTGTATTTTGTGTAATTATTGATGTAAAACTCAGATGAAAATGAACTGGCTCCTTCCTTCAGCTTTGTTTTCCTTTCTGCATAAGATCATACGCAAGTCAAAGGATCTCTTCTAGGAAATAAATATATAGAACTTTTTTTTTTTTTTTTTTAAATCCAGCCTCACCTGCCAGAAAAAAAAAGGTTACCTTCTGTCACAACAGATTGGTTAGAAGGTCATGGTAGATATTCCAGTAGAGCTAGGAATACATTTTTTGGCACAAGACTATATACACTTTAAATAATGCAACACAATATTTAAAAGCACTTGCCAAAAAAAAGTGATGGGTTTATTTAGGCTCTATTTAATTCCAGCCTGGAAAAGCTGAGCAAATGCAAACTTAGGCTGCTCACACAATCAACCTAGTGATAACCAGTCTGACAACTGCTGATAACCAGTCTAACTGCTGATAACCACTCTAACTGACCTATCTGGAAAGCAAATACTCCTATTTTCTCTGGGAGGAAAAAAAGACAAGTTCTAGCAGGAAAGAAAACCCTACAGAAAAGCACAGGGAAAGATGAGGATGAGTGGAGATGTGGAGTGGCTTTTGTTGAAGGGGACAGCGAAGTGATTTGACTTTCCTTCTGCCTGTAAGGCTGAGGGAGAAGAGACTGAAGCCTGTGAAATCATAAAAATGTATATTAACGATGATTGCCTGTCATTTCTCAGCATACATGAACGGAGGACCACCCAGGTAGGAGGATATCAAGCAGCAAGAATACAGCTAAAGGGGTGAAGTTGAAGTTCCTCTATACAAAATGTATAATTAATCTTAGAACTCTATGGCTCAAGCTGTTGCTGAAACCAAAAGTCCAAACAGATTAAAACAGACGTTAACAGAAAGTCATAGAAGATCTGGAAACAGCTGTCAGATGTGGTGGCCTGAACACAGCCCCCACACGGGAAACTCCACGCTGCTGATTGCTGGAAACCCAGCCGGCTGAGGGAAGAATTATTTTATATTTTTGCTCTTTCTGGTACTGTTTTCCAAGCATCCCATGCGGATCAGTGCCTTTCATTCCATCAAGTATGCCCACTCTTCACTCACATGCCCTTCACTAGGTATTATGGAGTTTTTGTTAAATTTTTTTCCTGAAAAATGGAATTCTATTTGTCATGGTTACCAGCAAGTGGCCCACCCAGGGTAAGTTATAGAGCAGAATCTTTGGTGCAAACACCACGAGCTGTACATTTAAAGTTTGTACTCCTACCCCTGCCTGTTCTATTCACTCCTGTGTGCTTCATTCTGCATTCTCAAATTGTCACAATCCGTTATCCTAAAGAGGACACTAACACTCCATAATGCCACACAACCTAAGCTCGGAGAAAGCAGTCTTTCCTTACTTGGCCACAATATATTACAGGATAAGAAAGCCAGAAAATAAAAAGTCTTGGTGCACACAAAGGAAATATCAGCTATTACAGGGGCACCTAGTTCTGAACAACTAGAATGGGAAAAGATGAAGTATAGAATTTTTTTGACGCAGAAAATATCTTTCCTACACTGGTTTAAAGATCTGTGAGGCTGCACTGTCAGGAGCTGGTTGAAAGTAAGCACCTTGGTAACGTTTGGTGGTTTGTTATTTTCATGAATAAAGACAGTAGTTGTCTGTTATAGGAACTAGAAGGAAAACCATCCCGAAGAGTGCAGGTTTCTGCTCTGACTGTGCACGGTTACCAGTTGGGTGGCAAAAAGAGTCCTTCCGTGAGACAAAACCCCTCTGAAGCAATTTTACACCGCTTTTTCCAACAGGCAGAATCCAACACAGCATTAGGATCAAACCAACGATGCAGTTGCTGAATTTTGCTGTTTCTTCTGTCTTAGTTTTATCGGTGTAAGGGCGCCAAACTCAGCGAATTGCCATTTCCTTCCCCTATGACAGCTCACGTTTTCCTACTTGGAGCAAATACCCCGCTGTTAGTGTTAAAAATGGACAGAGAAAGAACACCTTCCCACTTACACAGGCGACTTCTGCTTCTTACCATCCTTTATGGGAAGCAATTAATAGTTACAAGACCCGTGTGAGGTTAGAGATAAGAAAGCTGCAATGCAGAGAAATTGCCTCGCTCTTCCTCAGAGAACTGTGGATTTGCAGCCCTGTGCTCCAGCACCAGACTGAGATCTCCCCTTTGCTTATAGTCAGGCTACCTCAGGAATTGTTTAATACTTTAAAGGCTATATATCGCGGACATTGGACAGGTTTTGTAGCCCAAAGAGACATTAAAAAATCCTGAGCAATCTTTCAGTACGTTTTGTGAAGAAAAACAAAGGCCATCAAATAATTTATGTACACATTATTTTAGAATATACAGAAAAATGCTTTGATTCATTATTTTATGAGATGAACGAGAAATACAAAGTGCTAAGGTGCTTCTCGTCTTTATGCCAAAGTAGCTCGTTTATGCTGTCCAAAAGAAGATGGGAAGAGGGGAAAGGAGCAACTGACGCTGATTTGCTAAGCCAAATACAAAACTTTTGAGCTTTTATCCACTACCTATTCAGAAAAAAGTTAAGGTCTGTGCAGCCCTTGCCTGGCTGGGCAGGTAAACAGGAATACTGAGTAATACCTACTTTGGGGCTTGTGTTTCAATGATTACTGCATTTATTAATCTGTTTTTAAATGGAGAAATACACCATTTTGAGATGCAACATAACTTACTACAGGTTCTCCTGCAGGATCTGGTAACTAGGGCTGGGAACGGAGAGTAAGAACTGCTTAATGCATCCACGTAGCCTTCCCCTGGTACTGGGAAACTGGGGAAAAATGTTAATAGAAGTTACTTAACGACCTGTCCAAAGGGTGACTGGGCCACCTCGGCCAACCCTCATGGTTGATGACCTGAAACCAAGCTATTGGGTGTGAATCAGCCCAGCTTCATGCCTCCTCCCCCCAGCATCACCTGGTGACTGACCTGGAGTACAGATGGTTTTCCCAACTCCTGCCCAGGGAGGTGGTGGAGTCACCATCCCTGGAGGTATTTCAGAAACGTGTAGATGTGGCACTTCAGGGCATGTTCTAGTGGCTGAGATTGTAGTGTGTGGGTTGTGTTTTTGTGTCTGGCTGGACTCGGTGATCTCAGAGGTCCTTTCTGTGACAATTCTGTGGTTTTGCACCCTGTATCTTCTGCAAAACCTCGTTATATTGGTTGTCTTCTACTTGCAGGTGAAAATGAGCCTAAACAACTTAAACCTTTTAGGCTGACAGAACCCTGAAAAACTCTTCAGCTTTGGGACATTGGTGCTCCAGAGCTGGACGCTGAGCTGTGGGATCACATCCACCTATTCCCACAGTTGCTGATCTATTGACTATATGGGTGATTTGGTTTGTGGGATTTTATTTTTTGTGTTGGTTTTGGTGTTTTTTTTTTTTGTTTTTTTTTGGTTTTTTTGGCGTGAGTGTACATGGTTGGANTCTTCCTCCATCTCCCCTCAATAAACCTTCCCCCATCTCCCCTGCCCTCCTTCCTCCACCTCCCCTCATTAAACCTTCCTCTGTCTCCCCTCAGCACCCCTNTCCTTCCTCCCTCTCCCCTCAGTGCCCCTGCCCTCCTTCCACCATCTCCCCTCAGCACCCCTCTTCTCCTTCCACCATCTCCCTCCAATAAACCTTCTCTCATCTCCTCCATCTCCCCTCAAGAAACCTTCCTCCATCTCCCCAGCCCTCCNTCCCCCACTTCTCCCTCCTCCCCCGCCCTGTACGGGGCGGCTCCCGCCTCCCCGCTCGGAGTGCCCGCCGCCTGCAAGTATCGCGGGAGCGGGGGAAGGCTGCCCGCCCGGCCGCGGCCATTGGGCGGCGCGGCGGCCGCTCGGTCTGTCCGTCGGTCTGTCAGGCAGCGGCGCTCAGCCCAGTCCCGGGGGCCGCTGTCCGGCCGCGCCCGGGCGGCCATGAGGAGGAGGAAGGCGGCGGCTGAGGGCTGGCAGGTGAGTAGGGCCGAGGGGAGCCCCGAGTACCGGGAGCGGGGGGTCTCCACGCATCACCCCCCACCCACCCAACGCCGGGACGGGGGGAGTCGCCCCTTCGCCTCACCCCCGGATTGTCGGCTTCCAGCCCCGGGGAGCGGGTAGGGGTTGTCCCGGGGCCGGAGGGGGATCGACTGGAGCCGGGGGCCGCCCCGGAGCCGGTGGGGGTCGTCCCGGAGGGGATGAAGGTTGCCCCGGAGCCGGAGGTCGCCCTGGAGGGGGTCGGCCGGAGCTGGGGGTCGCCCCGGGGCCGGCAGAGGTTGCCCAGAGAGGGGGTCGCCCCGGAGCCAGGGATCGGTTGGAGCCGGGAATCGCCCCGGAGGGGATGAAGGTTGCCCCGGAGGGGGTCGGTTGGAGCTGAGGGTCGCTCCGGAGGGGA
>VXBW01001019.1:368044-389359 GCA_013400375.1 Thinocorus orbignyianus
CAGAGCAGAGGGGGAGAATCCCCTCCCGTGACCTGCTGCTCATATAAACCGCTTTTCTGCACTAGGCTAGCATTTGTGGAATTGTTAATCCTTTGCCATCCTCCTGCTTCTCATCAGAAGTCTGTTAGTCTTTTACCTCTGATTTGTTGGCGTCTTTGGAAATTTATACCTGGAAATTTGCCTTTTCATTGCAAGTTTTGCTGCTTCAAGTGCCCATTCCGGGGGCTGACAAGTGAAAAACCTGACCAAAGAGGCAAAGTGACTTTTCTGAAGTACTGGTCATCTTCTGTCAATGATGGTGTTGTCCAATGGTCCACACCACGGTGACTCCCCTGCATCTGCCTGTCACTCAGTGATGTCCTGCTCTGTGCCAGAGCCTCCCACCACCCTTCCAAGGAGGTGGCCCAGCAGCCTGTGTGGGCACAGAGGGACAATGCTGTGGTGTGATCCCCATGTGCTGGTAACCCTGATGGTCAAAGGTTTTTTAGAAGCTGAGAGACCTGGGCTTGTTCAGCCTGAAGAAGAGAAGGCTCCAAGGAGATCTTTTAGCCTCTTCCAGTCCCTCAAGGAGCTCCAGGAAAGCTGGGAAGAGACTCCTGATGAGGGAGGGGAGCCCTAGGAGGAGGGGGAAGGGTTTGACACTGAAAGAGGGGAGATTTGAGCTGAAGGGCTTCTTTGGTGTGAGGGTGGTGAGAGCCTGGCCCAGGTTGCCCAGAGAAGCTGTGGCTGCCCCATCCCTGGAGGGGTTCAAGGCCAGGCTGGATGGGGCTTGGAGCAACCTGGTGTGGTGGGAGGTGTCCCTGCCCAGGGCAGAAGGATGGAATGAGATGATCTTTAAGGTCCCTTCCAACCCAAACCATTCTGTGATCACTTTGCAGTCTTTAATTTTTTCCCCCCATATTTCTGAATAATAAGCCATGCTAAATTTGTGACACAGGGCTATGAATCTGTTTTCGTTTCTCCTTGTGTTTAGTTAGGAATAAGATCATTTATTTTGAGGCTGTTTTCAGTATCCGGCCCTCTTGTGTTTTCCTTGCTACTTACCAAACCCTGGTGCATGATCACATTACCTCTTGCTGGCAAATTAGACTAATGTATAATTTTGCACAAAGCATTTGCTGGCTGGAGGGGAGAACTGCATGTCCTTGGAGGCCACACATGCTGTGGATCTCCATCCTTTCCTCCACATATGGCTCTTGTTGGAATTCAGCCTTGCTTCGATGGGGAAAAGCAGGCTGAGAGAGCTGGGGCTGTTCAGCCTGGAGAAGAGAAGGCTCCGGGGAGACCTTGGAGCAGCCTTCCAAGATCTGAAGGGAGCTCCAGGAGAGCTGGGGAAGGGACTCTTGGTCAGGAAGTCTAGTGACAGGATGAGGGGGAATGGTTTTAAATTGGAAGAGGGGAGATTGAGATGAGATCTTAGGAAGAAGTTCTTTGGTGTGAGGGTGGTGAGGCACTGGAACAGGTTGCCCAGGGAAGCTGTGGCTGCCCCATCCCTGGAAGTGTTTAAGGCCAGGCTGGATGGGGCTTGGAGCAACCTGCTGTAGGGAGAGGTGTCCCTGCCCATGGCAGGGGGGTTGGAACTGGATGATCTTGAAGGTCCCTTCCAACTCTGACCATTCTGTGATTTAGCATCACTTCTCTTTGCATGTAAAAGCGCTGCTGGGCTGTGGCTTTCTCCTCACTGTGTTGGGGTGGGATGGGCTGATAGATGGGGGACACGAGAAGGACCAAGAGGGTTTTGGGGTGTTCCCATCCCAGTTCAGCCTGGGCTGGTGAGACACAGATGGGTGTGCAGGGGGTGGCCCAGCTCTGGGGTAGGTGAAGGACCCCACTGTCTCCCATGGAAAAGCTTCCTGGACTCTGTCTGCAGAACAGCGTCATCATCTTTGCGGTGGGATTTGTTGCTCAAAACCCAAGTGGAAAGAAGGAAAATGAATGTTTGAAGTGAACAAAACAACAAAAATACCCAACCCCATGGGTGATGATTCCTTCTATCTTCTTGCTGTGCCTATTTGTGCAGCGGTCCCTGTGCAGTGCCTTTGGAGAATTGAGTAAATTGGATGCTTTCAAATCTGTTGGGCTTTGCTTTTCTTCCCTCTCCTTTCTCTAGCTGGAGTTTTGTGCTTTCTATTCTCCACTCTGCCAAAGACCTCGGCGCTGCCAGTGAGCCCGAGTGAGGGGGTTGTTTTCCTTTCCAAAGGAGGCCTTTCTCTGCTGACAGATGATGAAAAACGTCTGCAGGCAGAAGGCTGGAAAAATAGCGTTTTGATTCTTTGTGGGCACGCTTCCTGTCGGCTCCATGATCCCCGCGCTCGCCGAGGTGGTCATTGAAGAGATCAGCTGTTAATTCCTGTGCTGGGAGGTAAAGCTGTTTTTGATAGACATATTTATTATTGTCTTTTTTTCTTTTTCTTTAAAAAAGCACGCTTCAGAAATCTGCTGGAGGGGGTTAACAAGCCCAGCTGCTGAATCACTGCTCCGTCTCAGTTGCAGCTGTTAAATAGAGGTAACAGAAGATGCAGATGCCTTCTTGGGAGGGTGTTTGAGCTCCTCCTGAGCTCACACCGGTGTGACACCGTGCTGCAGTCCACAGAAGAGCACAGATTGACTTCAGGTTCAAGATAATCACAGGCAAAGAGCCCTGCTGCAAACTGAAGCAGCATCCTTTGCTTTGCTGCAAGCGCAATGAGTTTGTGCCCTTGGAGGACAGAAGCTTTGGCTTTGATTCTTTTATTTTGTGTTTTTTTTCCCCCCCCTTTTCTTTTGGTGCTGGATTTCATTGAGTGAAAGCAGTGTCTCAGAAAGGAATGATATCGGGTGCTGCCTGGCCTCTGTGGGGAGAGACTAAATTAACTAATTGTACTGCTTGGAAAAGCAGCAAGCCAAGAAGGATAACAGGAGGATTTGTGAAGGCATAAATAGGCAGAGAAGGTTGATTAGGGGTTCATTAGCTCCTGAGTTAGAAACCAATGAGAATGTGAGGTAGCAAATCCAAAACAAATAAAAGGAACACTTGTTTTTTTGCCAGCAGTGCTCAGTTAAATCGTGCAGTTGACTGTAAAAAGAAGAAGGTAAATAGGTGGAAAAAGGGAGCGCCCAAGCTGCTGGGCATCTGTTGGGCACAGCAAAGTGTGGGGAAATCTCTGCAATAATTGTTTTAAAACCCAAGTCTCATCTATTAGTTGCTCTGAGGCAATGTTTCATAGAATCCTAGAATGGTCAGAGTTGGAAGGTCTGAGCATCTTGGTGGCCCTGCGCTGGACCTGTTCCAACAGTTCCACGTCCTTTCTGTGTTGAGGACTCCAGAGCTGGACACAGGACTCCAGGTGGGGTCTCAGGAGCCCAGAGCAGAGGGGGAGAATCCCCTCCCTGGCCCTGCTGCTCACACTGCTTTTGATGCAACCCAGGATACGGTTGGCTTTCTGGGCTGCCAGCCCAGACAGACCCGTGTCCTCAGCTGGGAAAAGATTTGTCACCTCGGGATTTACTTTCCTGGGTGGCCACGAAATGAAGAAAGGGGTTGGGGTTTGGTTTACAGAAATACGATATTAAGACCTGGAAGATGCCTGAAGACACTTCATCTAATAATTTCCCCTATTGATAATGTTTGTTCCTGTGGCTTTTGTAGTCTAAATTACTCAATGAAGAAGTTTTTCTTCATTTTTCCACTGGATCATCAGTGTAGATGTTGGTTTTGGTCAGGAGGAGCCTGACCTCCTCTGGCTTGTTTGTTTGTTCTCTGGCTTTAACTGGGATTGCTCTTTGCCCAGTTCCCCACAAATACTTCTAACTTTGTCTGCCTGCACTCAACCCTCTAAATATTCTTAAAGAGTGCCCATTCTCCAATTTTTATGAAAATTCTGTTTCCTCTGGTGTATGGAGGTCCAAGTCTAATTAACTTTTGTTGCTTGGATTTCATCAAGGTTTCCTTGAAAGGCTGTAAAAACTTTCTCTTGAGAGATTTCAAAGCAGAGGCTTAACAAACACCACCATCACCCCCAGTCAAAACCCTGTGGGTGTTTTAAGTCCAGTTAATTGTGTCCTGTGGTGTGAGGAAAGCTTTAGGTGACTTTCTGAGATCCACCTCCATCCCTCTTCTCCTCTCATTTTCTTTCTTTCATCTAACATTTAAAGGATGACAAGTAGGCTGCAATTTCAAGTTCATTAATCAGTGTGATTTGCAGAGGAGAAGAAGAGCAATCTAGGTCTCTATTTTGTTAAGGTTTTTCACAGTGTGAATTCTTAATATCGGAAGATTGAGCTGATACAATCTTTGTGGAAGGAAGAAGTGAGGTGTGTATTTGTCATGTGCACCTGGCAGCGGTGGTGGGATTGATGTGGTGTGCAGCCAGCCTTCCCTTTGTTTTATTTGCTATTTTGGATGTGTGGATCTATAGATGTGTGTGTGAAAGTATTTTTCTCCTGCCTTTTTACTGGACTCTTGTGTGGATCTCAAACTTGTCCTCTCTCACGTGTCAGGGTGGAGAGCTGCCATTGAGATCCGCGGTACGTGTTGCCCAGAACTCATCCATACTGAAAGCAGGAAGGCTTTCTGGTGATAATACCCAAATTATTTGAGCTATCAGCAGCTTATTTAAAAACAAAATATGAAATTACTGCAATAATTTCTATCTACAAGGCGGCAGTGATAGAGGAGCTCAGATTCCTGAAGCACAAACCGTTTCCTAATATTTTTTTAAGTGTCATAGAATCCTAGAATGGTCAGAGTTGGAAGGGACCTTCAAGATCATCCAGTTCCAACCCCCCTGCCCTGGGCAGGGACACCTCTCCCTAGAGCAGGTTGCTCCAAGCCCCATCCAGCCTGGCCTTGAACACTTCCAGGGATGGGGCATCAACAACTTCCCTGGGCAACCTGTTCCAGTGCCTCACCACCCTCACACCAAAGAACTTCTTCCTAAGATCTCATCTAAATCTCCCCTCTTCCAATTTAAAACCATTCCCCCTCGTCCTGTCACTAGACTTCCTGACCAAGAGTCCCTCCCCAGCTCTCCTGGAGCTCCCTTCAGATCCTGGAAGGCTGCTCCAAGGTCTCCCCGGAGCCTTCTCTTCTCCAGGCTGAACAGCCCCAGCTCTCTCAGCCTGTCCTCACAGCAGAGCTGCTCCAGCCCTCTGATCATCTTGGTGGCCCTGCGCTGGACCTGTTCCACCAGGTCCATGTCCTTTCTCTGTTGAGGACTCCAGAGCTGGACACAGGACTCCAGGTGGAGTCTCAGGAGGGCAGAGCAGAGGGGGAGAATCACCTCCCGTGACCTGCTGCTCACGCTGCTTTTGATGGGTCCACCAAGGCAATGCCATGTAGATGGCATCAAATCTCAGTGGCTTCTCCAGCTATGGATTCTGCACAGCTGAGGTGTCTCTGGGTGAGGGCAGAGCCATGAAAATCATAACCTTTGTGGTTCTGAAGTATTTCACTTTCTTCAACATTACCTGATTGGGGAGTATTCCCTTACATATTTCTGATATCTAAAAAATAATTGGTTTGACTTCGTATCCTCTGGTGTAGTTAGCATATATGAAGGATCCTTAATGAGCTTTGATGGTTGATGAGAATTAAGATGATGTGTGAATACCCTAGGATGTATTTAGGGCTGTATGGGAGACCTTACAGAACTTTCATGTATGTAGAGCTGCTAACGAGACGTGTTTCACCCAATGAAGGGCAATGTGGTCAAGGTAAGTCAGAAATCTTGAGTATGACTCAACATATGGTGCTCTAATTAAGTTCTCAAGCAAGTGAACTAATCAGACATGCAGAACTAATTTTCCCAGCTACTTCAGCCTGTAAGAGTGAATCTTATTTACATGATACAGACTGTTTGTGCCTAAATATCATAGAATCATAGAATNTTAAACCCTTTGCTGTTGGTGTTCTACACATCTTGGGGAGGTACAGTTTTGACATTAGGCTTGGTCATAGACAAGGGGAGGCAGCAAATTTATTGTTGTAATAACGACTCTGCTAATAATGGGTTGCTAAATCCTTTTTTTCCTCTAAATGGCTTGTTTTAATGAAAAGTTTCTAATTTCTCCAGCAGGAGATAATCACTGAGGTATTTTTAGTCACTCCCAAGGTGTTTCAGCAGATGACACAAGGACAAAAGTCCTTCTAATCACTCCTTTTCCTCCTCAGAGATGTTCATATCCCTTTTTTGAGGACTTCCTGTCCCATTTATGTCATTTCTCAGGGAGAAGGATGTTGGCCAAGCTCCTTTCTGTGCTCTTCACCTGGTTTGCCATGGTTTCAGCACTCAGTGCTGACTCTTTTCTCGTCCCCTCCCTGCTATTTAGATAAATCTGTGTCCTCTGCCTCTTTCAGCAAAAAGGAGGCAGAATTTATTTCCATGAACAAAATTTGCTGCTCGAGGGACTGGCTTTTCACATCACAGCCTCTGAGGAGTCTCATCCTTTCTCCAGGAAGTGATGATATAGCAGGGTTTAATTACCAGCCGTTAATCCCAAATATTTTATGTTCCTATTATGCATTACATAAATATGCCTTATGAAATGTTCCAAGAGGAATTAAATCGTGTATATAACGTAGAACCCTGTGTGTGAGTGTGTCCAGAGCAGGTTCCCAAGCAATCCTGAGGGCAAGATGTTGCTGCAGAGAACACCAGCATCCAGCTTGGTGGTACCTACAGGCACGGGATGGAGATGGACTTCACAGTCCTTCTTTCTTTCCAAATGGATTTGGCTGTGAGATAACAGAATGGATTGGGCATGAAGGGACCTTAAAACTCCCTCGTTGCCACCCCCAGCCCTGGGCAGGGACACCTTCCACCAGACCAGGTTGCTCAAAGCAAGTCCATCAAGAGTTCTTAGTACAAAGGGCTCTTATTGCCTAATGGAGAAAGTCTCTTCTGATTGAAGTTTTATTTGGATTTTCAGATGCCAACATAGAAACATAGAATGGCTGGAGTTGGAAAAGGATCTTAAAGCCCATCCACTACCACCCCCTGCCATCCCCTGGGCAGGGACACCTCCCACCAGCCCAGGTTGCTCCAAGCCCCCTCCAACCTGACCTTGCATTTTAATACTAAAGATGGAAAAGGAATGTGGTGGGAGAAAAATAAAACCATGAGCCCTTCATTAAGCAAAAGTATTAATTTTGGAAGAGGGATGGGGAAGGTGACCCACCGTGTGATGGTCACCATGAGAACCCTGTGTGTGAGCCTCCTCCGGGGCTGGGGCCGCGCTGCTGATTCAGCAGAGGAGCAGGGAACAGTTCTTGCTAAAGACAGGTTAATTAGTATTGATTAATCAGCCTCAGGCGAGGAGCTAATTTTGGTTGTGAAGGTAAAAGTAGTTAAAGGTGTGGGTGTTCCTTCTTGTGCTGGGAGGGGAACCGGCCATCCCAGCTCAGCTGCACTCTGGGCTTGGAGAAGGGATCTGCTGGTGGGGCTGGCAGCTCCTGGGGGGCTTTTGCTTCAGAATAATGCTTATAATTAATTAGTTGTCTACATATTTCCTTTCTTTTCCTACGCTGTTTCCTGAAAAGGCAGGCTGGATCTTTATTTTCATGTGCTTGGATGAGGTAATACCATGATTTTTCCTTAAAACTCGAAATTGGCTGTACAGGTATTACTCAAAACTGGTCTCTAATAATGTCTAAAAATGCTCCTTACTGTGTTTTTCAGGATGGGTTATTTTTTCTTTTGGCATTGATTGATTTTTGGATTGATTGGTTGATTGATTTTCTTACAGAGTGAGATTGTTCTATCACATGCCCACCACTTAGAAATAAACAAAAAATAAGAGAAATTGGTCAGAATTAGTTTAATATACATTTTCAAGGGTGATAAAAGCATTTCCCAACCCTCTTCTCCTGCAGAATCTCAGGGAGAATCTGCTGCCACGCTTGATAATCCCTGTGTAAATCTCTCTCCAGCAGTCATTTACCGCCAGTGCAGCCACAACCCAAAGCTGAGAGGCAACAAATCTGAGTTTTTCAATCATTTTAGACACATAAATTCCGATCAGAAAGATAAAACCTCAGTGGAGCACAGAGAAAAGTGTGATGTGTTATTACTGGTTGGTTTTTATTTGACATTCCTTGCTGAACGCCAGAGATTGTGGAATCCTGTCGGTGAGGGATAAAGCTGCCACCCACCTACTACAAATTTTGCTCTTTTGTGTTCCAGCTGTGATTTCCCGAAACCAGGAGGGACCCGGGGAGATGGGGAAGGCTGTGCTCATTCCGAAGGACGAGCAGGAGAAGATGAAAGAGCTCTTCAAAATCAACCAGTTCAACCTCATGGCCAGTGACCTGATCGCCCTCAACCGCAGTCTGCCCGACGTCAGGTTGGACGGGTGAGTTTGGAATGCTCTCAGCAATTAAAAACTTGACATTTAAATGCTGATAAATAAAGAGAAGGTGCTACCAAAACCAACCTGCAGAACGTGGTTTTCTTTTAGTTTTATCCATCGATGTTTCTGAAATAATCAACTTTATAGAACACCTTGCAAAATGTTCTGGAGTCCTCAGCACAGAAAGGACATGGAACTGTTGGAACAGGTCCAGCGCAGGGACACCAAGATGCTCAGAGGGCTGGAGCAGCTCTGCTGTGAGGACNGTTTCAAAACTGACGGGAGTTTTGTGGTTATTTTTATTTTTATTTTTTAGATTTTGCTTTGATTTTAATTCTGGTAACTTACTGTCATTGTTTTTGAGTGAAGCCTGGAGTCTGTGTGATGACTTTGAGCCTGTGCAAGAGCTTGGGGCAGCGTGTCACCAGGTCCATTGAATTATTTTTTAACAGAATTTAAAGATTGTTTTTTTTCCAGTCACAAACGCGGTTTTGTGGTTGTTGTGAAAGTACAAGCACTCACTTTTGTGGTGCTTCAAAACCAAAAAAAGGGTCTGTGTCTGTGGTATGTATTTTTTTTCAGCCATCAGGAACTTTCCTCCTGTCCCCGACGGCAGTGTCAAGGCCGATGGAGCAGGCTGTCAATCCTGTTTTATTTAACTTGGAACTTTTACATAAAGGGAGATTCTCCTAAGAATTTTTATCTGAAATTGCAAGATGGAGGATTATCTAAACTTCCATACCTCTGGAAGTAAATTTTTAGAGATGAGAGGTGGATTATTTTTTCCCCACTTAATTTTTATAGAGAACTAGCTTGGACTGGATTTTATCTTTTTCCCATTCCTTTGTTTTCCCTCCTCTCCTTCAGCTACACAAGTGGTCTGGCTTACAGCTTCTGAGAAAAAATTAGAGAAATATAAGCAAAACTAAATCTATACAAGTGGTCAGGTCTTCTAAAATCTCCCATTGCTTTGGCTTTTTAAACTGAATTGTCACTTGGCTGAAATCGTGCTTTGCCTGAAGTTAAATTCCTCGTGTTCCCATGAAATTTCAAATAAATACTTTGTTCCCTGGACTTTATCTGTAAGTGCCTACATGAACTAGAAGTAGAAGCTTTGCAGAATCACAGAATGCTATGGGGTTGGAAGGGACCTCTGGAGATCATCTACTCCAGCTCCCTGCCAAAGCAGGTCCACCCAGAGTAGGTCCTACAGAATGTGTTCAGGAGATTTGGGAATGTTTTCAGAGATGGAGACTCCCCCGCCTCTCTGGGCAGCCTCTGCCAGGGCTCTGACACCCTCAAAGTGAAGAAGTTCCTCCTCATGTGGAGATGGAACTTCTTATGTTCCAGTTTGTGCCCGTTCCCTCTTGTTCTGTCACTGGGCACCACTGAAGAAAGCCTGGCCCCATCCTCCTGACACCCACCCTTGAAGGATTTCTGGGTGTTGATCAGATCCCCCCTCAGCCTTCTCTTCTCCAGACTAAGAAGATCCAGTTTTAATTGGTATTTACCAATAGACCTTGTTCACAGACAGTACAGATGATGCTTCTCCACAGCACCCTCATTTGTCCCTGGATGACGCCAAGTCTCCATCAAACTGCGCCTGGGCCTGTTGCCAGAGAAGATGGAGCTCACGAAACGGAAGCATCAGAAAAGCTTTATTGCTTATTGCTTGTCCTTCTTTATTGCTTGCCCTTTTTAAGAGTGCTGAGAGTAGTTGTGATGGGCTGGTGGAGTTGGCTTCAGTGGTGAAATGATCCCAGTGGGCATCTTGCAGGCTTTCTGGGAAGCGATGATGATGGGATGGGCTTTCCCTTGCGGGTGCCTAATGGCTTCTTCACCCCATGATGTCCTTGGCAAATGAGTCAGCTGATGTTCATAGGATCATCATGGAGTCATAGATTGGTTTGAGTTTGAAAGGACCCCAAAGACCATCTCATTCCACCTCTCTGCCCTGGGCAGGGACACCTCCCACCAGCCCAGGTTGCTCCAAGCCCCCTCCAGCCTGGCCTTGAACCCTTCCAGGGATGGGGCAGCCACAGCTTCTCTGGGCAACCTGGGCCAGGCTCTCACCACCCTCACACCAAACAAGTTCTTCCCCACATCTCAGCTCCATCTCTCCTCTTTCAGTGTCAAACCCTTCCCCCTCCTCCTAGGGCTCCCCTCCCTCATCAAGAGTCCCTCCCCAGCTTTCCTGGAGCCCCTTGAGGGCCTGGAAGAGGCTCTGAGGTCTCCCTGGAGCCTTCTCCAGGTTGAACCCCCCAACTCTCTCAGCCTGTCCCCACAGCAGAGGGTCTCCAGCCCTCTGAAGTTGTTGAATTGCCCAGGTGATGGTCAGTTTGAGGTTTCATGCTCCTCTCTCACCCGTGGATCATCTACAGCCCCCAGAGGAGAAGCCCCAGGTGTCACACTCAGCAGAACAAGTGGGACACTTTTGAAGGCTCTTGGTCTTCTCTGGAGAGCTCTCTCCTTGCCCTGGGAACAAGCCTTGAACAGAAAAGTCTGCAAGATGTTCAACCTAATGAATATTTCTGCCCAGTCTGAGGGAGATGAGCTGTTTCAGACCGAGAGGGCTCTGTCTGACTGCATCTCCTTGATGGAAGGAAGTTCCCTCGTCTTTGTTGAGAGGACAGAAAGTGGTTTGGGCTTGGAAATGAGAAATTAAAATGATTTTTTTCCCTCTTCAGACAGCTGCTTTCTGTACTTTAGGGAGTATTAAGTTCTTCTGAAAACCAATTTATAATGCTTTGCCATTAAGAAAGAATATGATTTTATGGTTAATATATTTAGTGTATGACAGAAAGACTTTTTTTTTATTGACGTGGGGGCTGGAGGCATCCAATTTGTGCTGGGTGCCCAACTTGCTGTTCCTCTTGCATCACAAATGTGAGCTTTTCTTTTGGAGGAAGTTTTCTGTGGGAAAATGAGATGAATAGAAGAGGAGAAAATGGGAAAGTGTCCTTGCTGGGAAATCTGTAATAACCGGTGTAGCTGTGGATGCTGCTGCGTTGCGCGTAATCCTGAGCTGATGGAAAGATCATTGCTACCAAGGTGCCAACACATTAAATCACTCCTTTTGGCTGTGAAGCAGCTGCACTTAAACGCAGGGAAAACACGATGCCGGAGGGATGGAGCTTTGCCAGAAGATCCTTGGGGTTGGGTTGACTAATGGTGGGTCAGGAGTTGGAGGGGGCGGGAGGAGGAGGACAGGCTGCGTCAGCCCCACGTGGCTCCTGTTCCACCCAGTTATGTGCAGACTGTGAGCTGGGAAAAGGCTGGGATGTTCTCCCTTCGTGTGATGACGTTGGGGGATTATGGGAAGGGAGGGCATTTGTCCAGGATTAATTAACTCTTGGCACAAGATGACCTTTTTATGGTTATCCCTCACATGACAACATCTCGCTGTGGGTAAGTGGAGTGTTGGCCTTGCTCGGAGCGTGTCCCATGCTGTTAGGTCTCCCTTCTGGCTGCCTTCTCAAGCAATTAAGGGTTGATGTGCCATCAGGGGGGTTCTGGGGACAGAGGGGGACCACAGGCCCTGGCAGTGGTCCTGAGCTCTGCTCCACTTCCCTACCATGCGTGGGATGTCCCCGGCAGATGCCGCGACTTTCAGCCTCGGGCTGGTTTACGATGGAGATGTTGGCAAAGCATCCAGATGCCTTTTCCTCAGTGATGCCACCTTCTTGCTCCCATTTTAACCACAGGCTTAAAATGGGCTTCCCACACTCTGTCTTTGATGAAAAGAAAATCTCAGCTTCCCTGTTCTTCCTGTGTTTAGAAGGTTTTATGGTTTCCAGCTGCGGTTTAACCCTAAAGGCAAATCTCATCTCCTGGTGAGAGCTACCTCTGCTTTGATACCTCTGTGAGGATTACTTAGATTTGTGCATTGTAGTGTTACGTCCACATTGCAAATGAATGTCTACAAACTGATGTAAGATTTCTGATGAGAACAAGACAGGAACATTTCTTCTGGTGAGAAAGAAGAAAAATAAGAGTCTTGTGGCACTTTCTCGCTCTAGAAAGGCGCTCTTTGGTTGTGCCGTGGTACATTTATTGGCCAAGTCGTTGGGAAGAGGGCAGTGAAAGGGACTTAATAGGTTATCAAGGGAGCTTTTGTGTTGTTGTGGTGTGTATATATTTAATATAGATATTTTACATAAATTATATATATATACACACACAATTAATCTGTTCTCACTCTGTTTCTGTTCTGACCTCCCCCCTTCCTTTTCCCTCTTCAATCCCCACACTTTCTGTGTGCGTGAGCAATTCTGTCCCGTTTGGGACTGGATTTACAGCGTTAGAAACTTGGAGTAAGGATCAGAGATGTCCCCTGGTCCTTTTCTCTCTCCTCCACAGCTCGGTACTCCTGTCCTACAACAGCAGAGAGGATCTCACCATGTGGGATCCTTTCTATGATCAAAGAATTCCTGTGGTGAATGGAGAGGGGGTGTGTGAGCATCATTAGAGTCTAAATAAGAAATGCATATTTAAGAAGGGGAAAAAAATCTGAGGGAGTCTTAATTTTTTTCACATTAGCACAGGAAATTGCTCCTGAAACCTGTTCTGATTAAAAGTTTGATGGCTGTGAGCCAGTTCTGGGTTCACACGCAGCCACAGTACTTGTGTTTGTGAGATGAGGGAGACGTTTTCCCTGAGGAAAAATGTTAGATTTCTAAAGAAAATAAAAGTTTCATTTTACAGATTGCAGGAAAACAGAGAAGGCTGAGCTGAATGTTGGGTCATGGGACATTTCCTTTATAGTTTTGTGAGATGTCTCTTGTCTCGTCCTCCCCCTAAACCGGGGTATTTGCCTGTAGACCTGGTGTGATGTCCTGACCTTCACAAGGTCATTGAGAATTTGCTCTGACTTCTCCAGGGATGAGTTCTCTTGTCAGGAGACTGAAAAATCCACTTCCCATGTGCTGTAGGAGTATGGCTGAGTCCCATCCCATCTCTGCTCCTGTGTTGGTACTGGGATTCCAGCTGAGGAGTACGATTGTCACGGTTTAACTTCCTTCCCATCACATCTTGTGTTGTCTACCAAAACCCATCCCTCCATTGCCCGAGTCCTGCTGCTAACAGCCAACTTGAAGATTTTAATCAGTGTCAGGTCTAATTGGAAGTAGCTATTGATTAAACCTTAAATCCAATTTAATTCAACAGAGAAATGTTTAATGTTGTTTCCAGGTATTTTCTCGGGCAAGGGAAGAAATCCATCTTCAATCCTTCCTGGATGAGGAGGGTTGTTAAGTGCAAGTCTGCCAACTGCTAAACCCTTGTAATTGGATTTTCTTGTTGAAATTGAGGTTGGAGTGAGCTGTTGTGTTCGTGTGTGTGTCCCTGCTTACCAGCAGACATTTCTGATCAGGAGCAAGCTCAGGACTTTCTAAATAGTAATCATGGCTTAAACCTGGTGCCGTAGTTTTGTGTTGGCTCCTTCAAATCCAAACCCTTGGTGGATGGTCCAGGGGTGGGGAGAAGGCTCTGGCAGGAGCAGTGTAGATGCAACACTTGCTGCTTGTGAAATTTTCCTTTGGGAAACACCTCTGAAAATCCCTCAGTGCCTCCAACCCTGTGTTACAGGGGAGGAAGCTTTGGTTAGATTCTTTTTTTTCCTGGCCAGGCCACTATTTTTTCTTCCCCAATAAGGGAGGGTAAGTTGTTTTATTTCATGATCATAGAATCACAGAATGGTCAGAGTTGGAAGGGACCTTCAAGATCATCCAGTTCCAACCCCCCTGCCCTGGGCAGGGACACCTCTCCCTGCAGCAGGTTGCTCCAAGCCCCATCCAGCCTGGCCTTAAACACTTCCAGGGATGGGGCATCAACAACTTCCCTGGGCAACCTGTTCCAGTGCCTCACCACCCTCACACCAAAGAACTTCTTCCTAAGATCTCATCTAAATCTCCCCTCTTCCAGTTTAAAACCATTCCCCCTCGTCCTGTCACTAGACTTCCTGACCAAGAGTCCCTCCCCAGCTCTCCTGGAGCTCCCTTCAGATCCTGGAAGGCTGCTGTCAGGTCTCCCCGGAGCCTTCTCTTCTCCAGGCTGAACAGCCCCAGCTCTCTCAGCCTGTCCTCACAGCAGAGCTGCTCCAGCCCTCTGAGCATCTTGGTGGCCCTGCGCTGGACCTGTTCCAACAGTTCCATGTCCTTTCTCTGTTGAGGACTCCAGAGCTGGACACAGGACTCCAGGTGGGGTCTCACAAGCGCAGAGTAGAGGGGGAGAATCATCCCCCCTGACCTGCTGCTCACACTTCTAATCCATTCTAGTAAGTGTGTTAGGACTTTTTCCAGCTCTAAGTCATAGTGAATAAAGTACCTCAGAGTTCCTTTGTTGCCAGGTTCATCTGTTTCATATAATTAAAAGCTCGTTTATTTTTGAAGGTTTTATTGTGTGTATGCAGTTCCACATAGAGGATGTATAAAGCACTCGTGAACAAGCAGGCTCAGGGAGAAAGCAGTAATTAATTTGGGCTGGAAATTACTTTGATATGATGGGTAAGAAATTATTTCACCTTGTTTAGGGGGAAAAAAATCACCCGGAGTGACTGCCAGTAGGGAGGGAAAGTACATACAGGTAATCCGTGTAACATCAAAGCCATTTCCCAGTGTATAAATTAGCTAAAGACTGTTAAGATTAAGAAAAGTAATTCTCCAGCAATGAGAAAAACACTTTCATGAGTCAACAGATGGCTTCTAAACTGGCTTTGTGAGTCTTTCATCTGTACTTTCATGGGACAAAAGGAACAATTAAAAATTGTTGCTGTTTCCCCGTTGCTGCTGTTTCTTCCGTAGAAGTTAGGCTTTGATCCTGTTCTTGCTCTGGGCTGTGGTGGCTCTGCAAGGCTGGTCCCCATCCTCACCAGGAGCTGGAGCAGATGCAGGGCCCATCTCCAGAGTGCTCACACCAGCTTAGAGAAGCTCAGGAGAGGAGAGGAGGTCTTTTTTGATTCACATTTCCAGATAAACCTAAGTTAAAAGTTGCAAAGTGTGTCCTTGCTGAGGAGTGTCTTGGTATGTTTGAGGAAATTCCACTTAGAATGTCTTTTCCAACTGTTTGATGGCTGGTACTTCTACAGGCAACTCTAATGGACCACAGTAATGGGCCAGGTTCTTTATTCATTGTGACCATGCGCCTTGGAAACCCAAGGATGTCCAGTTGTAACTCAAGACATGCTTAAAACCCTTTTTTGATGAGTTTGCTGTCTCATTAACTTCTTTTTAGTTGTTGAAGCCTCAATTTCCCTGTGCTGCCAAAGCAATAGCAACCTTCATGAGATTCTTACACACAAGGTTGCTCCTAAAATTAAAAGTTTACTGCTTCTTAGCTTCGGTTATAGGGTCATCAACGTGAGGAGACCTCTGGTCTCTACCTTGAGCATCAGGGCTGTTGGAGTGTCTTCACTGCTGGATGTTGGATTGCTCCCAGGAGCCACATTCAGGACAGAGCAGCAGTTTGCTTTGCTTTTCACTTTTCAGTGAAAAATGCCATTCTCCTAATTAATTTATCAGCTTGGCAATTCGTTATCATAGAATGGTTTGGGTTGGAAGGGCTGAAAACTGGTGGTGAGGGAGGGGATGACCTCCTTCCACCTGCTGGTCCCACTCTTCCTGATGCCCCCCAGGATACTATAGACCTTCTTGGCCACCAGGGCCCATTGCTGGCTCCTGGGCATCCTGTTGTCCACCAGGAGTTGTAGGTCTTTTTCCTCCAAGCTGCTCTCCAGCAGGTCACCCCCAACCTGTCCTGGTGTGGGGGGTTATTCCTCCCCAGGGTGGTTGTCACTCTTACTAAGCAGAGATGTTTTGGTCTTTGCCATGGTGAGTAGTATGAACTACAAACATTGAACAGAGTTCTCTATGTTCCCAAACACCTCCTGTAAAAAAAAAGCTAGGTTATAAATTGGCTGAGAGAGCTGGGGCTGTTCAGCCTGGAGAAGAGAAGGCTCCGGGGAGACCTGAGAGCAGCCTTCCAGGATCTGAAGGGAGCTCCAGGAGAGCTGGGGAGGGACTCTTGGTCAGGAAGTCTAGTGACAGGACGAGGGGGAATGGTTTTAAATCGGAAGAAGGGAGATTGAGATGAGATCTTAGGAAGAAGTTCTTTGCTGTGAGGGTGGTGAGGCACTGGGACAGGTTGCCCAGGGAAGTTGTTGATGCCCCATCCCTGGAAGTGTTTAAGGCCAGGCTGGATGGGGCTTGGAGCAACCTGCTCTAGGGAGAGGTGTCCCTGCCCATGGCAGGGGGGTTGGAACTGGATGATCTTTAAGGTCCCTTCCAACTCTGACCATTCTGTGATTCTATATAGCAGTTACAGTCTCATTTTTTATTTCCTCCCTCCAAATACTTTGCTTTCAGGCATGATCTTTTGCCTTGAGTTGTTTCCCTGAGAGCTTCATCGCGGTTCTGGAAGGGATGGAACCGCAGCACAACCCATCACGCTCTCATCATCGGGAGGAAGGGCTGGTGAATAGGTAGAGTCTCACTCTGTTTCCGTGCTGTTGACCTCAGAAAAAGTGTTTTTCTCCCATTTAAGCAGCTGTATTTACTTCATGTGTATTCATAAGGTACCATCTGATGACTGTGGGAGAAGCAGCGGGGTTTCTGGGGAAGCGTTTCCACGCCGGTGTGTGCCGCACAATCAGCGTGCATTGTCAACAGCGCAGGGGTGGCGGAGGGGGAGGCCTCCTCTCTGATAGCCCCTGAGCAGCAGATGACTTATTTATCACTTCTTCAGCACCTGGTATATTTTGGAATTAGGAAAAAAACCAAAAAAAAAAAAAGCAGTGTGAGTCACCGTCATCATTTCAGGAAGGGGACATGGAAGGTTCTTCTCTTCCCTGCGCTTACAAACGCTTCTGAGTGAGCAGAGTGTTTGGGGGGTGTCTTTTGGGGGGTGAAACACCATCAGAAGTGGTGGGGTGAGGGCAGAAGAGGGATTGGTGGTGACTGAACCTTCCCTGAGGAGGGATGTGGGACACCACAGAGCCCAAATCCACAACCACTCTCACAGGATGCTGAAACCAGAAGGTAGTCCTTGGATAGGTATCCTTGGACGTACCCTTCCAGTCCCTCAAGGGAGACCTTGGAGCCCCTTCCAGTCCCTCAGGGGGCTCCAGGAAGGCAGGGGAGGGACTCTTGATGAGGGAGGGGAGCCCTAGGGTGAGAGGGAAGGGTTTGACACTGAAAGAGGAGAGATGGAGCTGAGATGTGGGGAAGAACTTCTTTGGTGTGAGGGTGGTGAGAGCCTGGCCCAGGTTGCGCAGAGAAGCTGTGGCTGCCCCATCCCTGGAGGGGTTCAAGGCCAGGCTGGATGGGGCTTGGAGCAACCTGGTGTGGTGGGAGGTATCCCTGCCCAGGGCAGGGGGTGGCACTGGATCATAGAATCATAGAATATTTTAGGTTGGAAGGAACCTTAAAGGTCATCTAGTTCTAGATCATGAAGATCTCGATGGTGATCTTCAAGGTCCTCTCCAACTCTAAGCTGAGTGATGAGCGTTGGGGTTGGAACGTGGCCATATGCAGGGTGCAAATTGCTCCTGTTTGTGTGAGTTGTGATTGTTTCCCATCTTGTAAATGGATCCAGAGCAGGAGCAGTGATTATACACCCACCATAGGGTGTGTTGTTCCTGGTCTGTGTTGTATAACATTTGAAGTGAATCGAATACTCATGAAAATCACTTTGAGTGAGTTTAGGGAGAACTAATTAATGTCTCTCTTCCACTGGAGAGCAAAGACCTGCTTGTAAAAGCACAACCCTCCCACGCTGTGTGGTTTCCATCTGTGTTTCACCCTTTGTATCTCCTTCTTGCCTCCTTACTTCATCTCCATCATCTTCAGCTGCCGAGCTGGACGCGGTTTGGTTCCCCATGGAGAGGTGTGTAGCTCTTCGCTGGGAAATGCTGAAAATAGGACCCTGAATAATGTTGTATTTGTGTAAAAATTGTGTAAATGGAACCCTGTGTGGGGTGTGTAACAGCTGCATCAATGAGTAATTGAATTAAACAACTTGTTTAATTCAAGCAATAAGGGTTTTCACCACGGGAGTGATGGTTCTGGGCTGAGGTCATCCCAGTGCCTGGTGCAGGACTCAGCTGGGCTACACACTTAGGAATTAATGAGCTCTTAATTAGTGGCTGCTTGTCTGGGTGCAGTTTGCCAGCTCCAGAGCAGTTGCTCTGTTAAAATTTGCTCCTCAAGCCACTGTCTTCCTGTGGTGAAGACTTTCTGAGGAAGGAAGTAAGGAATGAATGCTTGGTGAGAAATAAACCAGAACACGGCGTGAAATATAACGTACCTTGGGCTTCTGCCCCAAGAGGTCACGGCTCGTTAAGGTGGGGTTAACTTGGGATGATCCCTCTTTCTCTTGCAGCCAAAGCAACCAGAATATTGCCCAAATGGCTCGGGTTGTCATCATCTGTGTTGTGCTCATGGCTTTAGAGGGATTCCCGAGGTTTGTGCCTGTATGATAAATATAAACAGCCCCCACATAGATGTAAAAATCTCATTCCTGGTCTCGAAGCTGTTTGACACCTTGCCCTCAACCTCTGCTTTGCAAAACCAGTGCCCCAGAGGTGCCAGGGGGTTTCCACAAACTCCCCTAAAACAGGAAAAAAATGTGCTTTGGTTGTGGAGTGTCTTCTTCTGGAATATGTTTTGGTGTTTTCCTCCTCTTCGGTTTTTTATGTGCTGTGGGAGCTCAGCGCGGGGCTGATCCAGGCTGGACTGAGCTTTCCCCAGAGGGGCTTAAGTGCTGCAAGAACCTCTAATGAAGTACAGGTGGGCACTAATTGAGGATTGCTGGGACCTGGGCAAGCTGCCAGCCTTTGCTTGTTTGGCTGGAATCAGATGACCCAAATTAAGAAAAAACAAAACAAAATAAAACATGAATGGGTTTAATTTAGCCTCTGATGGGCAAATCGCTGTCCGTCGCTTGGTGTACCTGAGGAGCTATAGGTAGTGGACATATGGAATGAGCTAATTTGGAAGGGGAGTAATCCTCCTGTGGAGAGGATGATCCCACCACGTAACTGTGGGGCTGAGGAGGGAGGTGCAGCAGGGCTTTTTGGTGTGGAGCGAGGCAAATGTAATAAAAAGAGGAGGATTCCTCACTTTGTGGTACAGCACCTCTTGTGGGGTCACTGTGATAGTTTGGAAGGACGTATGGAGAGGGACTCTTAGTCAGGGAGGGGAGTGACAGGACAAGGGGGAATGGTTTTAAATTGGAAGAGGGGAGATTTAGATGAGATCTTAGGAAGAAATTCTTTAGTGTGAGGGTGGTGAGGCACTGGAACAGGCTGCCCAGGGAAGTTGTTGATGCCCCATCCCTGGAAGTGTTTAAGGCCAGGCTGGATGGGGCTTGGAGCAACCTGCTCTAGGGAGAGGTGTCCCTGCCCATGGCAGGGGGGTTGGAACTGGATGATCTTTGAGGTCCCTTCCAACTCTGACCATTCTGTGATAGCACAGATGGTAGTATGGTGTAGGGTGCTGCACCTCAGGAGGAATAACCCCCTGCACCAGGACAGGTTGGGGGTGACCTGCTAGAGAGCAGCTCTGAGGAACAAGACCTGGGAGTCCTGGTGGCCAACAGGATGCCCAGGAGCCAGCAATGGGCCCTGGTGGCCAAGAAGGCCAAGGGCATCCTGGGGGGCATCAGGAAGAGTGTGAGCAGCAGGTGGAGGGAGGTCATCCTGCCCCTCTGCTCTGCCCTGGGGAGGCCCCAGCTGGAGCACTGGGACCAGTTCTGGGCTCCCCAGTTCCAGAAGGACAGGGAACTGCTGGAGAGGGGACAGCAGAGGGCTACAATGATGCTGAGAGGCCTGGAGCATCTCTGTGATGAGGAAAGTCTGAGGGACTTGGGGCATTTTAGTCTGGAGAAGAGGAGATTCAGGGGAGATCTGATCAATGCCTAGAAATGCTTCAAGGGTGGGTGTCAGGAGGATGGGGCCAGGCTTTTGCCAGTGGTGCCCAGTGAGAGGACTAGAGATAACAGGCACAAACTGGAACATAAGAAGTTCCATCTCCACATGAGGAGGAACTTCTTTGCTATGAGGGTGGCAGAGCCCTGGCAGAGGCTGCCCAGAGAGGTGGTGGAGTCTCCTTCTCTGGAGACATCCAAAACCTTCCTGGACACGTTCCTGTGGGACCTGCTCTGGGTGGACCTGCTCTGGCAGGGAGTTGGAGGAGATCTCCAGAGGTCGCTTCCAATCTGGTATCATGCTGTGATTCAGTGTTTTTAGATTTTTCTTATCAGATTTCTTATTCCTACTGACCTCCTGCAGTTCACAGGGCTGGGATCTCATCGTGGGTATCCTCAGCTCTCCAAGCCCTCGGCTTCCCTGGGTACCTTAAGATGAAAGAGAATACTAAGAACAGGAGCTAAAATCTTGAAGATCCTGGCAAACACCTCGTGATGATAAACACTCTGTTCCTTAGCATTCCGTTTGCGCTACAAAATCAGTGTTAAACTGCAAACGAGGGAATACCCTTTTCTCCTTGTCTCGTTTCCCTCCTGAATATTTTAAAACATAATCCTGTGTAGTGCTGCTTTTCCAACCTCCAAAATGTTATCGGCTTGAAATGTAATTAAAATGACTGTTGTGAAATACGGGATGTGCAGAATTAATTCCAGCTTTGTCTCTCCTTTGAAGTGGGGTGTAAAGCTCTGGGAGGCAACTCTGAAGGTAAACAGTGCTGAGCTGCTTTCCAGGCTTTGATATCTGAATTTCGGATGCCAGGGTTGACAGGAGACACATTCCAAGAGTGATTTTGTGTGAGGGGAACACTTTTACCAGGCCTTGGAAAGAAAGAAGTTAAAAATGTGCCTTTTTGGACATAGTGTCCTGCTGGATTCACCCTCCTTTAGGCAGAGGGTGTCGTGGTTAGTGAAGGACTTTGATCTAGGCACAAATCCAGGTTGGGCAGAGACTGGCTGGAGAGCAGCCCTGAGGAGAAGGACTTGGGAGTGCTCCTGGATGAGAAGCTC
>VXBW01001019.1:389516-404288 GCA_013400375.1 Thinocorus orbignyianus
GATGATCTTTAAGGTCCCTCCAACTCTGACTGTTCTTTGATTCTATGATTCTATGATTTGTTTGCCTGAACTCTGAATTTAAGTCGTAATTGATGAGTATTTGTTTCATTCATTAGAGATGTTGTGAAGGTGTGAGGAGTACTGGCAAATTTCAGTGGTCCTCACCAATTTAATGTCCAAACTGGTGTGTGTATCTATATATACATATATACATACTCACTATATTATACTATTTTCATTATAATATATACATATATATATTCACTCTTACCATTGGATTTTCTGCTATCAAATCTAGTTACTAATGACTTATTTGTGTATAATTATGTGTGTGTATATATATACACATATTAGAGATAGATGTGTGTACAGATATATATAGGTCACAGCATATATATATATATACACCATCAACCTTTTACCCATACCGTAGGAATCAGTGATATTCTGTCTTCTCTCCTCACCTTGTACTTGAAAAATCTTTGGTCAGGATGTGATTTTATCTGTTTTTCTTTAAATGTCAGCGAGATGGAAGAAAAGGTTAAAGAAAGGGCTTTTTTTTTATGGTAGATGGTGTTTAAGAAAGCAGTTGTATGGACAAGCTGACTTTTCCTCAGGGACTTTATTCTTTGGGCTCATGCTAGAGGAGTTTTCCACAAGGAGCTGAGCACATACTGCATTGGGATGGGGTTGGATTTTCAAAAAAAATAGACAAAAAAGATCTCCTGAGTCTGTGTCCCAGACAGAGAATAGAGAGGGTGTAAATGCTGATGAATAACTCCCTACTTTAAGTTCTTTTCATTGAAGCTTCCAGTTTGGGGTGTTTGAAGGAAGGTGTGCTAAAGAGCTGTCCATAATATATATAATTATTGGTTTTTTTCTTACTTTACATGCAGTTTAATTCCCTGGTGTGTGTTCTCTGCTGAGGAGGAGAGTGTTTATGTGCTCACTTGTCCCTTCTGGAAGGGCTTTCCTGGTCCAGGGTCACGGAGGGAACAGCAGAGCCGGAAAATCAATCAATAGCAAAATACCCACCAAAAAACCCCACAAATTATTTTAGATTAAGTGTTTAAGAATCCATATTCCGTGTGTTTAAGTGGCGTGGCCTGACCTGTGTTGGCAGCTTGACGTGGGCCTGTTGGTGTTTTTGAAGGGTGTCTGAGATCTGGAACAAATTGGGGTTGTCTTTTGTAATTAGCAAATAGCTTTGATTTGCTTCCACAGAATCAGCAATGATTGTGATCTGTTGCTCACTTTGCCTTTGTTAATCATAGAATCACAGAATGGTCAGAGTTGGAAGGGACCTTCAAGATCATCCAGTTCCAACCCCCCTGCCCTGGGCAGGGACACCTCCCACCACACCAGGTNTCTATGTTTTCCAAAAATGGGTGAAATTATGGACCCCTCATTCTTCCACTGAATGGGCATACAGAGTGGTCAAGAAAATAGTGATTTATTTTTCTTTTTTTTGTTTTATTTCTTCTTCTTTTTGAGAAACAACCAAAGATGGGAAGGTCTCGGTGGCCTCTGTACTTCAGTCCATAGAATTTGGGATTTGACACAAGGAAAGACTCATTTGACCTTGCTGTACCCACTGGATACACTATGTTGAGTTTTCTGTCGGTGGTATTGTGAGGTGTTGAGGTGCTGGGTGCTGAATTCTGAATGTCCCAGCTGGAGTCAGTGAGCCATGAATGCAGTGGTGTGTGTTCCTCTGGATGTTCTGCTGTGGTTTTTTTTGGCAAGAAACCAGAATTTGACATTTCCTCTGCCTTTGGGCTTCTGGGTTGGGAGCTGAGAGTGATCCCTAACAGGTTTGAAGTCCTTTTTCCAGGCTGTGCTGTTGGTTGAGCTCCTCAGAACCATGGAATTGTCTGGGTTGGAAGGGACCTTTCAGAGTCCAACCATCAACCCAGCACTGCCCAAGCCCACACTGACCCATGTCCCTCAGCACCACGTCTGCCCAGCTTTTTAACTCCTCCAGGGATGGTGACTCCACCACTGCCCTGGGCAGCCTCTGCCAAGGCTTGACAACTCTTTTGGGAAAGAATTTTTTCCCAATATCCATCCTAAACCTCCCCTGGTGCAACTTGAGGCTGTTTCCTCTTGTTCCATCACCTGTTCCTTGGGAGAAGAGACCAAACCCCCCTGGCTACACCCTCCTTTCAGGGAGTTGTAGAGAGCAAGAAGGTCTTCCCTCAGCCTCCTCTTCTCCAAGCTGAACACCTCCAGCTCCCTCAGCCTCTCCTCACAAGACTTGTTCTCCAGACCCTTCACCAGCTCCGTTGCCCTTCTCTGGACCCGCTCCATCCCCTTGATGAAATCGAGGATTTTCTTAAAGATTAACACCCTTCCTCTTTCCCTTCTGTGTTTTTTTTGTTTTCTTTCTGTATTTTTTGGCAGGTGCAAGACCAAAGTCTACCCAGATGAACTGCCCAACACCAGCGTGGTCATTGTGTTCCACAACGAAGCCTGGAGCACCCTGCTCCGCACCGTCTACAGCGTCATCAACCGCTCGCCGCACCGCCTGCTCGCCGAGATCATCCTGGTGGATGATGCCAGTGAGAGAGGTGGGTGTGGGGATGGAGACCTCCTCTTCCTTGGGATGGTCCAGCGCCAAATTTGGAGGATCCTGGTGCATCACCCTTCCATTGGCACCCAGCGGGATGGGTGGAGGGGATGTATCCAGAGCCAAAGGCTGGTTATGGGGTTGTAAGTTGTTAGCATGGCGCTCCTATCCCAAATTTCATTGTTATTCCCCCATGGCTTTTCATTTCATATTTCTCTAAAAGCCAGTCCTTTTTTACCTCGCTCTTTGTCTCTCCAAAAACCCCCTGTTCTGTGTTTCAGCCTTTCCCGAGTGTCCCGACTGAGCTGATTTCCTTGGATTTCTTGTCTTTGTGGTTCATTTCTTCTGGTCTTGGCTTTCTCCCTCTTCTTCTTTCTCCCTCTTCTTCTTTCTCCCTCTTCTTCTTTCTCCCTCTTCTTCTTTCTCCCTCTTCTTCTTTCTCCCTCTTCTTCTTTCTCCCTCTTCTTCTTTCTCCCTCTTCTTCTTTCTCCCTCTTCTTCTTTCTCCCTCTTCTTCTTTCTCCCTCTTCTTCTTTCTCCCTCTTCTTCTTTCTCCCTCTTCTTCTTTCTCCCTCTTCTTCTTTCTCCCTCTTCTTCTTTCTCCCTCTTCTTCTTTCTCCCTCTTCTTCTTTCTCCCTCTTCTTCTTTCTCCCTCTTCTTCTTTCTCCCTCTTCTTCTTTCTCCCTCTTCTTCTTTCTCCCTCTTCTTCTTTCTCCCTCTTCTTCTTTCTCCCTCTTCTTCTTTCTCCCTCTTCTTCTTTCTCCCTCTTCTTCTTTCTCCCTCTTCTTCTTTCTCCCTCTTCTTCTTTCTCCCTCTTCTTCTTTCTCCCTCTTCTTCTTTCTCCCTCTTCTTCTTTCTCCCTCTTCTTCTTTCTCCCTCTTCTTCTTTCTCCCTCTTCTTCTTTCTCCCTCTTCTTCTTTCTCCCTCTTCTTCTTTCTCCCTCTTCTTCTTTCTCCCTCTTCTTCTTTCTCCCTCTTCTTCTTTCTCCCTCTTCTTCTTTCTCCCTCTTCTTCTTTCTCCCTCTTCTTCTTTCTCCCTCTTCTTCTTTCTCCCTCTTCTTCTTTCTCCCTCTCCCTCTCCCTCTCCTTCTTTTTCTTTTTTATTTTATTTAATTTTTTAATTAAACCTAGCATTTAGAAAGAAAACTGCATATGAAACTGATACTACCTGGAAAAGGAACCACATTCCATGTGGAACTGATACTACCTGGAAAGGAAATGTCATCACCTTCTATAGATGAAATCAGTGGAAATGCTAAGTTTTCCTGGAAATTTCCCAATGGGAAATCCAACATGTGGCTCTTGAAGGGGTGAGAGGGTACAAGCGAAGCCGAGCTGCGTTTCTGCCCCATGTGCAGCGTTAATTGGGCATTAATTACTCTCCTGGATTTTCCCGCTTCAGAAAACAAGTCGGCTGAGCGTTTCTCTGTGCCGGGAGCTGGAGGAAGACTGTGACCTGAGTAGCTGTGATACTCCCTAAAAAGCAAAGTTTTGGATTCCTGAGGGGCTCAAATGGTGAAATTCCTCAAAATTAGCCCCATTTGTATTTAACCAGAGCCAAATTAGCAGAAGTGTTAATCATTCTGATCTTAATTATTGCTGGTTTATTTCAAGGAAACCAATCATGACTTATTGACAATCCCTGAGCTATTTTGCTGAGATGCCCTGGCGGGTGTATGGGTATATACGGGCTGTTTTCCCCAAAACAACTCCCTGTCTTCGGGGAAAAAACCCTAAATCTGCCAAAATTCCTTTCCTGGGTGCCAGCAGCATTCCCACACGGCAGCCCTGGGAGGGCTGAGTGTGATGCTTCAGCTCTGTGGTTCTGTTTGGAGTCCTGGAAAGTGGCTAAACCCAGCTGAAACTAATGTTTTCCCTCTTGGTTTAGAAATAAGTATTGGTTTAGAAGTAATATTTTTCCTTTTGGTTTATAAATAAATACTGATTTATAAATAATACTTTTCCTCTTGGTTTATAAATAAGTATTGGTTTCTAAATAGTATTTTTCCTCTTGGTTTATAAATAATATTTTTCCTCTTGGTTTATAAATAAATATTGGTTTATATATAATATTTTTCTTTTTGATTTGTTTTTCTTTTATATATATTTATTTTTTCAATTATTTGGGGAAAAAATTGATTTTTTTGGAAAAAAATTTATTTTTTTTGGAAAAAACACTACCAACTTCCTATTTTTTTTCTGTTTCTCATTATTTTGACAGAGTTTTTGAAGGCCTCCTTGGAGAACTACGTGAAGAACCTGGAGGTCTCCGTCAAGATCATCCGGATGGAGCAGCGGTCGGGGCTGATCCGGGCGCGGCTGCGGGGGGCGGCAGCATCCAAGGGGCAGGTCATCACCTTCCTGGACGCCCACTGCGAGTGCACCCAGGGCTGGCTGGAGCCTCTGCTGGCCAGGATCAAGGAGGACAGGTAGGGGCGGCCTCCTGTGTCCCCACCCTGCACAGGGGACCTTGTCATAGAATGGTCAGAGTTGGAAGGGACCTTCAAGATCATCCAGTTCCAACCCCCCTGCCCTGGGCAGGGACACCTCTCCCTAGAGCAGGTTGCTCCAAGCCCCATCCAGCCTGGCCTTAAACACTTCCAGGGATGGGGCATCAACAACTTCCCTGGGCAACCTGTTCCAGTGCCTCACCACCCTCACACCAAAGAACTTCTTCCTAAGATCTCATCTCAATCTCCCCTCTTCCAATTTAAAACCATTCCCCTTGTCCTGTCCCTCCACTCCCTGACCAAGAGTCCCTCCCCAGCTCTCCTGGAGCTCCCTTCAGATCCTGGAAGGCTGCTCCAAGGTCTCCCCGGAGCCTTCTCTTCTCCAGGCTGAACAGCCCCAGCTCTCTCAGCCTGTCCTCATGGGAGAGGACCTTCCTCCAATTCACTCTGCTGCTGAAAAATCAGCGGGAAAACAATTCACCAATATGCAAACAAAGATTTGGTTTTAAAAAAATACTGTACCAGGAAGATGGAGTTTCTGAAATATTTTGTATCAAAAAGTTCTTTGGTGTGAGGGTGGTGAGGCACTGGAACAGGTTGCCCAGGGAAGTTGTTGATGCCCCATCCCTGGAAGTATTTAAGGCCAGGCTGGATGGGGCTTGGAGCCACCTGCTCTAGGGAGAGGTGTCCCTGCCCAGGGCAGGGGGGTTGGAACTTGATGATCTTGAAGGTCCCTTCCAGCTCTGACCATTCTATAAAAATCTGATTTGTAAATGAAAACACAATAAGCTTTTGATCCTCAGGGCAGGATTTCGGGTGGCTGATGCTAAGGTTAGTAAGGATGCCCGTACCGACAGCAGCTTGTGCCGTTTGCTGTCACAAGGGCTGGGGGTCTCTGGTTTTTACCAGGTTTTTTACCAGGTGGGACATGGTCGTGGGGACCATGTGACCACAACACACTCTCGTAGGACACAAAACATTTTAGGTTTTTGTAAAATTTGAACTTTTTTCTTTTTTTTCTTCTTTTTTCCTCTTTTTTTTTCTTTTTCTCTCTCTTATTTTTTCCTCTGTTTTTCCTTTTTTTCCTCTGTTTTTCCTTTTTTTCCTCTTTTTTTTCTCTATTTTCTTNTCCTCCCTTCTCTTTTTTTCCTCCCTTCTCTTTTTTCCTCCCTTCTCTTTTTTTTTCCTCCCTCCTCTTTTTTTCCTCCTCCCTCCTCTTTTTTTCCTCCTCTCCCTCCTCTTTTTTTTCCTCCTCCCTTTTCCTCCTCCCTTTTCCTCCTCCCTTTTCCTCCTCCCTTTTCCTCCTCTCCCCTTTCCATAGACAGTGCAGTTCCCCCTTATTTCTGCACATCTGGATTCAATGAAAACATATTTTTTTTAAAAAAAAGGCTAATTTTTGTTGTTTTCCTCACAGGAAAACTGTTGTGTGTCCCATCATTGACGTGATCAGCGACGACACGTTTGAGTACATGGCTGGCTCGGATATGACCTACGGAGGCTTTAACTGGAAGCTCAATTTCCGCTGGTACCCGGTTCCCCAGAGGGAGATGGACAGGAGGAAAGGAGACAGGACCCTGCCCGTGAGGTGAGGAGGGGGAATCCACTGCTGGACCCCACTGCCCACTTGCTTAATTCCTAAAATTTTCCTACAGTCCCAGAGAACATGGCTCGGGTAGTTGTGCCACACTCTTTGGGGTAGAGAAGACCAAACTCTGACCTGTCCCCAACGCTGCAAAATAGTTATCAGAGCTGAGAAAACTCCTTTATTTCTTCTTCCCAACGTTCCATGATTCAAAATACCACCTGCTCTTCAAGTTCCTTCTCCCTTTGTTTTCTGTTGACCTCGTGTTTGCAGTTGGTACTGATTTTTTCCTGATTTAAGGCAAATATCATCACCTATTTCGGAAATACATGTTTTTGAACATTGGACCCCAGTGTTTGGTTGCGATGGTTTGGGCTTAAAATGCATGTTTTAATAAATAAATAAAGTGGATGACTCTGCACAGTGAGTCTAACACCATCTGAAGAGCCTGTCCTGAATCCCTGTGATCATTCCCAGCCTCTCTCCTGTAATTGCCCAGCCCAGGGACTGCAACGAAGCCTCTAGACAAATTTTAAATGAAGCTGAAAGAGAACAAATTGAATGAATTACCTGGGTGATTTGCTCAGCTCTGATAGCTTCTGTGGTCTTCCTGAAAAGTTAAGGAAAAATAAAAAAATCAAACCCCCACCCCCCAAAAAAAGCTTGCAGAAGTTGGATGTAAATGGTTTCAAACCCGTCTGAGGGACATGATGAAGTGGAGAGAATTCCAGTCCTGCCCAGCCCCAACAGGCAGATAAAGGGAGAGCCAGCTCTCACAGCCCAGGTAAGGCAGGGGGTGGATGGGTGAAGAAAAGCCTTTCCAAAATTGATTATTATGGGGTAAAAAATACAAAACGAAACAACAAAAGGCCAAAAATCTGCCATTGTTGGTTGGGTTTTTTAGTTTTTATTCTCAGGATGAGCAGGAGCCGCCTCTGGCGTTAGCAGAGAAGGGATTGAGCTGGATTTGAGTCTTTCTCGTGTTCTAAAACATCACAGCAGCTGTGTCCAGTTCTGGAGTCCTCAGCACAGAAAGGACATGGAACTGTTGGAACAGGTCCAGCGCAGGGCCACCAAGATGCTCAGAGGGCTGGAGCAGCTCTGCTGTGAGGACAGGCTGAGAGACCTGGGGCTGTTCAGCCTGGAGAAGAGAAGGCTGCGGGGAGACCTTGGAGCAGCCTTCCAGGATCTGAAGGGAGCTCCAGGAGAGATGGGGAGGGACTCTTGGTCAGGAAGTCTAGTGACAGGACGAGGGGGAATGGTTTTAAATTGGAAGAGGGGAGATTTAGATGAGATCTTAGGAAGAAGTTCTTTGGTGTGAGGGTGGTGAGGCACTGGAACAGGTTGCCCAGGGAAGTTGTTGATGCCCCATCCCTGGAAGTGTTTAAGGCCAGGTTGGATGGGGCTTGGAGCAACCTGCTGTAGGGAGAGGTGTCCCTGCCCATGGCAGGGGGGTTGGAACTTGATGATCTTTGAGGTCCCTTCCAACTCTGACCATTCTATGATTCTATGATTCATTAAAGCTGAGGTGTGTGTTAGGATGGGATGAGTTGATTACCTTAACGAGCTGCAGAGCCTGGTGCTGGCTGTGCTCCCTTGATCCCATCTTCCCCCTGCCCGCTCAGGGACGAGTCGAGGAATCACAAATCCCAGTTCTTCTTCCCTTATCTTGAAGCAGGGCAATTGGAAGATCATCTAGAAACAGACTTAAAATTACTGAAACAAATAGAAAAGCTTGGGTTTGTTGTGTTTGGGGGTTTTTTTACGTATTTTTTTCCCCTGCCAGTTCCTAACTGGTGGGTGCCTGGGATTTTTTGGCATTCTCCTGGTGCGATGGGTGTTAGTGGGCAGAGCGTGGGGGAAGGAGGCAGAGATTAATGTGCTGAGCGCCTCGTGTCCCATAATTATCGCTTACACAAGGGTTTTAGAGTGAAGAGGGTATGTAATTGTGCTGGATTAAAGCCAAACCATCAGTTTTTAGGCATCTAGATGCCCTTTCTTGGCACATAATAGAGGTATTTTGGTCTTTTTGGTGTCAGAAGGTTTCATTTTGCCTTTTACCCGATGGGAGGGGAAACAGCAAAGCCAGTGAGCCCAGGAGCTGCCCCCGTGGAACAAGCTGGACAGTAGGAAATGGCATTTAATGGCTCATCAGCTGCTTTCAGTGTGAGCTGGAATTCCCAAAGGCAATCCCAATCCGAGGCTGTACATCAGCCCCCAGGTGTCAGCAGCACAACTGCACATTCTGCAGCCAAGGAGGACAAAAAATAGAGTATTTCAGCTCAGTTATGGATGGCTTTGGCAGCTGCTGCCACCTGAATGTTCCAAAAATGGGGTGATTAAAAATAAAACCCAAATTGTTGTTGTTTCCATATGAAAAATTTTGAAACAAATCAGGGAGTGCATTTTTTCTTCCGTGTTGCTCGCCTCACTCTGCGACGTTATTTCAGATTCTCTTAGATTGAATATGTCTGTATTCATATATTTTTCTTTGTAATCTGGAATAGGTAGAGAAAACAAACACATTGGATGGTGTGTTTGTGTGCAGGGATGCACAATGCAGCCCAGGCACTCAAATTTTCCCTTTTATTACCTTCAAAATCCCATGTGATTGACAAAATTTTACCGGCCTAAGTCAAACTAGGGCATCCCAATCTTTATCTTCCATGAAAACCTGGGTACACTCCTGCCTTTGCTTTTTAGATTGAAAATCATAGCGTGTACATTTCGAAATGCTTTACACACAGTTAATTATTTGTGTAGAATTTGTGGTGTTTTAGAAGAATTTTTATGGAAAAAGATGAGGATAGCTTGCTGCTGGGAGCTCAGCCGTCCCACCCGCTGTCACCATTGACCCCCAGAAGATGCTGCACCCTGAGGAAAGGGTTCTTTCTAGTTCCTCCAGCCAAAACGCTGCTCTTTGCTTACCTGGGGAGTTAAATCAGGTGATAAATTCCTTAGTTAGGTATTGGAGTCGAAAATCTACCTTTGTCAAAGTCTGGATTTAGTGGGAAAAATGAGTTAATTCACTCAGTGACTCCGATATTAAAGCCTCGCAGCTAATTGTTGTGTGGTAGGACCAGGAAATGCTTTCTGACCTGCAGCCATGAGGAAAGTTGGGTTGTGTGTCATGTTTTTAGCCACCAGAGTGGTGGGGATTAGTGGGTGCTCCTTGTACTAATTAATGATGCCTTGGGGAGAGGAGGTTCTGATCCAAGATCCGTGAGTGCTGTTCCTGCCCCTCATACACCCATCCCTGCCCCTTTTTCCCCTTCTTTTCAGTTGTTTTCTCATTCCTAACCCCCCATCTGACATCCCTCCTCTTGTTCCCGTTTTCTTCCTCCCTTTTCTAGTTTTCTCTTGGGGCAGTGAATGCAGCAGGAGTGCAACCTTTCCCAGAATAGTCTAATCTGGTAACTCTTCCCCAAAGAATTGCATGTTTTGGAAAGGAACCAAAAGCCTTTCCCGTTGGCCAACACTCCCACTTCAAGGTGCTAGATGAAGGTGGGCAGCGCTAGGGATGGAAAGTTCTTCCATCTCCACATGAGGAGGAACTTCTTTGCTGTGAGGGTGGCAGAGCCCTGGCAGAGGCTGCCCAGAGAGGTGGGGGAGTCTCCTTCTCTGGAGACATTCAAACCCACCTGGACACGTTCCTGTGGACCTGCTCTGGCAGGGAGTTGGACTGGATGATCTCAAAAGGTCCTTTCCAACCCCACAGCATTCTGTGATTCTGTGGATCTCCTGAGCACTGAGTGGGCCGCCTTGAGTGCGGTGTCCAGTTTTGGGCCCATCACCACAAAAAGAGACATTGAGGGGCTGGAGTGGGTCTGGAGAAGGACAATAAAGCTGGTGAAGGGGTCTGGAGAATAAGTTTTGTAAGAGGAGGCTGAGGGAACTGGGGGTGTTCAGCCTGGAGCAAAGGAGGCTGAAGGGAGACCTCGTTCTCTACAGCTCCCTGAAAGGAGGGTTGTGGGTCTCTTCTCCCAAGGAACAGGCGATGGGACAAGAGGAAATGGCTGCAAGTTGCACCAAGGGAGGTTTAGGATGGATATTGGGAAAATTTTTTACCCTGAGAGGGTTATTAAACCTTGGACTGGGCTGCCCAGGGTAGTGGTTGAGGCACCATCCCTGGAGGTATGTAGAAGATGAGTTGACATAGATGGTCTTAAAGATCCCTTCCAACCTGGACAGTTCTATGATTCTGTTTTTCGTTTGAACAACAAAGGCTCTTCAGTGCTGTTCTGAGGCACCTCGGGGTTGTCTCTTGTTTCCATGCCCTACCTTCCACTGCCACCATAGTCACCTCCAGCTTCATAAACTTTAAATGCTGAGACCTTGTCAAAATGTGTTATTTTAAGTGGAAAGCCCGTTTTTGTTCCCAGGGGGCTTCCTGGGAGCTAAACCTGGATGGTTTCCCTGTGCAGAGGTGGAATTTAGAGCTAAAGCTCCTGCAGGTGATCCGGAGGAGGTGGGAATTCCCACCCAGTGTGGTTCCTCCCCAGCTGTGGTCAATGTCCACAGGCAGAGCCAGCTACAACCACCCCTCTTGCAAAACCTTTCATTCTTCTTTTTTCCACTGAAAAAGCCTCGTGTGATATTTGTACTTTTCCAGAACATCCTTTGTCTTTAAGCGAAAGCGTTTCTCCTCCTGTCATCTTTGCCCGTGGCAGCAGAAGACTTGTCTGCACTGAGATCAGTTTACAAACATCTTGTCTTCTCACATCTACACTCTTAAAAACATAAAGTGTTTCTGTTGGGCATTTACAGTCTCTGCACAACACGTTTCTCTGGTGATTTCCATACTTGCCCTTCTGTTTTTTTCTAAGCTGAAGATACTCCAGACTAGTGTTACAAATACTGAAAAAAACATATTGTTCTGGAAAGTCTTTTCTTGGGTATAAACTAGGTACTAAGGAAAAAAATGCAAGATCAAATGTTAGGAGCAACCTGGTCTAGTAAGATGTGTCCTCATCCAGGGCAAGGGGTTTAATGAGATGATCTTTAGGGTCTATTCCAGCCCAAACCATCCTATGATTCTTATTATTAATGTATTGTTGTATTGTCTTATGAACCCCATCCCTGGAGGGGTTCAAGGCCAGGCTGGATGGGGCTTGGAGCAACCTGGGCTGGTGGGAGGTGTCCCTGCCCATTGCAGGGGGTGGCACTGGATGGTCTTCAAGGTCCCATCCAACTGTGACCATTCTATGATTCCATGGCTCATGAAGCTTGGCTGCTGAGCGATGTACAGCAGTATTTGGTGTAAAAACTATATAAATTTAAAAAATAATACATAAATGGTGCTGTTCTTTGTTAGCAACTTTGCCCTTGGGACTGTTGGACACCTACGAGGCCTGCCCAGGTGGTTGGAGGAGGTGAGGTGACATTGTGTGGCTTTGAGGAGCTCCTGAAACTCCTCACTTTGGAGAGCTGAGGTTTCTTCATGAGGTACCTGGCACAGGATCTTCGTGTTTGTGGGGTGCTGAGGGTCCTGTAGGAACCTGGTGGGTTGTCAGGAGGGGAGTAAACGGAGTTTTTGGTACCATGTAAGTTGTTTTGCATAGACTTAGAGGGTTTGTAGGTAATCAATAATAGAAATCTCCTTTAAACGTAGCATTTCTGCATTGGCAATCATCATCTGGCCCAAACCCAGTTCAATTAAGGGAGGTTTCAGCATCAGATTTATTTTATCCTCCTGGTTTTAGATGGTAATTAGCTATCGTGGTGCCCGTCGGGTGGAGGGAGGGTGGCACCACCACCCTGTCCCCATCTCCTCCGCTTGCAGCTCAGGGGCCAGCAGTGCTGTTGGGGGCAGAAACTGAAATAAAGGGCAATAAAACAGCTTCAAATTTGGGGGAAGGTTTATCCCTGTGCAAATGACAAGCAATTAATTAACTGAGGTTCATGGGGACAAAAATAGAAGCGTTGGGAAACGCAGGATTCAGTGTTAATTCCTTGCTAAATCCTGGTTTGTTTGTTGGTTTTGTTCTTCTAATGATAGTCAGCACTTGCAGGAGAGGAAATAGTTGCACAGCAGGCAAATTACCTGGATTTGTGGAGTTTAAGGGCAAATGAGGACTCCTCGCTGCCAGGACTGTGTCCCTGGCACTGGGGAATCCCTGTGGAGCACAGAAAGGGTCTGAGGAACCACCTTGACCCATCCCTTAGCACTGATTCCGTGTGTGTTAGCTCCTTAGCGTTGCACATTGGATGTACAAAAGCTCCTCAAGGAACATCTAAGAAATGCCCAGGTGATCAGTAATCTGAGGGTTGGTGTCTTCTCCCAAGGAACAGGCGATGGGACAAGAGGAAACAGCCTCAAGTTCTACCAGGGGAGGTTTAGGATGGATATTGGGAAAAGTTTCTTCACCCAAAGGGTTGTCAATCCTTGGAAGAGGCTGCCCAGGGCAGTGGTGGAGTCTCCATCCCTGGAGGGGTTTCACAGCTGGGTAGATGTGGTGCTGAGGGACATGGTTTGGTGGTGGGTTTGCCAATGTTGGGTTGATGGTTGGACTTCATGATCTGAAAGGTCCCTTCCAACCAAAATGATCCTATGATTCTGTGATTGGAGTGGGTGGGAGCACCCGTGAGGCCCCTCTTCCAGCTTCTTCCTCCATCGCACACGAACCACTTTCCTACTTTTCACTTGCTTTTTGGAGAGTTTCTGGGAGCTTGATTTGTATTGCTGTTGGCTCAAGGCTGTCTCCAGACACAGGGAACTGAGCTGGAGGTGGACAGGAGCGCTGGCGCATCTCCAGGGACCAGTTTGGGGTGAAACCTCCCTTTTTCCGGGCACTGGAGTTGGTGTGTGTGTGCCACCCTTCGGGGTTTGGTGGGAACCCATGGGGGCAGTCATTCAGAATTAATCCCTCCTGACCAGAGTGAACATTTTTCCACCATAAGTAGGATTTAAAAGCAGGAGAAATAAAAAAAACAACCCCAGAGCAGATCTTTCTGGGGAAATAGGACATCTTGCCACAAAGAGAGGTTGCACTCTGACTGGATTTGCCTGTTGTAAGGATTTATAATCCTGTTAAGAGAGATTTTTCCTGGTAATTTTATGCACGTTTAGTCTCCCCTCTAAGGCAAAGCCCAGGCATTAAGCTCTCCTCCGCTAAGCATTTCGCATTGGATTTGAACCGCTCTTCTGGGTGCAGGAGGCCAGAAATTCCATCCACTTTACCATGGCCGGGCTCCTGAAATCAGCTGGGGGAAGTGGGATCTTTTTTGGGGGGAGCAGCCCTGGGGTTGCCCCTCGGGCAGTGCTCTCACCCCGGGGAGCTCTGCCCGAGCGCTGGTGGCACCACCAACCCTCTCCTTACCCCTGGGGGCTTGTGTTGAAGTCTCTGTGCTTAGCCTGTGTTGATAGCCCAAATGTCTGAGGCAGTGCAATGTGCTGTAGTGTCACTTAATAAATTCCACAGTATCTTTCAAAAGGTATTTTTTCTTTTCTTTTTTTTTTTTTCTTCTTTCTGTTTTTTTTTTTTCTTTTCTGTTCTTTTCTTTCTGTTTGTTTTCAACTAGGACCCCTACTATGGCTGGTGGCCTATTTTCTATTGACAGAAACTACTTTGAAGAGATAGGAACTTACGATGCAGGAATGGATATCTGGGGTGGCGAGAATCTTGAAATGTCTTTTAGGGTAATTGCTGATTTTTCCTTCATTTTCTGTCGAAACCCAACAGTTGTTGCCGTACCGGTTCCCCCGCCGCGGGCAGGGCGCTTCTGCTGTAGCTGTCACGCAAGCCATGGGTTCATTTAAGTTCTCCAGATGTTTGGGGATGCCTCCTTAGAGTATTTTTGGTCCTTTTTCCTTTACTGCATGAAACATTTTATTACTGTTTGGAAATTTTCACGCTTTCACAATATATATATATATATATTAGTAACACAGTTCTATTTCAGTAATTAACTTATTTTTATAATAAGACACGAGGCTTTCTAGGAGCTAGTACAGATGGTAACTGGCAGAAAGCTGTAAAATAAAACAATAAATTCAAATATGTGTTTTAACAGAAGTTTTTGCAAGTGTTTATATCACAAACTTGCAAGTTCTGGCTGAGGTTTTTATTCTGGATGAGAACGGAGAGAGAAACATCCCATCCTGCAGAAAAAGGGCTGTGTTTCTGCCAGGGATGAGTACGTGGCCCATGATGAGGTTGACATCTCCTGGATT
>VXBW01001020.1:1573-54920 GCA_013400375.1 Thinocorus orbignyianus
GGGAGAGGGTCTGCTGGGTCTGCGGGCTGAGCTCCAGGAGGAGGTGGAAGGATTGAGGACTGTCTGGGAATGTGAAGGGGAAATCAGTTGGTGGAGCTGCAGCCTGTTTTCCCTAGGGGAAAAGCAGCTGGTGGAGGTTCGGTGGGAGGCAGAGGATCCCTCGCCCTCTTGTCACCAGGCAGGAGGAGGGGAACTGGGAGAACATGGTGGGGGAATGGAAGCAGGTACCCACCTGGGATATCAGAAGAGACCCCTCCAGATCTCCCCTGCCCTCCTGCATGCCCTTACAGAACAGATATGGACCTTGAGAGAGACATTGAAGGAACTGAGGGTGCTCATAAGCCCCATCCAGGGAGTTGCTGAAGCAGCCTCTGTGAAGAGCAAGAAGAGGGTGATAGGTATAGGTGGTCCCATTCTGAGTGTCCTGTATGCCCACCAGACCCGTCCACTGGGGAGGTAGGTCTGCTGCTACCCTGGGGCCCATGTTGGGGATTTGACCAGGAAGCTTCCTAGTCTGATAGGGCCCTTGGATTGCTACTGTCTTTTGATCTTTCAGGTAGACAGTGATGAGTTAGAGAGAACTCTGAGGGCAATGAAGAAAGATTTCAGGTCTTTGGGATGTCTGACCAAGGTTTTGAGAGCATAACTAGTGTCATCCTCAGTCTTTCTGGTTTTGGGGACTGATGAATGGGTGTACAAGAAGACCAGACAGATCAATGTCTGGCTCCAAAACTGGTTCTTCCAACTGGGATTTGAGTTCTTTGATCACAGATTTACAGGACACCAGGCCCTGTAAATGAACCCTGTCCTAAAGGGGGGAAAAAAGGTGCTAGGCCAAGAGTTAGTAAGGCTTATGGGTAGGGCTTTTAAGCTAGAATCAGAGGGGGGAGGGGATAAAACCAGGCCCACTAGTAATGAGCCTAAGGGTAAAGGGCCAAGGATGGGGTAGAAAGCAGCAGCCTAGCTCAAGCACCTCTACACTAATGCATATAACATGGGCAACATACAGGATGAGCTGGAAGCTGTTGTGCAGCAAGACAGCTATGGTGTAGTTGCCATCACAGAAACATGGTGGGATGGCTGTCATGACTGGAGTACTGCAGTGAATGGCTATAGCCCCCTCAGAAGGGATAGGCAAGGAAGGAGAGATGAAGGTGTGGCTCTACGTTAGGGAGTGTTTTGATTGTATACAGCTTGATTTCAGTGATGATACAGTTGAGTATTTGTGGGTAAGGATGAAGTGGAAAGCAAATGAGGGAGATTTTGTGCTAGAAGTCTGTTATAAACCACCCAACCAGGATGAGGAGGCAGATAAAGTATTTTGTAAGTGGCTAGGTGAAGTCTCCCCATTGCTAGCCCTTGTTCTAGTTGGGGACTTCAACCTACCAGACATCTGCTGGAAATACAATGCAGCATAGAGCAGGCAGGCTAGAAGGTTGCTTGAGTGTAAGGAAGATAATGTCCAGCATGGGTTTATGAAAGGGAGGTCCTACTTAACCAACCTGATGTTTTTCTATGACCTTCTATGCCTTTTTGATGTGTTGTCTGCCTGGACTTCAGTAAGGCCTTTGACGTGGTCCCCCACAGCATTCTCCTGGTGAAGTTGGTGAATCGTGTCATAGACAAGTGCACTCTTCACTGGGTAAAAAATCCTGGCTGGATGGCCGTGCCTGGAGAGTTGTGATTAATCGGGTGAAATCCAGTTGGCCGCTGCTCATGAGTGGTGTCCCTCAGGGCTCAGGTCTGGGGCCAGACTTGTTTAATATCCTTATTGATGGTCTGGAGGAGGGGATGGAGTGCACCCTCAGTAAGTTTGCAGAGGACACCAAGTTAGATGGGAGCGTTGGTCTGCTGGAGGGTGGGAAATTTCTGCAGAGGGACCTGGACAGGTTGGACCAATGGGATGAGGTTCAATAAGGCCAAGTGCTGTGTCCTCTATTTTGGTCACAGAAACCCCANGGGGAGGGTCAGATGAGATACTGGGAAGAATGACTTCACTGACAGAGCGGTCAAGCACTGGAAGGGCCTGCCCAGGGAGGTGGTGGAGTCACCATCCTTGGAAGTACTTAATAGACACTAGATGTGGCACTTGAGGGCATGCTCTAGTGGCCAAGACTGTAGGGAGTGGGTTGTGGTTTTGTGTGTGGTTGGACTCGATCTCAGAGGTCCTTTCCAACCGTGAAGATTCTGGGATTCTCTAAAGTGACTTTTTCTTTTCTTCTGTAAAATAATTTTATCCTCTTTTTCTCTCTTTTTTTTTTTTTTTTTAATTATAGGCCATGAAATCAACTGCTGGCCACAGCACCTAGGATTCCTGAGATATCTGAGCCCAAATTTCCTTTTTATTCTGGTGTCTAATGAGCCAGTTCTTGTTAATGCTGGGCTTGATGGGAATCCCACAGTTTTTTGAACCAAAGGAATGAGCTGGGCTAGCACCACATGTGGCTGCATTGGTTCCTGGGCACAGGCTCAGAAAATGGGAGCGATTGGGGTTTTTTTAGGTTTTCCTTTTTGAATCTTAGTGGTATTTCTAGCTGTACCATATCTGTTGAACCAAGTGTATTTGGTCTGAGTGGTTTAACATATGTTCCTGTGATTAGACTTCCCAATCTGTCAGGGAAAGAATGCATTTGCTGGATGAAGCAGTGGATTCATCCCAGTTATTTGGATATCCAGGAGGGTGCGATAACCACTGGTCTCATCAGTTATCTCTGGGGAATACAGGCTAATGATAGGCTCTGGCGTGTGCATAGGGCCAGCTGTTTTGGGGGGCATTTGGGTGTTTCTCTAAGAGTACTGGATGTCGGTATTTTGTTCACGCTGGGCTGAGGGTGATACCAGTTGAACTGTGTGCAATGCAGGCTGCGGAGACGGAGCCATGGAGGGAGGCAACCAAGAGGGCTTCTTCTAACCAAGATACGTAGTTTCTGGAGATTTGGTGAAGAGAAGGATGGTGATGTGGTACCAGTCCTCTCATAGAAGCACAGGTAAGACTTGCCAGCTCCCCAGAAGAACACATGTCCTTGTGGGTAGGCAGCCAGGGGACAAAGAAACATCTGGAGAGACAGATGAGCTCGTATAAGGGCCATGAACAGGACAACAGGATGAGTGGAAACAACTAGGCTGATCTGAAGCTTGTTTCCTAAGGAAATGAACTCTGTGTAAGTGCACTGAGTTCCTGATACCTCCATTCCCCCACCTTTCCCAGTAGCTTTTAAACCATCTGGAATTCCTCAAAGAATCATAGAATGGTTCGGGTTCAAAAGACCACCCAGTGCCACCCCCTGCCCAGGGACACCTCCCACCACACCAGGTTGCTCCAAGCCCCCTCCAGCCTGGCCTTGAACCCCTCCAGGGATGGGGCAGCCACAGCTTCTCTGGGCAACCTGGGCCAGGCTCTCAACAACCTCACACCAAAGAAGTTCTTCCCCAGATCTCCTCTCAATCTCCCAGTTTAAAAGTGTTCCCCTTGTCCTATGGCTCCCCTCCCTGATAAAGGAGAAATTCCCTGTGGTATTAGGCCCCCCCTCCCAGGGTGGGCAGGGCTCAGCTGGTGGCACTGATTGAGGGGCTGTTGACTTTGGCGTTAAAGGCACTTGCAGTAGTGGGGCTGAGCTTTTCTTTCTCTCATTGCACTGGGTGCTTGGGGTGCTTTATGCTGTAATAAGCACCCAGCAACGGCCAGATCTGCTCCTGAATGTGTCCTGGGGCAGGTTGGCTGCTCCTTGTTTGGTGACTGCATCCAGGTACTGGGGGCTGGGAGTTGGAAAAATGGGAATGGGTGAGGCTGGGGCTGGATGGGGGAAGTAGGGGCAGGGAAATGGAAGGGGTCCTGGGCAATGGCGAGCTGGGGCAGGGGGCTCTGGCAGCACAGGTATTCATAGAATTCTAGAATGGTTAGAGTTGGAAGAGACCTTTAAGATCACCTTTTTCCAACACCAAAAGGGGGAAGCAGACTGTCTACAAACCCTGCCTGTAACCCTTGTGCGTCTCAAAGCTTCTGTAATGGGTCAGACTTGGATTTCCCATGCTTTGCACAGTTTTTTCTTTTTTTTTTCTTTTTTTTTTTTTCTGGTGAAATTAGCCCGAGTGTAGTGGGGAAAGGGGACATTGTGGAAAAGTGTTGGCACCAGTGTAGCCAGAGCTCAGCTGCCCTGTGTGTGCACAGCACTCGGAGGAGTGGGGGCTTCAGTTTATCTCATCATTGCCAATTTTGGTGTTGTCTTTAAAATGCATGACTCTGCAAACTGCCCAGTGCTATTCAAAGTGGTGAGTCCAGTATTCAAAGCTCTGATTCCAATACCCAAAGCCACATTCAAATCCGTTAATTCAGTGTCCCACACATTTTTGGGGGGCTTTCAAAGCTGATGGGGAGGCTGCACTGTAACATCTCATTAGTGCCACAGTGTTAGTTGGCAGCAGAGCAGCATCCTGCAATCTGCTCCTGATGGGTGTCCCTGGGGGGGGAACGTTCTAGCTGCTGAGCAACATGTAATAATATTTCTGTTTGTTTTGTACCTGTACCGTGTACCCAGTGAGGAAAAATGAATGTTTTTTTGAAGTCAATGCTGGAGCCTTCAGAACAGGACATGTTTGACCACTTGACACGGATGGAAACACCTTTGACCAACACCTTTGAGAACCCGAGCACAGGTAAGGGGTCCCTGGGACTGAGCTAGCGGTGCCCTGTGCCAGGGTGATGGGCTGGCCCTGCTGGACAGGGGTAAAGCGGGCAAAACTGGAGGATGTCTCCAGTAACACTATTTCCCTGGTGCTGGTTTCCTGCAAAAACTCTAGGGCTTGTTATTTATAAGCTGAAATACCCACTGGGTTGAAAGTCAAACTTGAGTACAGAAATAGTGGTGATGCTGCACCTTGGTGTCTGTGGCTGACCAAGCAGAGAGGGCTGTTAGCTGGGAAGCTGTGGCTATATTGTGCTAAATTTGAACGTTAGATATTATGTTTGAATTCGTTTTGTTCTGCTGTATCCTCGGGTCAGTGCTCACTGTGTGTGCCCTCCAGGACTGTGGGAAACTTGTGGGTCACCCTGAATTTTGCAGAGCTCACTGAAGTAAGGAGTTACCCGCTTAGGAAATGTGTGACCCATTCTCTGACACATCTGAAAATCCTAGGATTTTGTTATGGGCAACTCGGCAGAAAACAGCAAGGCTCATTTCAGTTGCTTGTGACAAGTTGCTTCCCCAGGTGTAAATTCCCTCCCTGCTGATCCTCAGCAATTGAGTGTGATTAGTGGCTAATTACAGCCATTAGTGGCTCTTTTAAGACTTCACTGCCTGTGTGACCTCAAGCTGGTGGTTGGGGCAGGGAGAAGATATTTGCAGTGGGTAACAGAAAAGATTCTGTGTAGCTGGGTGTGGTATGTTTCTTGTGGACACAGTGAGCATTACACTCGACTTCTGTTTTAACTGGCCTCTGCAGAGGCACAGGCATGTATCTGGGAGTGTGTAATGTCCACGGTTGCATTTAGGAAGCAAAAAAGTTAAGTTATGATGAATTATGTAGAGTAATGGATGTTTTCTATCTTTTTGCAGTTATGTGTTTACGTGTACCTGATATGTCCCTCCCCACTCTTGTGACTTTTATCTGCCTGGGCCTGCAGGGTTCACTGTGGATGTGGAGGAGAGATGCTCCTATGGCTGAGAGGGTGCCTGGTGCTGCAGGTGACCCTTGCTGTTCCACAGCCTTGTAGTGTGACCTCTGATGGATCTACTCTCAGGACCTTCCTAGGGTGTTTTCTGTCACTCTTCCAAACTGAAAGAGGGGAGATGGAGATGAGATCTGGGGAAGAACAACTTTGGTGTGAGGGTGGTGAGAGCCTGGCCCAGGTTGCCCAGAGAAGCTGTGGCTGCCCCATCCCTGGAGGGATTCAAGGCCAGGCTGGATGGGGCTTGGAGCACCCTGGTCTGGTGGGAGGTGTCTCTGCCTGTGACACCTGCACTGGGTGGTCTTTATGGTCCCTTCCAACCCTTCAGATTGTATGATCTCTCCGGGTAATGGATTCTGTGCATGTGTGTGATTTCGCACCCTGTGCACAGCCCCCACATGCCAAGTGCAACCAGGACCCCCATTCTGGGCTTGGTTTCCAAGCGGGGCTTTGCAGCACAAGGACACTTCAGCTGGAGAGGTTGATATTTTAGATTAAAAAGCCTGGTGCTGTTTTCTCTGCCTGCAGGCTAATGGGTGTGTAATAGGTCTATTTCACTGCACTCTCATTAATTCACAGATAGTCAGGGGATTTTTTGTATGGATGTTTCCCATAAAGCTTCAAAAACCAAAACAAAGTATGAGATGCAAAAAACCAGGAAAGTGTAAGTTAGCTGGACAATGGTGCTTAGATGGCCCAGGATTGTCACTTTGGCATAGGACTGGGAACTGGCTTGATACCTGTGTGTCTTGGTCAGGACAGCAAGCTCCTCTGTGTCACCTCTGAAGTGCGGGAGCAGTGGTATTTCTGCCTGAGTGCAGTGTGTGTGTGTGTGTGGATATGCTGAAGGCAAACTGCTCAGGGAGTTGAGTTGCTTGGGTACCTGTTGTGGCTTATGTGGACAACAGGTGATGTGTCCCTGTTTGGTGTGCTGTGCTGAGACTTCCCCTTTTCAGCTGCCAAGGGCTGTCACCCTGGGGACACTGCTGTGGTCATTGCATTCCTTATGTGCTCCTTGCAGCAGCCTGGGCCACCAGTGGTGGTGCAGGAAGACTCAGGGACACTGGGGCCACCAGAACTGGCTGATTGTTATCCCTGGCTAGTGACTTGGGTGTTGCTTCCTTGCTCCCGTGGGCTGTGGGAGACTTGCCATCCTGATGGGGCTCAGTCATTCTCCATTGGTACAAGTGTGTGACTTCATAACCCTGTAGGATCCCCTGGCCACGGCTCGGAGAGGTTCAGGCTGTCCTGGAGCCAAATGACTTGCCTGGTCAAGTTGTTTCCTTCAGTCCTGTCCAGGCAGATGTTTCTGCTGCCACCCAGGTGGAAGGTTTATAACAACGATGCCTGCTGTGCTCGGGCTGTGGATTGCAAAATGCTGCTGTGGAGGAAGGATGCTTTTTATGGCTCTGCTAGTTTGTACTTGGTGAGGTTGAGCTGCTTTTTCAGCCCTGCTCTATGGGTGGGGATCATGGCTGCTCTGCTTCTAGCTTTTATTTTTCAGACTTGCTTTGTCCCAGGGGATGAGATGTGTTTCTTGGGGAGCTGCTTTTCACTCTGCTCCACCAAGTTTTGCTGGGGTGACTGCTCAGCCGTGTTGGAGGAGACAAATGGTGTGTGCTGTATGGAGACAGACGGATGTATGTGTTACACACTTGGAGCCTTGCCCAGGACAACATGGAAAGCAGATGTTGGACTGGTGACCTGTTAGATAAGCCGTGGGGCTGTGCTTCCTCCTGTGCCTTTGTGGTCTGGCTTGGAGCTGGAATTAGTATCTGTGGAGGTTTGGGCAAGTTCAACAAAGCCCTGGCTGGTTTGGCTGGAGGGACTGTTCATTTTGAAGTTTGTATAGCAGAAAAATAGATCCAAAAGTCATGTTAAATAGGAATTGAAGTGGTATCAGAAATTGAGATGCTCTGACTCCTTTATTCTTAAGGTAGTCCTTTCTATTCTTCTGGAGGCTGCTCTAAGTTACCCTTGGGTGACCACGGGCCATCTGGAGGTAGCTGGGCTGTTGGACCTCATTCATTAGACTTGTGTGTGAGGGGGGAGGTGGGTGGGACGGGGAAGCAGTGTTGGCTGACTGGATTTGGGAGCCAGCCTCTGGTCCTTCTCCATCTACCACAGAGCTGGACAGAAGCTGAGGATTTTGGGAAAAATCTTCAGATCCATTTGAACTTCAGACCCAAAAAAAGGATGTGAGAGGGTGGGATACTTGCCTGGGCTCCACAAACTTCCTGACCTGAGTAGTGAAGGAGCAGCAGATAGTTGATTTTTTTTTTTATTTATTTTTTCCCTTTGTATTGTTCTCCACTGTGTCACCTCATCCTTGCTCACTAGACCACGATAACTGAGACAGTTCTCATGCTCCAGATGATGGAAGACAGTCCTAATTAAACTCAACCCAGGGTGATGCAGCAGCCTGGACATTGCCTGGTTGTGTTCGTGGTGCTTCTGTGGCTATGCAGAATGTGTAAGGTCTGTGTTGCACACAGGAGAGCAGTCTGCTGTCCTCTGCCCTGAACATCTCAGGTGTGCTTGTGGCAGGGCAAATAACCTTTGAATCATAGAATGGTTTGAGTTGGAAGGAACCTTAAAGACCACCCCCTGGGCAGAGACACCTCCCATCACACCAGGTNAGATTTCTGGGCTGCCAATGCATGTTGCCAGCTTGTTGAGTTTCTTGTCCACTAAGACCCTCTAGTCCTTCTTGGGGCTGCTTTCAGTCCATTCTGTGACCAACCTGGATTTGTGCCTGGGAGTGCCCTAACCCAGAGCAAATGAGTGGTGCTGGCCCTAGGTTGTGCCAGCCTGGGTCTGCTGCCAGCAGGGGGATAGTTTTTTGGATCTGGGTTGTGTGTGTTTTGTTGACCTCGAGGACATGAATATAACAGCAGAAGGAGCTGGTAAAACTGAACAGAGAAAGTGTTCCGTTCCCAGAACATGAGATCTCACTCTTCCATGTCTGCTGGGACCTTGGGGGTGTTTACAGCCCCACTGGGTTGATACTGGTGCAGGACCATGAGGGTCCTGGTGCTGGCTCAGGACACCGGTGCCTGTGTCTGCCCTGGCGGGATGTGACATTCCTCCAGCCCTGGCTCCTGGCTGCGGCTCGCATGTGGCAAAGGAATCGATTGCTGCAGAATAGGGAGGTGTCTGCACGAGCTGCTGATTCTCTGCAGCCTTAGGTTTCTTTGCTCTCAAAAAAACCTCTAGGGAATTAATTATGTTCTGTCTTGCCCGTAAACTCTGCTTACTGCTAAACTAAAGGTGTTTGATAATGCCTGGCTGGAGAGAGGAGACAAAAAAGATTGCTAGAGCGGAGGCATGATCAGTTCTGCTGCGAAGGAAAACCTTCTCAGCAAAAAGTATTGGAGTGATTTTTTTTTCCTTTTGGAGTGAGGAACTGCACTATTGTGAAATACATGCTAGAGAGGATGTTTCAAGGGACTTGTGCCTTTCCTGCTCTAAGCCATATGCACAGCTGGAACAGCTTCAGCCCTGGCTGACTGTCAGGGCAGATTAGGGAAACTAGTTGGATCCAAAGACCTGACTTGGCCCCTCTGACTGTGGAGTGTCTGATGTGCAGTGGGTGATTTGGGGAGCTAAATGCCCCTGGTGTGGGGTTGAGTCCCACAGGTAATGGATGTGGCTGATGTTTCAGGAGGGACTGGAGTCTGGAAGCCCAGTGTCTCAGAGGGGGCTTAACCTTTTGTTAAGGAAGCTCCAACCCAGGGTGTGTCATGGTTGGCAACACAAATCTCTGGATGTTTTTTGGAAATAGTGGTCTGTACTTTCATTTGAGGGTGCCTCTTTTTTTGGAATCAGCCAGCTTTATGAAGTGTTTAATCTGAAACATCCCTTTCCTACCACCCCAGGGAAGGGGCATCCTTGTGGGGCACTTGCTATAGCAACTCCTTGCTCTTGTTTTTCTTGGCTTTTACCCTCTAATTCTGCAGCTCTGGAGGAGGGAGCATGTTCTGATCCCCACTTTCATTTTCTGTGAAATGGAGATAATGGTAGAAACAAGCAGAGGATATTGTAAGGCTGAAAGGAGCCCTGTGGAGGGCTGAGCTGCTCCTCACGGACAGCTGTGCAGAAATTCAAAGTAGCATTTTCTTGATCACAGCTTAGGGAAAAAGCATGCTGTAAGTGTTTCAGTGACAAGCACTCATTTTTCTGAAGAAACTTGTGTTGCTGGTGTCCAGGCTTCTTTGGTGTTGGTTTCCCTTGAAAATCGTATCAAAAGCTTCCTTGCAGTTATGTGTGAGGAATGCAGGAAACTTGCAAGCAAATACCTTGGGGATGCTTGTAGAAAAGCAGAGTGCAGTTTTTTTAACTGTGGATGACTGATGTGAAGGCTTTGCTGTGAGAGCACGTGTGTCCTGCTGGGACCTGTCTCCCTGAGCAGCAGCCTGGTGGCCTCTGTCAGGTCAGAGGGGTCCATGACTGAGTCCTGACAGAGCAGCAACTCGCCTGCAGAAAAGCATTAACAGTTTCCCTGGTAATTGCTCTAGAAATCACCACAAAGCTTTTCAGATCACTTCAGACGTGCTCCTTATATTTATACTGCACTTCTGGCCAGCTCTAGCATCCCTGTGTCTGTCCGTGTGAGGAAACTTAGCGCTGTCCGTGACCTCCTTCTTGCCTAGTTTCGTCTCATGACGTTCTGATTTAGATCTTTTTTCCCTTATCCATGTGTTTCCACAGCTTTCAGAAAGTTGCTGCCATCTAAAGGTCACAAAAATGTAGCTCTGCAGCTACAAAACTGTGGAGGTAGAGTGCACTGAGTTAGTGTGTCCTGATTCACAGGTGCCTATGAAGGTCTCCTTAGGGACTAGATATGTTCATCTGAGTAAAACCTGTGCTTAATCTCCAGCTTGTGGTTAAAGGCAATGCTGAGTGGCATTAAATTAGTGGCTAACTGCCTAAAACTTTGACCACATGTTGTTAAAGTGATTGAGGGTTTTGTTGTGAACTTTGCAGAACATCAGGATCAAGTGTGCTCTGGATTTGTTCATGGGGATCAGAGCTGTGAAGGATAGTCCTCAGAGCTGGGGTCCAAGTGGGTCTTAGTCAAAGCCAGAGGTGGTTTCTGTAGTAGACCAGGGAATCCATGGAAAACAAGAAACCCCGTATTTGTGGAAAGTCATCAGATTTCTATAGCTTTGTGTGCATAGTTAAGCCAAAGACAAGAAGGACAAGCAGACCTTGGGTCTTGAGACCTTTGATTTGGCTTTTCATGGCTTGCCTATAAGACTTGATGAGGGCTGCTTTCCCTTTTGATGAGATGTGGTCTAAAAATGGGGAGGATTTCCTGTGTAGAGTGAAAAAGGCTGGTTGATAGAAAGTTATGGCAGGTATGGAAGAGGTCACACAAGTGATGAAAGAGTCGGGGCATTCATGTTCTTATTGTGAAAGCTGTTCACGGCTTCATCTGTTAAAACTGATTTCCCAGCTCTGGATTGCAAAGGAGAAGTTTGGTTAGAGAAGGGCAGCTCAAACACAAAAGCCAGTTCTCTTGGGGCAATTCTGCTGCTTTCCTGTGACATTCTTGATGGATATATGGCTTGGTGTCTTGCTTTTTAAGATAGATAAGTTGTTCCATGGTGTGTGACAATCCATCAGTTCTGTTCAGGCCAGGGGCTTTCTAACAAGTAGGAAAATGAAGTGCTCAAGAAGTTGCTTCAAGTGACCTCAATCACCAGTGTCATTCCAGGAGGCTCCCCAAGACACAAACCCCACCATAACTCAGCAACTGCCACCACTTGAGGGATTTTCTTTCCTGGACTTGTAAAACCTTCATCGTGCTGTGCAGACCAAGGCTCTGAGAGAAGCGAAGCAGACTCTGGGGTTGGGGGAGCTGTGATGGGGTGTTTTGGGGAAATGAGAATCTGCTGTAGCTAAACCGCTCTAGAAAATCATTTGGGTAAATAAATTGTGACAATCCATGTGAATAAACTAAACAACCCATGTGCAAGAGAGGTTTCGTTGTTCGTATGCCCTAGCCCCTTCCTGAGTTATTCTTGGTGGCAAGTCTGTGGCCTTTGTTCTGCTCGTTTGTTGTTTAGGAGCGAGGGACTGGGGACCTCTGTCCAGGGTCATCTTGGGTTTCCTGAGGGTGGGCTGGGGTTATGTTCCCTTCCCCTGGAAGATAAATTGTACGTGCCCAGTATTTCTGATTTCAGGGTGAATTTGACTGGATACTGAACATTCCTAACTTGCGTTTTTAGCGTGGCAGGTGGGTGTCATAGCTTTGCAGCATCTTCCTGGTATTTCAGCCCCTGGCTCACGTTGGGTGCTGCACCCAGGGCAGCATGTGGACAAAAAGGCATGCTCACACACCCTGCTCCTCCTGAACGTGTCTCCAGGGAATGTGGGGCGCGTCAGGGATGTGCCTGGGCTTTCACAGGGCCCATGTTTAAGGTGGTTGGGTGGTGAGATGAATTTGTCCATCGTTAGCCCATCTCCCGGGCCATGAGGATGCTGGGAGGGCTGGAGCCCCTCTGCTGTGAGGACAGGCTGAGAGTGTTGGGGGTTCAGCCTGGAGAAGAGAATGCTCTGTGGAGACCTTTGAGCCCCTTCCAGGCCTCCAGGAGAGATGAGGAGGGACTGTTTGCCAGGTCCCGTAACAGCAGAACTCAGGGCAATGATTTTAAACTGTAGCAGGGTAGGTTTAGGTTAGTTATTAGGAAGGAGTTGTTTACAATGAGGGTGGTGAGACACTGGCCCAGGTTGACCAGAGAGGTGGTGGAAACTCCATCCCTGTTCAAAGTCAGGCTCGATGAGGCTCATCGTCAGGCGCTTGATGATGAGTGACTTGATCTAGTTGAAGATGTCCCTGTTTACTGTAGGGGAGTAGGATTAGATGACCTTTAAAGGTCCCTTCCCACCCAACACATTCTGTGATTGACTCTTCCATTTCGAAGGGCCAGGTTGTTCACAAAGGGTTGCAGCCCTCCAAAGCCAAAAGTAGGGCTTGGACATCATTGGAGCAAGGATTTTTATTTATTTTTGCATACAAAGCAGTCCTGCTGGCTTAGAGTTCTGGAGATATTTGGGCAATGACAGGTCCTGTGGGTCTCCAGCTGGAGCAGAGTGCTGCTTGGTGGGCTGAGGCCATCTGAAAGCCCAGCCAGGAGTGAAGGCGCCTCAGGGCCAAGACAGCACCCTGTGGCAGCAGTGCTATGCTCCAGGCACGGTGTCACCCCTTGGCCTGGCAGAGCAGCCCAGTTGGTGGAGCTGGCTGGGAAAGGTTTTCCTGTGCTAAAGGAGAATTTGACAACAGAATGAAAACACATAGTGCAAGTGTGAGAGATTGTTTAATGGGCAGGCAATGTTTTGTGTTGTCTTGCCTGATCAGGTTTTTGATGAAAAGTGGATGCTTTCCAGTTGGAGGTGTTTCATTTTTTTTATCTTGTCAGAAAGTCAGCAAGTCTGAAAAGCAGATTTATTTAAACAAAATAGTTTCTAGCCAGCTCAGCTTGTTAGTGCTGTTGAGATTGGATGTTGCCTGATCTGAATACCTCTGTACAAACTCTCTTTTCTTCTTTTTCGTGATTAAAGAGTGGGATGTTAGTTAAAGCAGAAAAAGTCATAAAGCAGAAGAGTCTCTATCCTTGGAGTTACTAAAAATCTGACCAGACATCCCTGCTGCTGCTGACTGTGCTGTGAGGAGGCCACAGCAAGTGATCTCCAGAGGTGTCTCCAGCCTCAGCAGTTCTGTGAACCACTGCAAACAAGGCAACATACTTTAAGACTTCGGGGCTGCCCTGTGAAAGGGAAGTATTGGAAACCACAGAGGCTTGACCTCTTGCTCAGTGAAATTCCTTCTGGTTGCTGCTGGAGATAGTGGCTTGTAAGCACAGCTCCTTCATGGTTCTTCCAAAACAGTCTGGAAAAAAGTGGTCCGTCATGCAGTGCTGCATGAGGTCTGTTGGCTAAATGCAGTCCCTGCTCCAAATTTCTTTCAGGCTAGGAAGGCAGGGAAGAGGGGAGGAAGCCTTGCTGAAAGCTTTGCCTCCTGCTTCTAGCCATGAGGGTGTGGGGAAGCTGTTATTTTGTCTCCATCTTCCAGGAAATATGTGGAAGAGTACCTCCATCCCTTCGTCCCCAGCTGCTGGAAGCTGCACAGCTGCCTGATGTTCCTTCCTCCTTGACATGAGTTTATATCCTGATGCTGTAACCAGCAGGCAGGCTGCAGCTCAACCCTTCAGCTGGGTACCAGACAGGTCCCATAGGTGTAGCATCTCAGAGAGCTTCACACTGACACCTTCAGTGTGATCTCCAGGCTGTGTGATAACAGCAGCCACCACCACTGAAAGGCTGCTGCTGAGTGCTGGATGGATGTGGTCCCTTAAGGGAAAGGTGGCCTTTGGGAGTGAGCAGGTATTATCCTGGCTCTCAGACCAGGCTGCTGGGTGAGAAGAGATGACTTCTCTGTCACCTTCTGATCTGATCTTCTTTGTGAGCCTCCAGGTGACGAGCTGTTCACAGCCAGAAATTATGTCTATTCTAATGGATGTTGAAGAGCCTTTATCCAGCAATGGTTCACAAACTGTTAGTGGGGACTTGCCAGGGCAATGTTAGAGCTGCTGCTGAACCATTCAGTATGAAGGACTTGAGCTGTCCTTGTTGAGCTTCAGCCAGCACAGGGCTGGGGCTATCAAGCTGAACTTGGAGTCCTGCACCTTCATTTCTAGATTGCTGGACCTGTGTGCTGTTTCTTACTCTCGTATTTTGTTGAGTCGTGTTAGAGACCATCTCAGTGGAGGGGAAGTATGGGGCTTCCCTGAGTAATCCGCTTCCTCTGTGCGAAAGTGTCGGGACTACGGACAGCAAAACTGGGAGGAAGGTGCAGGGAGAGGGGAGAAAGGTGGAGTCCAGAGCATCTTTATTGTTCCTGTAAGGTGTGGGAACAGTCAGAAGCCCAGCAATGCTTGGGTTAACCTTATGGCTGTTTCGTGTGACAAAAAGGCACCACTAAACAGCTGGGTACTTCTGTGGGGTGCTTCCCAGGTGTGTAGTATACACATGATCCCATCCAGGAACTTTTTCTGCAGGAAAGGGAGTCTGAATTGAATTGGCCAGATAGAGCTGGCTGTGGTATTAGATAACCCAGTGAGCATCAGCAGAAATGACTCCTCAGCAGTTAACACTGGCTGCCAGCGGGATCTTGCCTATCAAGCTAAGCTTGCTGTAGGGGCTAATGGCACAGTAATTAAGGTAAATCCAATATTAGCTTGAAGCTGTGCCTGTAACTTGAATCACGTAGCTGTACTTTTGATGTGTGACTTGATTGGAAAACCTTGTGTTTAATTGGCGTTTCATTAGTCTGATGGGAGCTGGTTTTGTGGGCTGAGTGTGAGCCAGATCTTCTGCTCTTGTAAAGCTCTGGCTCCACTGCTGCAGTGCTGATTTCTGCTGGGTAAGGACCTGGGCCAGGTCTCCTTGCTGTGTTACTATAACCTGTATTGTTCAGGCATTTGCTGGGGTGTTGTTAGAGGATAATCAAATAATAAGGAGGCTGTGAGGAGGGAGAAAATACTTGCTTTTGCTTCCTGTGGGTCGGTATTTGGTTGTTGTTTTTGTTTTCGGTGTTTTTTTCTGTTTTCTTTGTTTTTCTTTTTTTGTTTGTTTTTTGTTATAGATGGACCTGTCTGGAAATGAGGCCAGATCTGTGCCTGGATTTGAGTTTCTATTGTGTTGCAGCATCTCCCTGTACCTCAGTCTGTGTTAAATGTGGGAGAAAATGCCCAACACAGAGAAAATGTCTGCTTTCACCATAGCCAAAAATGTACTAGGTTGTCACATAGGACATAGATGCAGAGATACTCTGGGTGGGCAGGTCCCAGGGAAGGAGGGAGAAAGGACCTCTGGCAGCAGCAGTGTATGCCCTGGGGCTTGCAGCAACATTATCACTCCTATTTGCCCAAGAAACAGACTGATGTCAGCCCTAGCTATCCCTGAGATCCTCCTGAAGCCTGGCTGCTTGATGACAATCTCTTCAGCCTTAGCAGAGCAAGGCTTCACAAGGTCATGAGTGAGCCTGAGTTTTGCAGACATCCTTCTGAGCTTGGACCTGAGCTGTTTCTCTGGATTAGAGTGGGCTTCAGGGGAACATACAGAATAGTTTGGGTTGGAAGGGACCTCAAAGATGAACTTGTTCCAAAACCCTGCCGTAGGCAGGGACACTTCCCACTAGATGGGGTCGCTCAAATTGTGTTCAGCCTGGCCTTGAACGCCTCCAGGGATGGGGCAGTCACAGCTTCTCTGGGCAACCTGGGCCAGGGTCTCACCACCCTTCCCCAGGTCTCATCTCAATCTCCTCTCTTTCAGCTTAAAACTGTTTCCTCTTGTCCTGTGGCTTCTGTCCCTGCCCAGCTTTCCTGGAGCCCCTTAGGGACAGGAAGGGGCTCGAAGGTCTCACTGGAGCCTTCTCTTCTTCAGGCTGAACCCACCCCCCCCAACCCTCTCAGCCTGTCCTCACAGCAGAGGGGCTTCAGCATTTTCATGGCTTCCTCTGGCCCTGCTCCAACACATCATGTCCTTCCTGTGCTGAGGACTCCAAAGCCTGACACAGCACTCTTAGTCTCTGATCCCATCCCAGCTTTATGCTCAGCCTCCAGCTTCAGAGCCCTGAGACTGTCTCATCCCCATGGCACTTCCTAGACCTCAGCACACCTACGTGTACTAGACTTGGTGTAACTTCTCTGGAGGCAGTGAATGGCTTGGTGCTTAGTCCTGTTTGTGTACTGTTGGATGATGAAGTGAACTTGGCTGCTGCAGAGTGTTTTGGCCGCCTGTCGTGGTTTAGCCTCTGCGGCAACAAAAGTGTCACGTGGCAGCCCATTGGCTCTGTCCCCCAGCGGTGTGGAGAGGATGAGAAAGAAAAGGCAGACTCGTGGGTTGAGATAAAAACTGTTTACCAGAGCAACAGGTATTGCAGGGAAGCAGTAACACAGATGGAGGATACAAACACCAGCACATACCAACCGCAGCCTGCCCTGCCCTGACTGCCACCGAGATGCGCCCCGGCGCCGCCCGTCCATATATATGCCTATGCCGTGACGTTGCCACGTCCACTTCTGGCTGTGGCCCCTCCCCGGCCGGCTCCCTGCTGCCCCTGGGCCTGGCACACATGGGGTGGAATAGCTGTGGCAGATAGAGATAGAGGAGAATCAACCCTGGCCCTGCTGGAAACCAGTGACTGAGATCCCAGCCTGTAGAGCTGCCTAGGAGGTGCTGATCTCTACTTGGATTTTGGGTTTCGGCTTGCTTTGTGTCGAGCTTTGGGGCTTCACACCGATGGAGAGAGAGCAAGTGACATGTTGTGAGGGGGAAGCCCTGGCTGAGAAAATCCTTTTTCCCTGATGTTTAAGTCCTTAACCTGAGTTCAGTGCCTTCACAAAGCTTCCCTGCTGTGGGAATAACGTGAACTTTTGACTGTTTCTGACTAATACTTCAGCTGCTCTCCCTCCCTGTCTGTGCTGCCAGCCTGGTTTCTCTCCCTTCGTTTTCCTGATTTCATCTGATCCCCAAGCCAGCCCTGGCTGTGTGCGGAGTAACCACGGTGTGTTTGAACCACCAGCATTGAGGGGTTTTTTTACTGTTTGTTTGAAGAATCAGAGGTGTTGGAGCTGTGTCAGGGTGCCTGAGAGGGCATTGCAGGTGACTGTGTGGTGCAACCTTCCTGAAGCAAACTAACTCCACGGATTTGTGCTCTGAGGGGAGTCCTGGGATGTGTCTGGCACAGCAGGAAGCTCACCATTTGCTGCCTGTGTATTGCACTGATTGCTTGAAGGCATCTGCGCTGCTGGCTCAGAGCTGCTTGGGTCTCTTAAACAAGCTGTGCTTGAGGCAGGCACCCTTGGTGGGACAGGGCCTGAGTCTTTGTACTCTACTCTGGGTCTGAGACTTGGAGTGTCACCATCAAGGTGCATATAAGCCCTGCAGGAGGGATAGGGTGTGTATGATCTGTTCAGCTTGCAGTGAGAAATAACCATCCTTTCAGGGACAAATTGGCTGATGCCGTAGGAAAGTGGTCACTAGGAAAAATATGGTCATCACTTGTCCTTTGGTAGCACTAAGACTTTTAGCTCTGATACTCCCCTTCTGTCAAGACACCTGAAGTAGAAACAGCAGGGTGATGCTGGACAAAGAAAGCTTATAATGACTTCTGGCAACTCATTGCTGCTTAAGCAAGACTGAACCTTGGGGTTTGGGAGCCTTCTCTGGAAAGGCATCCAAAATGTGGGCTTTGGCTGTCAGAAATAAGGCACCCCTTGAGAGCGGTTGCAGGGTGTGCTCTTCCCACCATGTGTCCTGGTGTCCTCCCTGCTCTAGCAGGGAGGGTTACCAGAGGGAGGGTGCCATGGCTTTCCTGGGTGATGAATTTGGAGACAACATCAGAAAGTATAATCCCATGTGACTTGAAAGCCACAAACACTAGGCTTTGCAGTAGGTTTGCTGGAAACTCCACCACAGGACGCTCCTGTGGTGTCACAACGTGTTGGTGGAGAAAAGCAGTGCAGGAAAACTAAGAAAGCTCCAACTCTGAGGTACATTGTTCTGTACACGGGGAATAATGTCTCTGTCTTCTCTGGGAAGGTTTATATGGGTGAAATTACTTGTGTGATTGGGCTTTTTGGAAGATCTAGCTGACAACAAGGTTGCTCACTGCTTAGTGTGAGCTGAGGGAGGTTTGCAGGAGTCATTAAAGCGGAATCTGTGCTAAAATAACTCTCTAGGCCAGATAATTTCTAGGCGAAATCCTGCTAAGTCACAAAGTGTGACTCAAATTCTATGGTCTTCAGAAAGGTATTTACTCAGGAACATGTGAGGTATCCTGGATCTTACTTGGTTACTAGAATAGGGCATCCTGTAGGGCTTCCAAGGCGGTTGCTCTGGCTGTGGCTCAAGGTCTATGACTCTGCTCCAGGGGGGTTATTTATTTTTATTAGCAGGGTGTTTACAAACATCAGAATAAAAGTAAGGGGGTATGAGACCCTCACACACTTCACATATAAGGTAAGATTGGGGTGCTTTTAATGTAACTTGGGTTAAGTGGAAACACTGATAGCTGCCCCTGAGCCTGCTGGGGCTGGAATCAACCAGGTTGAGGGGGGGTGGTGGTGGCGGCTCTTCCCTGGTGGAGCTGGGTGAGGAGTCTCCCTCCAGGCAGATCCAGAGCCACCAGCCAAAGACTCTGCCAGGTTAAGCCCACTGCATTGGTCTAGCCAGCAGTGGAAAGGGCATGTGTGACTGGAAGGAAGCCTGGATGGAGAGGAAAACACTGAGGAACCTCCGTTTCTTCAGAGATTCTGAAGACACTTAAGGCCCTCAGTAGTTAGAGAGCTCTGGAGCAGCACTCGCTGCTATCTCAGTAGTAGCTTTCTCTGCTTTGCAGTGGTCACTTAATTTTCCTGAGCCAAAAACTTCTCTGGCAAGGCACAGCAGGAGGTCAGAGATGTGGGGACATGATGCTGGCTGCATCCCTTCCCTTAATGTTGGACACTGGGATGTTTGTTGATGTGCTTCTGGCTTGTTCTGTCTCTTAGTGGAAATCCGTCTCACGTTTTTGCCTTTGAAAGCAAATGTCATAGGTTTTCTTTGAAAGATGCTTTTGGGAAGCAAAAAATCCAATTTGATTGCCCAGATAAGTTTGTGTGGCATAAGCATACTTGTAAATGTGCTCCTGAATATTTATATACATACACAGAATGTAGTGGTGACACTGCCAATTGTTGTGAAAATCTATTTCCAGTAAGTCTTAGTGGATGGAAGAAAAACCACTGTCTGGCTTTCCTGCCTGGTCAGTGAGATTTACTGTGCAATAGCAATGTTCCCAAGTAGGCACTCCGTGTATTTGTGAAATTTCGTAGTGCTTGCTACATCCATTTGCATTGTGTTAATTAAGTAGGTTGTGCATTGATCTGATCAGTTGTGGATTCTTTGGCATGGTAGCCTGGCAATACAGCGTGTAAAAGAAGAATCTGAATTCTTCATACTTGTTTCTCACAGCCCTGTGCTTTGTGTGGTTGTTGGCATGAGCAAGAAATTGCCATGACTATTGCAGTGGTATCAGATTTTGGATGGGAACGGATCCTGCAGGCTCTGGGCATCTGCTTCCCTTCTTCCCCAGTGCCTAAAAAGGCACCGAAGGCAAATAAAACAAAGAGGAGATTATTCACTCCTCGTTTGGGGCTGCAAAGGGTTAACCTCTGCCTGAGCTTGAAGACCAGTGTTATGGAAGTTGAGCAATCTGGGATTTATTAGGGGAAACTCAAACTGGGAATTAAGAGAGCTCCAGCCAGTAGGAAAGCTTTCTTAGAGGTCTGAAGCGAGTTTTCTCCAAGCTAAGCACTGATTTGAAGAGGTGATGTCAGGATTTCTTGCAGGGGCCTCCGGGCAGTGAAGGAGGATCAGGCTGATCTCTCTAAAGTGTCCCACCAGCTCAGCATGGAACATTCATTGCTCTCTTGTGTTCCCCTCGCCTGGGCTGACAAAGCACCCATTGTTTGTCCTGGCAGGGCTTCCTCCTCGGCACCCTGTGGAGAAGCCGCTGGCTGACTGGCATCTGGTTCCTGGTGGACAAGGAGGTTACATAGTCCCTGAGGATTCACGGTGCCCCAGAAGGATGGCAGAGGTATAGAACATGTTGGAAGGATGGCTTATGGCCAGATACTGGGAACCAGAATGGGCTTCCCTTACTACCCAGAGGAGGTGGCTTTCCTCTACATCTGGACTTCTTTTCCAGAAGTGGTCAAGAGTTACAAGTGAATGGATGTCCATGGAAAAACAAAACAAAACCAAACAAAAAAAACCTGTGAGCTGGGAGAAATAAAGGATGTGAAACTGGAACAGGCAGCTGGATGGTGCTGGGGCAGTGCCTTGGGGAAATGGGAGCTGATGTTTTGTCCAAGCATGGCTGGGACCAGTTGTCTCTGTAAAAGGCCTCTATCGGGTCTGTCTGCAGATGCATTCCCTATTTTTGCTTTCCTCCTTCAGTCTCACAGTTAACTGGGAAAATATTCTCTTGATTCTTCTGCTTCTTCCCTCAACAGGAGGTTCTTGCGTGGTCCAGGCTGCTCACCATGGGCTGTTCCCGTGATCTGCCCCCACACTCGTGATTGCACACTTCCTGCTGGCACCAGGGTCCCGCTTAGTACTCGCTGCAGGAAAACAGTGTCTTTATTTTCCATGTGTCTTCAACCTCATGTACTAGGGCTGCTCTGAAATGACCATACTGCCCTTACCTTGTGCTGTATGTGTTCAGGAAGGAGAAAATGTGGTGCATCTCAAAATGAGCTTGGAAGATCTCTGTTTCTCCTTTTGCTGTTGAGTGGGTGAGGGGGGGAAATGCCTGTAAATGGCAGAAGTTGCAGCATGCCCTGGTGTTAATGGGGCTTTCATCCTATAAATAGTGGCTGCTCTGTCAGGGTTGGTCTTACCTGGTGTTTTGCTTGCACAGAGGTGTTGATCTCTTGAGAAAGATGGATGTCTGTTTTCTTCCCTGTCCCAGCTGCTCTCCAGCAGCACTGATGGCAGCTGGGTTGCCTGCAAAGGACAAGTTCTTCCTATCATCTGGGAGCAGAAGGTGCCCTGGATGTGTGAGGAGCTTCAGAGTAAGCAGTGTGGTGGGGTGTGTGCTAAACCCTTATAGTCTCTGAGGTGGCAGGGGTTCATGGAGGGTTAAGTCCATCTGCATACATTTATGCACTTGGAGGAATCTCTATGCTTTTGCCAAGGTGAGGTGAAAAGCCCTGCTGTGTTGTGTTGGTGCACTGTCCACAGCTGCTCATGTCTGGGCTGACCCAAGCCCTTCAGGCACTGTTGTAGGAGGCATTTTGGGGAAAAACTGTTGTGTGTAACACTTCCACAAAGAAAAGTGCTGAGAGATGTCCTCAACCCTGCTGGGAGCAGCAGCACATGTAGACTGACCCTCACTGGGACAGGAGCCTGTGCATGGAGGGAGAGCTGGGCTCCTGGAGGCTGGTGCGGGCTCGATGGCTGGAGCTGGAGGTTCATGTGGGATGATGAGCCCAAGGCAATCTGTTCTGGCTCCCAGGCTGGCTTCTAGGAACACAGTCTATCATCTGGATGAAAAAAGATGGGATCTCAAATCTGGAAATAACTCAATGGATGGTGTGTGGTGGGTGCAGTCCACTTTGGAAAGGGGCTGCATTCAGTCAATGGTATTTGCAGTGTCCCTGGGCATCTGAGCAGCTTCGTGAGCCCTGGTCCCTGGTGGGATGTGCTGGGTTCTGCCCCTTGGGCTGCCCCGGACAGTAACAGCTTCTTGGGGGTTAGGGGCAGGGTGGGGGACTGTGGCAGCAGGGGGGCAGGAGGTGGGTGCAGAACCACATATGAACATCTTGTCCTTTGCATCCTCCTTCATCTGTCGCTTTGAAGTGCAGGCCATTGCGTCTCCAAGGGGAGAAAAATGTCCAGAAATTCCACAGACCCTTCAATATAGTTTCTGTTTTACAGTGAGACAAAAAAAGGTCCCTTTGTGTGAGGACTGAAAGAAACAGCCTAGTCCCACAGCCTCCCTGAAATTTTAATGTCAACTATTTGCCTCCTTGTGTTTTCACATAAACAAATGCTTTCTCCTGAATGTCTGTGCTCTGGCAGCTTCCCCGGCTTGATATTCCTCCTGCGCCATGGTGCCTGCTGGATGGATAACCCAACCCCGTCATGCGCCTTGTGTAAACAGGGGGAAGTGGGACTGGCTGGGGAATGCGTGTTAGAGTAGCCCAGTAGGTGACTAAAGCTGAGTTTGGAAAGAAATATGGAGTTTGAGCTACTTTTAATTGCAGGGGCTGCTGCCTGTTTGGCAGATTTGCTTACAGATCTCCACACAGCTGCGGGGTGGCTGGTGAACTGTCCCTGTCCACACCAGCCTGGCCCAGTATCTCGTTCAGCTCTCCCCAGGGCATTGCCCATCCTTCTCTGGGGTCAGATGTTCCCTTGGTTTCAGTGACTGTCAGATTAGTAGAGCTACATGGATCGCAGCAGCTGAGAAACCGCCCCTTCTATTTTAGTTGCTGTTTGCATGTACACACAGGAGGTCTTGTGTGTAACTCTGAAAGCTTCTATCTTGGAGTCCACCTCCTTTTATATTTTTTTTCTGTCATTCTTTTCCACTTTATAAGAAAAACATTAGAAGTGGGGGAGGCAGGCTATAATATTGTGTCTGCAAAGTAAAAGCGAATTAGGCTAAAATGGGAGTGCCAGTAAGTGTTCCTGTGATCATTGTTCATTCAGCTGTGCTGCTGCTCGGTGTTCCTGTTCTTGGCCCAGTAACCTGCTATTTCTCTAGATGTATTGTAAATCATGTCCCCGAAAGCTGGAGGATGCAGTGTCTGCAAACTGCTGCTGCTGTGAAAACACAAGAATTTGTTCTTCTTATGTCCTACCGCCAGTTTTCTGTTATGGGGGGAAGCTGGTCCTGATAATGAATGTGGATCCTCGGGGCTGCCACTAAGGTGGCTCTCTGGAGAGAGGTGAACTGGTGGAGGGATGTGGTCCATGGGGGTTCACATCTCACCTCCCCATCTCAGCACGTTTTGGAAGTATTTGGGGTGATGTGATGGTACCTGCTGGCCTGGGGCAGGATCTTGGCAAACTACTCTTGAGCCACCATAGCTCACTCCGTGGTTCAAGATCCAGTAGATCTAAAGCCCCTTGGAGGAAATGGACGGGTACCTGCCAACTCTATCTGAATTCTTAGTGAGGTAAGGAAGGCAGTCAGCAAAACCTCCACCTTGGACTTTNCAATAAAAAGAGATACGGGGAGAATTTCCAACCCTGACAGTGTGCAGAGGGGGAGCATTGCAACCAAGGACAAGGAGAAGGCTGAGATACTTAATGCCGCCTTTGCCTCCGTCTTCTAGTCAGACCAGCTACGGTCAGGGGTAGCTGTGTTCAGCATCCTGAGCTGGATGATAAGGATGGAGAGCAGAACAACCCCTCCATAATCCAGGAGGAAGTAGTTAATGATCTGTTTCTGCACCAAGACATGCATAAGTCTATGGGCCTGATGGGATTCACCCAAGAGCTCTCAGGGAGCTGGTGGGAGAACTCACTAAGACTCCCTCCATCATCTGTCAACAGTCGTGGTCAACAGGAGAGGTACCAGATGACTGGAGGGTGGCTAATGTGATACCCATCTACAAGAAGGGTCAGGAGGATGATCCAGGGAGCTACAGGCCTGTCAACTGACCTTGGTACCAGGAAAGACCATGGAGAAGATCATCCTGAGTGAACTCTCAGGGCAAGCACAGGGCAGCCAAGGGATCAGGGCAAGCCGGCATGGGTTTATGAAAGGGAGGTCCTACTTAACCAACCTGATGTCTTTCTATGACCATGTGGCCTGCCTTCTTGATGTGTTGTCTGCCTGGACTTCAGTAAGGCCTTTGACGTGGTCCCCCACAGCATTCTCCTGGTGAAGTTGGTGAATCGTGTCATAGACAAGTGCACTCTTCACTGGGTAAAAAATCCTGGCTGGATGGCCGTGCCTGGAGAGTTGTGATTAATCGGGTGAAATCCAGTTGGCCGCTGCTCATGAGTGGTGTCCCTCAGGGCTCAGGTCTGGGGCCAGACTTGTTTAATATCCTTATTGATGGTCTGGAGGAGGGGATGGAGTGCACCCTCAGTAAGTTTGCAGAGGACACCAAGTTAGATGGGAGCGTTGGTCTGCTGGAGGGTAGGAAATTTCTGCAGAGGGACCTGGACAGGTTGGACCAATGGGATGAGGTTCAATAAGGCCAAGTGCTGTGTCCTCTATTTTGGTCACAGAAACCCCAGGCAACAGTACAGGCTGGGGGCAGAGTGGCTGGAGAGCTGCCTGGAAGAAAATGACCTGGGGGTGTTGGTGGCCAACCGGCTGAACATGAGGCAGCAGTGTGCCCAGGTGGCCAAGAAGGCCAGCAGCATCCTGGCCTGGATCAGGAACAGCGTGGCCAGCAGGAGCAGGGGCTGATGGTGCCTCTGTCCTGGGCACTGGTGAGGCCTCTCCTCGAGGGCTGTGTTCAGTTTTGGGTCCCTCACTACAATAAGGGCACTGAGGGGCTGGAGCATGTCCAGAGGAGAGCCACCAAGCTGGTGAGGGGTCTGGAGAACAAGTCCTGTGAGGAGAGGCTGAGGGAACTGGGCACGTTGAGTTTGGAGGAGGTTGAGGGGAGACCTCCTTGCTCTCTGCAGCTCCCTGAAAGGAGGGTGCAGAGAGGTGGGTGTTGGCCTCTTTTCCCAAGGGAATGATGGCAGGACCAGAGGAAATGGTCTGAAGTTACAGTGGGGGGAGTCTTCACCACTTCTGTAGCAGCCTCTCCTAGGATTTCTTGCTTTCCTAAGTTCCCCTTTCTGCCTTCTCTGTTGATCTCTTCCTCTTCCAGCCCTTTCAGAGCCTGTGATCAGCTCTTTCTATCTTTATGGCATAGCTTCTCAGTTCACATATATGAGGAAGAGTTTGGGTTGGAAGCAGTTAATGAGGAATTTTAAACAGTAAAATCAGATGGATGAATGAATAAAGATTAGTTTTGTGGCTCTTATCCTTTCATCAGCTTTATTTGCTTCCTAGCAGTTAATTTTGTAATTGGTGTTCCATCTGGCTTCTTGCTGAGGGTCAAATTAAAATCCTGCTGAAGACTAGAGCAGACTGCTGCTGAGTTGTGTAGGACTAGTGAGGTCTGAAGTTGACTTCTGGCAAAGTAGCAGTCATTTCTCTTCATGCTCCTTAAACTGAGGAGTTGAAAAATCTTTGGTCATGAGCCTTGGAAGCAGGATATTTCTGTCCTGAGGATCACCTAGCAATACAGGCTAAGCTAGGACTGTAAAATGCAACATTAAGATATGCCTGATTTGGTTTTGGTTGGCTTTCGTAAAGGGATGGGTATGGCCATCTCCAGGACATGGGAACAAGGAAGGGACATCAGCTACTGATGTTCTCCCCGCTTAGGTCATCGGTATTACAGAATTGCAGAATGATATGGGGTTGGAAGGGACCTCTGGAGATCATCTGGTCCAACCCCCACCAAAGCAGGTTCTCATAGAGCTGGTTGCACAGGAACTTGTCCACGTGGAGTTTGAATGTCTCCAGAGACAGATATTCCACCACCTCTCTGGGCAGCCTGTATTCAGGGCTATACTTCTATTTGGTTGTAAAAAAACCAAAACAAAAATAAAAACCCCTAGATGCTCCAGTTTCTCTGGAAAATCCACGTCAGTGGAAGATGCCATGGTCTCCATCCCATGCCCATTGCCAGCAAGACCCTTTCCACTGACTTGGGTTTGCTAAGGACTGTCCCTGTGCGACGGGAGCTCACGTGCCTGCAAGCTGCTGGGAAGGGATGTGCTGCACAGGGTTCCTGTGTCCAGAGTGAACCCAGGGTTGCATCTTTTCCCTTCTCTGCCCCAGCCTTTGGAGATGTTGCCTCCTGCAGGCTAGCAGACCCCAGCCAAGAATGTGGGAACCACATGACCAAAGCCAAATGAATGGGAACCAGAGGCTGGGGGCCCAGAGCCTGTCAGCAGGGGTTGGCTTAAAAAACAAATGAAAGAACAGAGGAAAAAAATAGTTCTAATTATTGTGAGCTTTTAAAAAAAACACAAAATAAAAGCTTATTATTTCACAGAGTTCCCTTTGCAGCATGTAATTTCATTTCCCCCCATTTGCTTTTACTACTGGCTCTGGGTGCTGTCAGAACCACCTGATTTATAAGCGACAGCTTTGGCTATTTTTCAGGCGAGTCTCTAAATATAAGAGTGTGAAAACTGTCCTGCTGCCAGCAGCTCTCTTAGAATTAAAATTCTCGTGAGCCGCAGTGTGGAGCTGGGTGCTTTATGACTTAAATGCCTTTCATGAAGAGCCACCCTCCCTCCTTTCTTTCGGGATACTTTTTCCTTTTATTATGTGGAATGTCTCAACCTGTAGTTGGAGAAAATAAACGAAAACAAGCAGTGGCTGTTACCTTACTGTCTCCCTGCTGCCAGCTCCCTGGTGTACTATCAGCAGCATGTTGTAGATCATGAGGGAGATGTTTGTTGACCAAGGCTTTTAGCAACAGAGCTTGCTTTGAAGTTTTCTTCCTGACCTGAAGAGGCGTAAAAAGGAAATCAGCAGAATGCAGCATAAGCACAGCAGGTATACAGCACAGCCTATTAGTTTTAAGTGAATTGATAGTAATTGGGGAAAGCCTTAATTGACAGCCTGAACAAAGCCTGGCCTGTGCTGTAGTGTTCTGGATGATAAAGGGAAGCTGTGTTCACTGTGTGATGCTACTTCTGTCTGTTTCCAAACACAACCTCCTTTTTTTGCCTATGGAAGCGCCTGGCTTTGGTGCTGCTTTTTGGGATGCAGATAGAGAAAAACTGAACCTTTAACTGTCAATGTCTTGAAGCTCAGAAGCATTTGACTTGTATTTAAAGTTGACCACGTGTGTCCTCCTCCTCACAAGAATCCCAGTTGGTGGTAACACTCTGTTACGGTTCTGGTGTTGCCTGTTTTCATTCAGCAGCTCAAAAGGGTAATTGTTTGAGGAGTCTTTTAAACTCCCCTCTCTGAAGTGTGCTGCTCTGGTACCCAAGCACCCTGACTCTGATTTAATAGCCTGGTTGGACTGAGCTGCCTGCTGTCAAACCAGTGGGCAGGAACTTGAGTCGGTCCATGGTTCTACTCTGGCTGCTGCTCACCCAGTAAAGCTGGTCAGGAGTGGCAACTTCTTGTGTACAAAGGAGGCTTTTTTCCCCTTGTTTTTATTCCATTTTTGGGCTGAATGTATTTGTAAATGCAAGGATGCATCTCAAACGCTGCTTCTCTGTGGTGCTTGTGGGTGAAGGTGGTGAGTCTTTGTGGGGGTGTGGGAGAGGTATGAGAGACTGGTCTGCTCTGCCATCCTGTCTTCTGGTGTTGGGAGCTACTGCAACTCCCACCCAGACCTGGGCCCAAAGAGGCGCTCGGCTTTAACACGTATCCTCCAGACCCTCTGGGTCAACTGTGCAGTGACTTCCTCTGCAGTAACTCAAAGCATAATAAGGAATATCTCCGGCTGTGACCATATGAATGTGGAAACCCAGGGACTGGGTCTTTGTGTTGGGGAGAAGAATGAAAACAGATCTTGGGATCATAAAATCCTAGATGCTGGCAAAATTTAAGGGGATTTCCAGAGATTAGGACCGGAGTTACCCTGTGAAGTGGCCTAGCTGGCTGTCCAGAGCAGGTTGGAGAGGGTTTAATGCTGTGGGGTTTGTTAAGGTCTGCTAGGCAATATATTTCCAGGAAGAATGGCCACAGCTGTAAAATCACCATCCTCATAAAACGCACACTGTGTATGTGTGTGTCTTGAACCTAAGGCTGTCCTCAAATACGCTCCACTTGATACGAAGATGAAAGTCTGGCCAGGTATAAATTTGGGAAGTCTGATTTGAAACTGCATTTGCCTTATGAGCCCAAGCAGGTTAACCTTACCTGTCATACACATGTGTAAGGTCACCTTAAATAGTGAGGTGCTACTTGCTCCCTGTGCTAAAGCACGATCCCTACTCAGCATGGGATGCCCCACGAGCAAGACAGACCCCACGGTGGTGTGGCTCCCTTATCTCATCGGGTGGTGCGTGGCAAGCCAGGCCTGATGCTGAGTTGGTCTCCGTTATCAGGGTATGCTGTGTTAGGGCTGGGTTTGTTGCCGAAGGGAATGTGAAAATCCCACTGTTGTGCTCCCCATGGCATGATGAGATGTTGAGCCGGCATTGGACTGGGAGAGGAGTGTGTTGGAGCACTTCCACTGGAGCAGTTCATGAGCAGAAATCTTGGTGTGGACAGCTTCAGATAAACCCCAGGCAGGGCTTGCAGAGGCAAGCAATCGTCCTGTCACTGCAGTAGAAGTCAACCCAGTTCTGCTCTGGAAAGCTTTTACCAGGACAATCCTGGGACAGGTCTCAGCAGCAGATGCTTATGAAGCAAAGGAGCTGATGTGCTTAGAGGATTCCCAGGGATGTTGTGGAGTCTTTTCTCCCTGGGCTCTGAGATCTCTTCCAGGCCAGTAGCCAAGCACAAGCTGTAAATAACAAATGGTGGCTGATGATCCCATCTCATTTTGCTCTGAGGTGTCATCAGCTCTGGGCTTTCCCTTGGCATCTTCTCTCCAGTGCTTTGCATTCCCATCTTCAGCTCTTAGTGCTGTCGTGGCATCTGGCTGTCTCCTGTCATGTTGTTGGTGTGAAGGAGTAACTCCTGTGGTGGTCTTCACAGGGACGTAATGCAGGAAAAGCTGGTGGATCTGGGCTCTGTGGTCAGGGTGAAGTTTATGTCTTCTCCCCCTAGGGCTTCTTCGGTCATTTGCTGGTTTGGGAGGGGCTAGAGATAAGGTCAGAAGAGAAACACCTGGGGTTTGCACCAGCCTCTGTCTCACCAATCCAACACAGACAACTTGGAAGGCAGGTCTTGTGGCCTTATCTGAGATTCTTTGCATCCGAGTACCCACATCTGCATAGGAAAATTCACCTGGTGGGTATCCAAACTCTATCCTGTCCCCAAATGTCTCCACCTCATCAAACTGGGGTTGCTGTCCATCACACTGCTGGCTTCTCCCCCCCCCTCCCCCACCCCTTAGGAAATTCAGAACCCGTTTTTATTTTATTGCCCCGTGAGATGATGCTGTGGCAATTAACAACACAGCTGAGCCCAAGGCACATTTGAAACCCCAACCTACACAAATATCACATAAGCAGCAGTATTTATCCAGGATCAAAATATTAAGAGACACACCTAATGCATGCACATGTCCTCCTGCCCCGAGCTTGTGAGCTTAGCTTAGCAGCCTCTTCTCATCAGAAACTCTCTGAGCTGGGAATGTGTATCTTGGTGCAGCAGAGGTCGATGTTCCAAGGGAGGCACCAGGTGTGTGAGTGAGAGATACAGGCTGGAGCCACATCTCAGCACCCTTGTCCTTCCCCTTCCCTGTCCCCCCCTTCCACCACCTCGTTGTGCTCACTCCTTGCCTTCCCTTTGCACAATTGATCGTTTGGGTGAGGGACTCCAGTGGATCTTTTTTTGTTTGCCCTGTAGAACACGCAGCACACCTTGGTTTGGGGCTACCTGCAGAAACAGCTTGCCGTCTCCTTACGGCGTGGTCTTCACCCACATTAAACCTGTGGGTTATTTTAGAAGTTTGCCTGTGGTCCTTGCTGTCACCCTCCCTGACCTTCCCGGTGCCGTGTTTGGGTCTGGCTTGTGAACGTGCGGCGAGGGTTTGCTGTGGCTCTGGGACTCACTGCGGTCTTTCCACGGGCTTTGTTACTGCTGAATGGAATTTCCAGCCCAGCCCTGTGTGGTGGCCGCCAGCCTGGCTTCACTCTGCCTGTCTACTCGTTTCGCAAAGATCTGAGCTGCAGCCTGGAAAAGTGTGGGGGGGAAGAGCTCAAAATCAGCTCGTTTTTTGCCTTGTAAGTGTTGTTTGGTGCCTGATCCTGCTGTTTTATCCCCTGGGATGCATTCCTTCAGCTTGCAAACATATTCTCTCACTGTACTGCCCGTGTGTCCCCTGCAGTCCCTGCCCAGAACAGCTCCTGGAGTGCCAATGCCCTCTGCCAGGGCTGGGAGTGCCCCACCGCCCACCCCGGCTCTCCAGAGGGGTGGGCTCCGCCAGAATTCCCTCATCATCAGGAGCACTTGCAGAATACTTATATTGTCCTTCAACATTTATTTTTTTTAACCCTCTTGTAGGGGTTTTTGCTGCACATTAGCCTGATGAATTGTAAAAGAAGTCTGTAACAGGGGTTAAAAACTCCAAATGGTGAGTCAGAACAGGCATTTGAAGAGACATGGACTGTCGCAGCTTGTCAAAATAAACACCGTGCGTAAGCACTGAGTGTGCCGCTGTCTGAAAGCTCGCTCATAATTTAAAACAAAGCTTTTTGGGGGTTAACTTTTCCCTGATGGTAAAGCAGAGTATGTGCAACGTAGGTATGGAACAGCCTCACTTTACAACAACAGTTTTGCTATGGAAAATCTTTTTTTTTTTCTTTTTTTTTCCCCTGAAGAAACATCAGGCTGTTTCCATTTATAAACTTGGGGAAGAGCCTGGGCTGCCCGTTGGCCAGTCGTGCCCATGCACTGTCAGGCTATCAGCTGGTGTTTTATGGGGTTGTCCCAGCTGGATCCTGGGTTCTCTTCTCCAGGAGGATGTCTGCCTTGCAGGGAGGGGAGCTGGCTGTTTCTGGAGAGTATGGCTCACCCAGGGGAAGCCAGAAAAGCCCCAGCGCCCGCCCCTGGGGTGTGATGAACTGCGGTTCTTTCGGGCGGCGTTAGCAGGAACACCGGGTTGGAGCCAGGAGCGTGGAGGGGCCGGGCAGGGGGAGCGCGGGGAAGGCAGAGCTTGGTGTCAGCCACGTTCCTGCAGCACAAGCGGGAACCCAGCCTGCGTAAAAGCAAATTCCTGCTGCTTTACGCACCCAGAACCCATCTGGCACCAGCCGTGGGACAGAGGGAAGCTGTGGGAGCAGTGACTGTGGTGAGGGCTCCTGGGCTAGAGACGCTGTGGGATGTGACTCGGTGCAGAAGCCGCTGAAAATGCACTTTCCTCCCCCCCCCTTCTTCCCCTACAGCTTTAGTAGGAGATAATCTAGAGCTGCATGTTTCTTTAAATACTCTCATTCCTCTAGGAAGTTGGAGCTCTAAGCTTTTTGGTTTTAATTTCCACGTGGAGCTTGTGGGACACTGGGAGAAATACGCATGGTTCTGTCCTTGCACTCCCCTGTCTTTGAGTACCCAACCTTGGCACGTTTTTCTCAGGAGGACTCTGGGTTTCTCAGAATGTCAAACCCCAGTGTGTTTTTGTTCTGGGCGTTTCCCTGATATGTAGCATGGCTTGGCCACAAAGAACTTAGCCTCTGCAGGACAGAGGAGGAAAAAAGAGGCAGAACTATTTCCAGTTTGAAAAACAAAAGCTAGTAGTGCACTGTGAGAGGTAAGGAGCAGGCTTTCCACCTACACCTGCCGATTTAGGCACAGGGATGTGTGTGTGGTGTGGGCAGGTTTGTAGATCCCACCTGAAGCACTTGCCTCCTCCCTCCTTTCTGTTCCTGGCTTGACCAAGATTGGGGAGGGATAACCATGACCACTGTGCCCTCCAGGGGCATCTGGTGAACACGTCTATGGAGGTGACAAGTGTTTGTTGGCCTCTACATCGTGGGTGAAACAGTTCATAAAGCATCTAAGGAACAGGATTTAGTGTCACTTTGTGGATCAGGCTTTCCACCTCTGTAAACCAAACAAGTTTTTACTCTTTTAATATGACTATGTCCTGCCCTGCTGTCCTCCTCTTGTCCTTGCCTGTGAAGAGAGAACTCTCAAGTCCTAAGTATGGATATCTTAAGCAAAAGCCTGGTTGCAGGATGGTTGCTGCATCCCTCTGTTCTTCCTTCCAGTCTTGCCTGCAGGCTTGCAATCTGCCACAGTGTGGAACCTTGTTCCTTTGACAGTGATGAACTTTCAGGGGAGCCTTCATCAGCAGGACTTTCCTACCTATCCTGGCTGTTGATGCTGAGCAAGATTACGCTTTACTATGCTCTGTCTGGTCATAATTACATTAACTAGGCAAAGTTACTAAAAAGTAGAATATTTCAGTCAGAAAACTGCTTTTGTGCTCTATAACTCTTAAAGGACTAATGACATCTAAGTCAAAACAAGCTGGTTTTATGAAAGGCCTTGTGCTTAAAAATACTTATACTGATGATCTGATTTTTCCAAGATTTGCATCTTCTTTTTCTGCATCGTATTTTTTTCTTGGATTTTCTGCTTTGAAGTTGAACAGATACCTTCTCCAGCGGGTTCAGTCTAATCCCTCCAGCAGCTTCTACTAACCTTGCGGCTTTGTGTTTTAGGTGCATGTCTTGACTGGTTAATGGGTTTTGGACAGAAAGCTGAGGCTGGAAAGATTTTCAGTGCAGTCTTGTCCTGCTGTGTGTTATGTTGACCATTGGTCAGTGCTTCAGAAATGAGAACAGCTGATCTTTTTCTCCATTTTTTTGCTTTCCTGTTGTGCCTCTCCATGTGGTACTGATCTTCTGCAGCTCCTTCTTGGTCAGTGTAATCACACCCTGCGCTCAAGTATAGAAATAAAGGCACAAAGGCTAGAAATGATGGCTATCATCTCTATTTCTTCCATGGGTTATTTGAATCTTGATGCAGAGTAGCTGTCTGGTACAGCACTGTTGTCCCTTAGTGCTGCCTAGCCCTCCGTGGCCATAGCAAAGCCATCAGTGATTCTCACCTTGGCCTTTGGCTCCAAAGAGCGTCCTTGTTGTCACCAAAGGCATCCTCCTTTTTAACCCTTCCCAGAGAGGAAGAAGCTAGGAGGTGACTGGCTGTGCTCTCATGGTGTCTGTTTCTTGGTTTCCAGAGGATGTCTTGCCTTCGACCGACATGGCTCTGCCCAGCCACCTCACCCAGTGCCGTGGCCCATGGCCTGCTTACATCACCTACACGGCCCCCGTAGTCAAGATGCTCATCGAGCAGGATAAGTGGAAAAAGGCTGCGTCCTGCCGCCCGTCCGAGACAGAGCCAAACGGAGAGTCTCAGGAAGCTGGTTTTGAGGAGGAAACCCAGGTGCTGTCAAAGCTGAGCAGAGGTAGCAGCACCCCTGGGACTGAGAAGGATTCTGTAGGAATGTCTAAGGCTGAAACCAGTTTGTCATCACCAAGTGTTTGCAAGAGGGTTATTTTTGCAAGAACCGCCCCACAGTGTGTGCTACCATGTAGTTCTCTGGCACTTTCCAGCAAGAAGAAATGATCTGTCCACAGCTTGCAACAAAGAAAAAGGTGCTCTCAGGTGTTTTCCAAAGTGCGTTAAACTCAAGATGCAAACAGCATTTAACTTTTTGACTCCTTTCCAAAAAGCCCCTGTTGAGTGAAAGGAGACAAGCACAAAAGGCAGTGGCACTGTGTCTCAGGTCTGGAGAAAACCATAACCTCTTCCTATTGAACTTGTTTCATGCGCAGCGGTAGCTGTTCGCTGCTTGGCTCCTTGTAAGGGGGGATGGAACTTGGTGATCGTTAAGGTCCCTTCCAACCAGAACTGTTCTGTGATTCCAGGAAACGCCCCATGCAGGGTGTGGTGTAGAGGCATGGCAGGGGGATGTGGATGCCTGCACGGCACAGGGATGCGGAAGGCTGCATGCCCACACATCCCAGCGCACACAGGGACCACTTCTCTGCTCTCATGCATCTTGGGACCCTGCTGGCATCGGTGCTAGGGCCAGCAGCCACCGTGGGGATCTGGCGGAGGGTTATGGCCTCTGGGGCCTCTCTGTTCCTCTGCATCTGCTCCAGATGTTGGGTGACTGAAGGAAAAATGGACTAAGAGCTCCTTGAAGCCACGTGTTGCTGAAGGGGCATGGTCTGGAAGAGAGGAGTTTACAATGAGCATTTGCTTATACTTTTATCCCCTGTTTTTTCCCCCTGGCCTGTCTGTCCTTAGAGTGTAAGAGCTGTTCCAGCTGTGTTTACCAGACTCTCTGTACGTATGTGTACATATCTATATATTGATACTTTTCACACAAGACAACTGAAAAGCAGGGCAGCAGCAAAGCTGAGCAGTCAGCTGGGAGATGAGCTGCTGATTCTTTCTCACTCTTGCAGACAGCAGAGATACTGAGCTCAAAATTGCTGGGGAAGATGTAATTTTTTCTTCTTTTTCTTTTTCTTTTTTTTTTTTTTTTGGCAAGTCCTTAGCCTTATGTGATACTGGAAAGTGTATACCTAGAGTCTCCTCCAGCGGAGGAAAAAATAAATACCCAAAAAAGGAAAAAAAAAACACCCCAAACCTCAAATGTCCTGGCTTTGGTAATTCTTAAAATCAGTTTTTTCAGTAACTTCACTTTATGGGAAATTTTGACTTTTCCATTTTTGTCACTGACGATAAAAGGGACATCTCCGGAGCTGCAAATTCACAGGATGGGTGGCTCTGTGTTTCTGCTTGTACTGCCCAGCACATGGAGGACTCTGGTTGGCTCCAGGTGAAATCAATGGCTATAATTTTGGATCCCCAAGTGTGGCATTGGTGAGGTCAGGTCTGTAGTGGGGAAGGGTGTAGGTGGTACTGGGGATACCAAGAGGACTCATCATGTTGTTTTGCACCAGACAGGCACCTGGTGAGGCTGAAACCCATAAAGTAATGGTATTACTTAAAGTAATTGCCCTTAGTCCATAGCCTGGCACCGAAGAGCTGGGTAGAAAGACGTTTGCTGTGCGGTGCGGGCACTGGGATCCTTACGAGCTGCTAGAGTGGGGCAGCAGCCTAACGTTGGATGCAGCACAGGGGAACATCAGGGAACTGAAGATGGGAGGAGATGTAGGGTGTCTCTTGCAGGTGAAGTTGAATTGACCCCCCTGCATCTGTCAACAGATTTAGCAGCACCTACTTTGTTATTATAATATACAACTGGGGGCCCGGAGCTAATTGCGGCTCTAAATGACTTTTATTGTGCTGTGGTTGCTCCTTGCTTGCTGTATTGAAACCAGGCACTCGGGTCATTAAATAGGTATAAGCCAGGTGCTGACTGCCTTATTTAAGTGAAATAGGGATTGATTTCCTACAGGAGTGAGTGTGGTCATATATATGCTAGCACCCAAGAGCAGGAGGAGAAGGCTGGGGAGAATGGTGACTATTGTGGCTTGGGGACCCGGTGAGGCTTTTAGCATTGCCTGGGGACTTGGCAGTGCACAGCTGCTGAGGGTCTGGGGGTAGTTGCTGTGCTCCAGAGCTGTTCCCCAGTGTGGCAGGAGCACCCCCTCATGGGTCTAATGGCATGGAAGAGGCACATGGTGGCTTGTTTCGTGAGAGGCTCGTGAGCTGCTGGTCACCTGTGCAGCCAACCCCCAGACACGTGCCTCAGAGACCACCTCAGCCAGAGAGCCCACCTTGGAGACCCCTTGACCAATGGAAGGTGGGTGACTGTGACTAGGATCAGTAGGTGACCACAGTTCACATCCAACCAGGCTATAAAACAGAACCCCAGGTGGAAACCCCTTTGGGGCAGTTCTCCTCAGAGCTGCAGGTCTCTGATTGCCTTCCCTTTGGAGCAAGATGTTGCTCAAAGTAACTTCCCTGGGATTGAGTGTCCTTTAAAGGACATCCTTTAACGATGTCCTTTTGAGGCATCGTCCTAAACTGAGATTTGTGTGGCTGCTTACCAACACCAAGAGGCGCACACATCCCCACGGTGGTACCCCCATGCCCTGGTGGGGTCACAGGCTTGTCAGCTCCAGACCAAGTCTTTACGCAAGCTGGAGCATTTGTCATATGTCTTTTGGATCTGTAGAAATCCTGATTTAGAATACACTGTCTAGTGTTAGTTCCCAAACAGCATCCTGATCCTGTGAACATTAATGTCTGCTGACATGTTTGCAGTGGAAGATCCCTGTTAAATTTTACCGTTCTACTGTTTTGTGACAGCATTAAACCTGATGTTTGGAACATATTTGGTTGGTCTTCCACTTCCGTGACACTCTGAGAATGTCAGCAAGGTGTTGCTATATGTTTAGAACAGTATCTCTGGATGAGACTCCTGCCCTGCTGAAAGGAGCACGGATCTGACAGCGTGGCACAAAGGTGACAAACCCTCAGCAGAACATGGTGCTGGTTCCAGAGGATGCTGCAGTCTAGTCCCTAGATCAGGTCTGTGAGGTGTTTCTGTGCCTCCAGCTCAGTGTTTTAACCTCCCAAATGGAGCTTTTTGTTGGAGGATTTATCACTGAGAACCTTTAGTCTCACAGTCTCAAATACCATGTCCAGTTTTGGGCTCCTCACTCCAAGAAAGGATTGAGGGGCTGGAGCTGGTGAGGGCTCTGGAGCACAAGTCTTGTGAGGAGACACTGAGGGAGCTGGGGGTGTTCAGCCTGGAGAAGAGGAGGCTGAGGGGAGACCTCACTCTCTACAACTCCCTGAAAGGAGGGGGTCGGTTTCTTCTCCCAAGTCACAGGCGATGGGACAAGAGAAAACAGCCAGGGGAGGTTTATAAGGATGGATGTTGGGAAAAATTCCTTCACTGAAAGAGTTGTGAAGCCTTAGAAGAGGCTGCCCAGGGAAAAGGTGGAGTCACCATTCCTGGAGGTATTTAAAAGCCAGGCAGACATGGTGCTGAGGGACATGGGTCAGTGGTGGTTTTGCAGTCTTAGGTTGATTGTTGGACTTAAAAGTCTCTTCCAACCTAGATAATTCTATGGGCGCAGCAGGTAGAAATTAGAGTTGGCCGTCAACAGCGCTAGGAGTTGCCCAACTGACAGCCTGACATTTCCGGAACAGTATTTCTCAACACTTTTGTGTCTACATTCCCCACTTGACTCACCTGTCATCACACAGCCACGTGTGCCAGCAGCAGCTCCAGGTGGGGAAGTGCTTGCTGCCGTTACCTCTGTGAGTGCTCCTGTCTGAACCCTGGAGGACCTGAGCTGCTGCCAGCAATTACTAATTCATGGCTCATGCCAAATGCTGCCGGCAGCGTTTAACCTGTTCTCACTGTCCTGCGCAAGCAGAAGGGTGTCGCTGCAGATGCTGAGGTGATGGAGCTGATGGTTGCCTGCTCTTCTTCAGTCTTTTGCAGCTCATGATGAAGCTGGTGGGGAGTTCTGTGGGGTCGCAGACTGCCGGCTTCTCACTGGGATGTGGATCTGGGGGACTGGGGAGGGAGTCTTTATTATGGAATAGAGCAATAGAACTGAGAGGTACTGGGTTGACCCTGAACGAGGGAAGATTGAGATGAGATCTGAGGAAGAACTTCTTTGCTGTGAGGGTGGTGAGACCCTGACCCAGGCTGCCCAGAGAAGCTGTGGCTGCCCCATCCCTGGAGGGGTTCAAGGCCAGGCTGGATGGGGCTTGGAGCACCCTGGTCTGGTGGGAGGTGTCCCTGCCAAGGGCAGGGAGTTGGAATTGGATGCCTTGTAAAGTCCCTTCCAACCCAAACCATTCTATTATTTCTTTCCTTAGAGACAAATTGGGGTGTGTTCTGTGGGGTTATATGAAATTAAGAGGAAGATGGGAGAGAACCACATGCTGTTTGGTGGGTAGGGCTGAACCTGGGTAGCTGGAAGGCTCTTGAAGAGTAGTATCAGACCTCAGGTGATTCTAGGACCAAGCTGTGATAGCCTGGACTTGGACTTCACTTAGTCATTTTTATTGGAATCACAAAGAGCAGTGGAAAAGCTGACATTTTCATGCAAGAATTCCCTCTCCCCAAGCAACGCTCTGTGTCCTCCTGGGCTACAAAGCTGTTTTTTTGTGTTTTTTTTCTTCCCCAGCATTTACACTGGGTGCAGTGGTGCTGTGCAGGGCCCCAGGAATGCCTGTGTCTCCGTAGGAGCTTGGTATGATGTCAATGTTTCGGGTGGGTGAAGTAGAGGAGGCAAAAATAGACATTTAGACATTTTTCCAACTATGCTGTTTCAAAAAGGAATATTTATAGCTCGGTGCACAAGCTCTCTTTGTGAATCTGCTACCAATTGCAACACAGCACGTTGCCCCCTTGGACCCTTGTGCTCTTGGCCTTAGGACTGGTCTAGGCGGCTTTGACCTTCTCACAGTGGAAGCTTCTGTCTGCCCGTCACACCACAGGGCTGGGAGCGGTTTCCAGTCCAGGCGTGAAGCACTTGCAAAGATCTCGGAGTGCTCAGAGGCTGTCCTGGCCCTATCCCAGGTTGGGGATGCAGCACACAGGAGTCTAAGCCTTAATCTTGTCATTAACTGTGAGGCATAATGAGGACCATGGTCAGGGTGGTCTTGCCAGGTCACTCCTTGCTGGGTACCGAAGATCAAAACGCGTCACTTTATCCCTGTTTCCCCATGTATGGAACTTGGATAATGGCCTTCAATGTTCAATTTAAAATGTTTTTTTCAGGGAGAGTGTCTCCCAGCAATGCTACCTGAACCACCTCTCAAGGTCTGACCCAGCTTGCAAGGAATTCGGGGTCTGACAGCATTGTGTGGTGTTAAAGCTTTCTACCTGCTGTGCTCTCTGCGGCTGGAATGGGAGGTGAGATGTGGGTGGCAGGTGAAGAGGTTTTCAGAGGCCAGTGCTGGCTCTTGAAAAACTACGTGGACTGTATTTTTCAAGACGACTGTCCTGCTGCCACTTGGCAAGAAATGCTGGTTATTTGCCATTGCACTCTGCAGTCTGAGCTGCAGAGAGATGGTGCCCTGAGGGCTTTGTGGTGTGAAGCTCCCTAGAATGGTTGGAGCTTATATGTTTGTGTTTATGAATCTGTTGTGACCCTTTGAAGAGCAGCTTGGTGGAGGGTTAACACTGATTTCTGTGGGAGTAAGACTTACAGGTCTTTGTGAGATGAAAGAGAAAGGTGGGGCTGATAATGTCTGGGTGTTTGTGAGAGTCTCTGCAGATGGATGGTATTCAGTGCCTCGAAGGACCAGGCTCCTGGGTTCCAGAGGGATTTAACTTTTGCGCTTCAGAGCCTTAATGGCAGGGGAGAATAACCCCGATGAGCTACAGGCTGAAATCCTGGCACCCTCTCTCATGTTTGTTGTGACACGCAGCTCTGAGGGTGTGCTTCCAAAGCATTGCCAGACATCTCCATCTCTCCTCAAACTACTTTTCGCTGAATCTCAGTCTGATCTCTGGCCCGCTCTCCGAGATCCTGGGGTGAAACCATCGAGTCCATCCCCATGGAGCTGTGTCAGCTCATCAGGTTCCCTGCAGGTTTGCTGCGGGCTCCCAGGTCGGCTTGTGCAGCCTTGGCCTGCTCGAGCAGCTGGTGCTTCCCCTGCATCAGCAGTGGCGTTTGGATTCCTCCCCAGCAGATGCAACGTCTGGAAAGGCTGCGTATCTTCCAGGATCTGAAGGGAGCTCCAGGAGAGCTGAGAGGGACTCTGTCAGGGAGTAGAGTGACAGGACAAGGGGTGATGGTTTTAAATGGGAAGAGGGGAGATTCAGATGAGATCTGAGGAAGAACTTCTTTGGTGTGAGGGTGGTGAGAGCCTGGCCCAGGTTGCCCAGAGAAGCTGTGGCTGCCCCATCCCTGGAGGGGTTCAAGGCCAGACTGGATGGGGCTTTTGGAGCAACCTGGTCTGGTGGGAAGTGTCCCTACCAAGGGCAGGGGGTTGGAACTCAATGATCTTTAAGGTCCCTTCCAACTCTAACAATTCTTTGATTCTATGAGTGCACCAGCCCTGCCAGGATTTCCTGAGCTCCGGGTTCAGGAAAACCGTCTGGGTGGGTTGCAGATGTGGTGTGCAGTTTGTGGGTACTGAGGGGCAGCCTGGTAATGCAATTCCACCCCCAAAGCTATCCACTCCAGTGGAACCAATGCTTTTACGGGGATTTTGCTGTGTTCCTGCTTTTGTTTGGGTTCAGGGCTCCTTTAGATATTGTAGCACAGATGGGGATTGTGGGAAGAGGAGCCCAAATGCTGTAATTTCAGTCTTCTCAGGCTGATCATTCTTCTTTCTTCTTCCTGCCCTCCATGTCTCCATCTTTCAACTGAGCTGGTTGTTGGCACAGTGAGGACAGGAGCTGAGCTTAAAGGCTGGATGAGGTTTCCTGGCTTAGATGTAAGGGTGAATCCCTACCCCTCTTTCTCACAAAACTCCAGGGAGCTGCATTTAGTCCCTGTCTTCAGTGGGTGGCATCTGCTTCTTCGCATCCAGCCTTAGTCCTGCAGCGGGAAATTTGAGTGTGCAGTTTGGCTTGAACAAGGGATTTTTCCACATTTCTCACAATGGAAATTTCTTCCTAGCTAAATGAAACCATTCGATGCTTTTTAAAAGTTTTCTTAATGCACAGTAGATGCTTTCTCAAAGATGTTACAGTTTCTTATTAGAAATCTGAAAACCACAAACTGATTTTGGTTTGGTTTTGCCCACAGATTTTTGGTTTTTAGATAGATAAATAAAAGACCTTTTCCCAGTGAGCCTGGGGAAGGAGAGCTGGACTTTAGATGTTTAGCTGTGCTGGTATGAGATTCTGCATTATTTGTTTAGGATGAACAGCACTGAAAATAAGTAATGCCTCCTCTAGAAAGTGCAGATCATCTGTTGATCTGAAGGAGCGCAGGCTGTGAGCCTGTTCCAGGGCTGCTGTCCTTGCCTGGGGGAAAGCTCGCACTCCAAGACTATCTCTTGGGGCTTTTTTTTCCAAATAGTGATGATCAGGGTCATGTGTGAACAGATTCAGCTGAAGGTCCATGGCAAGCCTTGTTTGGGAGAGTGCATATGGGGCTGTCCAGGGCAGAGCTGAAGGGTCTACCAACCCTGTGGCTCTTTCCTTTCACAGCAGCTGTAGCATTTGCTGGGCAGGGAAGATGGGTTCTGCCATAGCGGCAAAGCTACGGATGAACAGGCTGACTTGATCTCCCTCTGAGATGGGCTGTGCTGGTGGGACTGCCATGGGCTGAGGAGGTACCGGTCACTTGCTTCCTGTGTAGAAATGGGGAGCTGCTACAGGGGAGACTGGAGCTTAAAGTGCTGATGGGGTTTGGAGCTTAAAATACCAGCAGCAAGAGGAAGGAGGCCAGCAGACCACTCAGCCCTTGTCTATGGAGGTGGGACCAACTGCCTTTGTGGGGAACTGCAGTTCCGCCTCTCCCCAGCCTCCTCAGTGCTCTCTGCTCAACTGCTCTGACTGCATGCCAGGGACTAGCAAGGGCTGCACAGGCAGGAAGAAGAGGGGTGGCGGTTCCAGTTTAGCTCCCAATCCTCCCCGTATATGACAAATTGCAGTCATCAGGAGCCAGAACCAGACCTGTTGCTCTCCAGACATAAGTCCCTAAATGCCAGTGAGATGCCAAAGCTGTGATGGAGGATGGCACAAAAGGCAGCAGCTGGGGAAAAGTCTTTTGATTTGCAACCAGGGTTGACAATTCCCACAGGACTCCGACTTTGCAGGGCAGTGGTGGTTGTACCCAGACCTCACGTGAGGACCTGTCACCCTTCTTGACAGGGTGCATGGAAGGCCACTCTACTGGTCTCTGGCATGGAAGGCCACTCTCTGTGGTCAAAAGATTTTCCCCCCTCTATACTAGCACCTGGGCTCCCTTTTAGCAGCCTCAGGAGATAGATGGCATTCCAGCCACCCACAGAAATCATCAGCTGAAGGCAGCCAGAAGACTGGGGAGCTCATAAGTCGATCATGTGCCTGTCTGCCGTGGCATCCTACACTTGGTGCTGCAGAGCAGAAAAGAGCTTGTCATACATACTATGCCTGTGCAAGACAGAATCATAGAATCATCCAGGGATGATTAAAGGGACATTTAAGATAATCAAGTCCCACCATCAATCCAACACTGACAAAACCACCACTAACCCATGTCCCTCAGCACCACGTCTGCCCGGCTTCTGAATACCTCCAGGGATGGCGACTCCACCACTGCCCTGGGCAGCCTCTGCCAAAGCTTGGCAGCCCTTTCAGTGTAAAATTTTTTCCTGATATTCATGCTAAATCTCCCGTGGAGCAACTTGAGGCTGTTTCCTCTTGTCCCATCGGTGGTTCCTTGGGAGAAGAGACCACCCGCCCCTGGATACACCCTCCTGTCAGATGCTCTGTCCCTTTGTAGTCTTCCACTGAGGCTGTTCTTTCTTGCTTGCTTGACTGTGTTGGACCTCTGAGAGTTTATGAAATGCTTTAGAAAGAGGAAATGTTACTGGTCTTACTTGCAAAATTCAGCAGAGGTAGCAAGGCACCCAGGCCCTCCTTAGACGTTGCTGTCTGTAGGTGGGGGGTTAGAGGGAACAGGTCCTGCCACTCTCAGTCTACAGCCCTACCCTGCAAAAGCTCAGTAAATGCATCAAAACCTGGTATCAACTCTTCTGGGGAGCTGACAGCCCACTTTATTGAACAGTGAGCACCAGGATCTCTTTGCATCCCCGTACAGAGGCTCTGAACTGTGTGGGTCTGCACTGCAGCTGGCAGCCACAGGCAGGGCTTACACTTGAGTTTGGGGTGCTTTCTAGCAGGGTGACAGCCAAGGCAAGCCCTGCTGTGATGCTCACTGTCTTGCTCCTCTCTTCTCCTTCTAACTGTACGTGGATCCAGCAGCAGGTTTCTTGGAAGATGTTCTAGCAATTGCATTACCATTGATCTCTCTGAGCTGGAAGCCATCTCTGCTATTAGCTGAGGCCGTGGGGAGCTCAGCCTCGTGGAGATGGAAATGTGCTTGGGGAACACAACCTCTCTGTGGCCTCCACAACCAGTCTGGGCTGCTGGCCAGCATCCTTCGGAGGGGTTAATGACAGAGCACAACGATGGTAAGGAGAGCTCTCTTTTCCAATGCAGAGCTAATCTGGAGTGAGCGGGGCTCAAGACTTGCTGATTCACTCTGGAAGGGATAAATGGGTGCTCTGCCCATATGCTGGTGTCTGCACAAAGTGGGATGTGGAGGGAAAGGTGCTGGAATGAAAAACTGAGGTTTTGTAGTGGGGCTACATGGATGTGTGTCGGGACTTCCATTAGAAACTGTCCTCCCTGGAGGCTCGGGCAGCATAATGCTGTGGAAACAATGGGGAGAGCCTTGGTAAAACCCGGGTAATCACAGAATCACAGAATTGTTACAGTTGGAAAGGACCTCTGAGATCACTGAGTCCAACCATACACACCAAAAAAAAAGCCAGCAATCTCGGCCACTGGAGCAATGCCCTCAAGTGCCACATCTACGCCTTTCTGAAATCCCTCCAGGAAAGGGGACTCCACCGCCTCCCTGGGCAGGCCCTTCCAGTGCCTCTCAGTCAAGTCATTCTTCTGAATATCTAAACTGAACCTCCCCTGCCCCAATTTCAGACCATTTCCTCTGCTTCTGTCGTTGTTCCCTTGGGAGAAGAGACTTATCACCCACCTCTACAACCTCCTTTCAGGGAGCTGTAGAAGGCAAGGAGGTCTCACCTCAGCCTCCTCCAGACTAAACACGCCCCAAGATCAGGAGTTGGCGGAGATGCAGGAGTTGGGGGACACTTATTGTAATGGTGACTTTGAAACCTGGGCACAACAGTTCTTGCGGTGTTCGGTTGTATGGAGAAATGCATACTGCTTGGGCAGGCTGGACCCCTGAAGAGCCTGTGGTCAGTGGGGCAGGGAGATCCTGTAGGGAGTTTGGTGCTTGCAGCCATGTGGAGTCTGCTTTCCGTAACTATGCGGTAGGCTGGGTGTGGATTCATGCTTTCCCCTGTCTTTTAAAACTGATTTCCACCCGTGAAAGATTTTTTGTAGTGAAGGCATTCAGTTGAGTACAGCCCGTTCCTCCCCCTGCGGTATCTCATCTGCTCCTCCGTCTGCTGCAGGTGTAGCCAGCCCGAGGGGGTTGGTGGGATTTGCCTGTCCCTGCTGGAATGTGAGCAGAAGTGGTGGTTTGGTGCCTCCTGAGAAAATGGTCAGGCCCAAACTGAGGGGAGGGCCTTTGGTCAGGTGCTGAGAGGGAAGCCGTGGGGGTCCCCAAAACCTGAGGCGTTTCCTAGTGTCACTTCCAACCTTTCCTCGTTTCTAGGACATTTGGAGTAGTATTGATAATAGATATTGCATCCAGCAAAATGCAATTTTTGACCCAAGTAGTTATTTTATAGGGAAAAATCAAAACAGTCTTTATTAAAGCCAAAGCTCAGTGGGATAATCTCTACTGCAGAGAGCCATTGCTCCCCCAGTGACATTCCTGGTGTGGTCATGCTCAGCTTGGCTGTGCAAAACAGCTTTTGGTCTCACTTGCATTTGTGTTGACTTTTCCCTTAAACAGCTCCATTTACCGAGCTGCTGAGGACTCATGTGTGTCCCATCCAGCTTCTTGCTTTGCTGTCCGTGCATGGGCTGGCTTTTTTTTGTCTCCACTGGTGCAGACATGGCAGCAGCTTCTCTAGCCAGGCAGTGAGAAGGGAGGTTTGGAGTAGCTGGTGAGTGAGTTTTCTCCCAGAAGTGAGCTTCATTCCAAAATGTGGCCTTTACTTCCAGCACTGCAAATGAAGCGGATCGATTATTCTGAAACAGAGAAGAAAAAATCTGAGTTTGATGCTTTGAAGAACGTTCCCCTGTTTTTTTTCCAGCTCCTGGGTTGGCACTGCAGCCGATGCACTCCGTGCCACGGACTTCCTCCTGCGGGACTAAAGACCTCCTGCTGTAGCTGTCTGGAGCCAGGGCCATGTGGCTGAGGGGTTTCTTCTGGTATCAAACCCCTCGGGGCCAGACTGATGTTAGGGCTGAGCTCCCCCTGTCTCTTGAGTTGGGCTGGGGTCTGCTTGGTGGGTTCACGTGGAGAACTAGGGGTGTCCCAGCCTGAGGACATCCCAGGTTGCTGCAGGTCAATGCTGTTGATCTTGGCTACAGAGTTGGTAAAACCCAGCTGTCACCTCCTGAAACTGAGACAAGACTAGAGGTGGGTGGAAGAAGCAGGGAGCCTGTGGTTAAGGACAGGACAGAATAGGAAAAACCCTGCTTAACCCTTTCTTGACTGCATTTGGCTCGTGAAAGTGGCTTGGTTGCTCCCTGCTCTCAGGCTGGCATAAATTAACATTGTTAAAGAAAGCAAAGAGGTAACAAGGGCTGAGGGTTAGCTAATAAAAGATAAAAGAGCAGACAAAGAATGTCTCTTCAAGAGAAATGCCTCGATCTCTCAAGTCTGGCAGCATCTTTTGGGGCTCAGAGCCGCAGCAGGTGAGGGCTGGGAGCTCAGATTTTCAGAGCCTGAGATTTGCCAGCACACGGACTGGTGGAGACACAGACAGCATCGGGCTGTCACAGCTGCATGTGCTGGAGTGACCTGGGCAGTGCCCCGTGTGGTGGAGGTCATGAGGGGTTGGTGGTCCCGTGGTCAGCCTCTGCCTGCACACCTGGGATCAACAGTGGGCCAAGCAATAGGTGGAATTGTAGGTGTCTGTACTTACAGTCTTTTATGACTTTTCCCCTCCCAAAAGAAGCTGATTTTATTTGCTCTATGTTAAAGGTCAAGGGATGCCATCCAGAGGGACCTGGACAGGCTGGAGAGCTGGGCTAGTGCAAATGGCATGAAGTTCAAGCAAGCCAAGTGCAGGGTCCTGCACCTGGGATGTGGCACAAACCAGGCACAAACACAGGTTGGGCAGAGAATGGCTGGAGAGCAGCCCTGAGGAGAAGGACTTGGGAGTGCTCATGGATGAGAAGCTCCCCATGAGCCGGCAGTGCGTGCTGGCAGCCCAGAAACCAACCCCAGCCTGGGCTGCAGCAAAAGCAGCGTGAGCAGCAGGGCCAGGGAGGGGATTCTCCCCCTCTGCTCTGTGCTCCTGAGACCCCACCTGGAGTCCTGTGTCCAGCTCTGGAGTCCTCAACATAGAAAGGACATGGACCTGGTGGAACGGGTCCAGCGCAGGGCCATGAAGTTGATCAGAGTGGTGGAGCCCCTCTGCTGTGAGACAGAAGAGAAGGCTCCGGGGAGACCTTGGAGCTGCCTTCCAGGATCTGAAGGGAGCTCTGGGAGAGCTGGAGAGGGACTCTTTGTCAAGAAGTGGTATGACAGGACAAGAGGTGAGGGTTTGACACTGAAAGAGGGGAGATTGAGATGAGATGTGGGGAAGAACTTCTTTCCTGTGAGGGTGGTGAAGCACTGGCCCAGGTTGCCCAGAGAAGCTGTGGCTGCCACATCCCTGGATGGGGCTTGGAGCAACCTGGTGTCCCTGCCCAGGGCAGGGGGGTTGGAACTGGATGATCTTTAAGGTCCCTTCCAACTCTAATCAGTTGATTCTATGTGCAGGCTGTGCTGTTGAACAGACACTCGACAGAAGCTGTGTAGAGTTTTCTTTTGGTGCCCCAGGACGCACCAGGTCAATGCATGTGGGAGCTGCTCATTTCTGACACTCACAGCAGCCGCGCTGCTGCCAGCATTTACACTGTGTTTGTAGCTGTGGGTTTGGTGTTCTCTTTTCCCAAAGTGTGGAGAGAAGCCCATGTCCTGCAGGATGTGGCTCCCAAACTGCTGGGTCTGCCCTGAGTGGTGCCCAGGGGCTGTCCCTGCTCTCTGTGAGCTCCTTCTGTTGGCCAGTGCTGCTCAACAGCGCCATGCCAGCGTGAGGAGCGCCTGGGGATGGGACCTGCTATTGCTTCAGAGCAATACTTGTAAAATTTGTTATACATAAAGCTGGTATTGCATCCATCAAACAAGCCTTGGTTCCTCCTATGTGTGCCCCTGTTGCTACAGGCAGGACTAGAACAAGGGTTCCCCCAGGACAGCCCCCCAGCACTCTGCTACAGTCCCTCTGCCTGGACACATACCTGAGTCCTTTTCTCTCCTGCAGTTCTCTGCTGCACTCCCAGCCCGTCTTTCACTTTTTCTCTCTTGTTTACATAGAGATCCTTCCATCCTATCACCCCGAGGCTTGCCCAACCCTGTGCTCAGGCTCCCACAGCTCTGCAGGTGCTGGTGGTGCTTCTGGGAGCAACTGGGTGGCAGTTTTGATGCTAAGATGCCCCATGTGTTGTACTCCCCATGCACTGCCCCCCTGGATGGGGGATAGGGCTATATAGGAAGAGTTTTTCCCCAACTACTGTATATCCCAACAACTTGGTTTCTTTTCCTGTGGCAGGACAGGCTGAGACTGGTACAAGTTTTCTGATGAAGAAGCAGAGCCAAGGAGTAGAGAGGAAGCCCTCCCTGAGAGGGACAGATCTGCAGTGAACTTCTGCCCTGATCCCACCTCCTGCGGGGAGGAGGAAACTCTCTTCAAAATTATGTCAGAAGAGGGGCATGCTGCGGAGAAGTTTCACTTCTTCAAACAGCTGGAGTTTGGACAATTTCCAAATGAGTTCTGGAGATGAATAAGCACTTTTGCCTTGGAAAACTCTTCTTCCCCCTCCCTGTAGCAGAACAGTCCTCCAAGATGAATGGCTGCATCACCCGAATTCCAGATGAGCCACCATGCCTTCCCTCCCCTGAGCAGGTGTCACGGTAGCACCATGGCCTGGGGCTGATGCAGCTTTTCTTGGGGACAGAGGTGTCCTGGGGAGCCTGGGTGTCTCAGGACAGGAGGGGTCCTCTTCAGGCTCCCAACCACAAGCCACCACATGTTTTCTAACATTCCTCTTGGTGGGGTTGCACCTTTGGTCTTGTGGCTGATGGCAAGCTGCGGTCATGCTGAGTGCAGCTTCTTTTATATTTTGGCTGAGGTCATCTTAGATGGGGTCACGTTGTCTGCTCTTTTCTTTTGTGGCAAACCAGAGGTTTCCTGTTGATGGAGGTGAGGGTCGGGGTATTCCAACACCATCAAGCCCAGTATCTCCTGCCTAGGGCTTTTCCCTGATGCTCCAGGATGACTGAATGTCTCCTCCACGTGCAACCTCTGACCATTAAGGAGGTGTTACACAGGAGGCTTTCTGCTTCCCATTTGCAGCATCTCACTGCTGTTGTCTAGGCATGACACCAATGTACTTGCAGAAACTTTACTAAGACTGGTTGGTTTCTGAGGCTGTTGATGTTTCCTGGGCTTTTCAGGCTCCAGTTCTCTCTGCTTTTCCTCCCTTTCCTTTCACTTTTGCCTCTTCACTTTTATGTTTTTGGCATCTGTGGTTCTAAAAGGGTGACTTCCAGCTGAGGAACATCTGCAAGAACGTCATCCAGGCCTTTAGTAAAACCAGTCGTGAAAGACCTACATGTATGAAATGGGTATTGTATTCAGAGGCAGGGTAAAGCAGAGTGTCTATCGAGTGATACAGTTCTAACCATACAGAGCTGCCTAAAAATGGGCAGGAAAACACTCCCAGGGAGTCAGTCCCTGTCACAAGTCCCAGCAGCTAATTGTTTTTTGCGGCGTGCCTTGAGCATTAGTGTGAAGGGGTATTTTGGAGCAAGAACTGGGAACGGGTCCCAGCGTGCTGTAGCCCTCGTGAGAACTCCTGGCAAGCACTCGCTCCTCTCGAACACAAAATATTTTAGTTCCTCCAAGCTGCCTTCCTGCGGGGGGGACACCGGGCTGCCCGCCTGGATCCATATCTGTCCCTCTCTGCTGGGCTGGATGGGGCTCTGCTGCTGCCTTCACCACAGGGTCACGGGGCCAAATACCGAGGGTTTTCTCTCTGAAATGCAATCTTCTCATGAAACAGGGCTTGTGTGATGGGAGTGGTTTGACTTTCCTACTGTGACCTGTGAAATGGCAGGATTTGATCTGTGCAGTGGGCGAGGGAGCAGGCTAGGAGCAGAGGAGGAGCAGGGGCAGATGGCACGGGCTTAGCAGGAGTCTCCTCTGTCCTTGCCCTGGCTGAGGTCCTGCTTTGGTGAAAGGATTTCTCCACCAAACACTCTGGACTCTAGCTTTGTGTTGATTTGAAAGGAAAAGCTTTGTGCCTACATCTCAAAAACCTTCTGAAAAATTCCTTCTGAAAGTGGGCCTGGGGTTCTTCTGGCACCAGCAGGGTGACTGCCCTTCCTTTCTTTTGGCTGTCTGCAAGTCTCAGGTGGCTCTGCAGAGAGGGAGAGCGGGTCCCTTTGCCCTGAGGTAAAAACGACTCATCTCCAGAAAGGGTTGAAGCTGGGTATGAATGTCCCCGTCAGATGGTGTTTTTTAAATCTGTTTTGAAATAAGGAACCCAATTTTGGCCAGAGGTTGGATGCAAACACAGGCCATGTTTCAGGAGGCGTCCCCAAGAGCATCCCCGGGGTTGCTCAGTGGGAAGTTCATTTGCTACACCTTTGGTGAATCGAAGCTCTGTTACGATGTGAATGTTTTGGAACCCGTCGGAGCCTCGTTGGGTCAGTATGGGATTTCACGGCTCCCAGCGGGCGTGGGGAGGAGCAGGCGGTGGGTTTCCTGTTGCCCTTCTAGACTTCCCCAAGCGCTCCGGGCTGCGGGGCTAGGGAAGGAGCTTTGGTGAGGAACGGGGAGGGCACGCGGTCCTGTGGGCAAGGGTCACTGCCAGCCCTGCAGCCTCCCGCTGTTCCTATCAAGCGTGCTCCAAAGCCACTCTTCCAGGGCCTGGGGAGGGGACTCCATCCGTTAGTTTCATTTTCTGCTGGGGGCAAAGTAATAAAAGATAATTATAAATTAAATACAGACATCTTAAGCTGCAGTCCAGTGTGTTTCTTGCTTTGTGCTTTGAGCTCATGCAGTTTGCTTTCAGGTTCCAACCAACTTGGATATATACATTTTATTATTTTTTTCTTGAGGGCTTTTTTCCCCCAAAGTTTGCTTGAATCAATGGAAACAGAATCTGGGATCTGAATAGTCAGAATCAAATGAAATTAGTATCCTTTTTTTTTTGGGGGGGGGGAGAATAATATAAAATAATTGTAAATTAAATATAGACATCTTAAATTTCATTCCAGTGAGTTTCTCAGTTTGGACTTTGAGCTCATGCAGTTTTGCTTTCCAATTCCAACCAACTTGGATACGTTATTATTTTTTTTCTACGCTTTTTTTCCACCCAAAGTTTCCTCACATTGATGGGAACTGAATCCAGGGTCTGAATTCCCTTACTTTCCCAAACAATTAATTTCATACTGACTTAAGTGCAGATAAGCTCTCTGCAGTCCAATGTCAAGACCCGCGGAGCCAACAGCTCCTTTGGGGCGCTCTGCGGTGTTGAAGTAAAGGACCAAACCCTGCCTCCTGCCCTGGTCTGTGTGAGCAGCTACTCCAGCGCCTTGTCCCCGAGCCCCTGAGCCCCAGCCCAGTGCCAGAAGAGCTCACCAGGGCTCCTTGGTAATTGCTGGAAGGAGAGCCTGAGGAAGGAAGCTCCTTCCCCTGGCGGCGATGGGCTCCGGGTGGCTTGGGGCTGCGCCAGCCCCGTTTTCTGGCAGCAGGTTGGTGTTTCTCTGCTCGGCTGCTCTCAGCGGCACCGAACACGCTGGTCCCATGACCCCGACCTTCTCGCATTACAGGAGGGCTTTTTGTTCAGCGAAAGCTATAAAAAACCTGTTGTGAAATTAAAACCGCAGTATCGCTCCTGGCTTTGCAGGAGGGATGTTTCTTTTCCTTTACAAAGGGAGCAGAGGGTGAGGAGAAGGGATGTGGGTGGCAGCATGAGTGGTCTGTGGGTGCATCAGAGGGGGAGCGATGGCTGCTGGGGCTGGTCTGTCCATCCGTGTTTTAATCCCCCGCTCTCACCACCTTCTCCCCAGGGAATCACGTCTCCTTACTTAGCAGGGAGCCTAATTTTAGGTGAGACCCAGCTCCTGTCCCAGGACCAGTCTCACCAGTGGGTGTCCATCTTTCCCTCTCTGACAGTCTACTCAAACTCAGAAACTTTCTGGACAAAAATGTTTCCAGGTCGGAGAGATTTCAAGAAGCTGACATTTTCCAAAGGGGCAAAAAAAATCTATTAAACTTTTTCAATGATGCAATTCAGGTTTCTTTGGCTTATTTCCAAGAGACACCACTAATTTAAATAAGATGGGAATTCACGGGACTTAGCAAGCCATACCACCACTCTTTGGAAGACATAGCACATATTCCTATATTCTCCATTGCTGTTTCCACCTCATGCTGCATCCTCCCTTTTCCTTATGCGCTCTGCATTCCTCATAGCACACCTGCTGTCCCCACTCCAGCTCATCAAGGCCACCTCAAGATGGCAGGGGGCTCTCACGCCAAGGAGTCCCGGGGACTCTGCATCACCTTCCCAGAGCTGGTCCACAGGACATGAACACGTGCATCTGCACATACCTCTGCAATGGACAAACCTCAGCAAAGGGGAAATGAAAGAGGGAGGTGTTGGAAGCTATGTAGAAGTTGTGACAAATCAAGGGAACTGGACATGTTTAGTCCGGAGAAGAGGAGGCTGAGGTGAGACCTCCTTGCCCTCTACAGCTCCCTGAAAGGAGGTGGGTGGTGGCCTCTTCTCCCAAGGGAATAACGACAGGAGCAGAGGAAATGGTCTGTAGTTGGGGCAGGGGAGGGTCAGATTAGATATTCAGAAGAATGACTTTACTGAGAGGGTGGTCAGGCACTGGAAGGGCCTGCCCAGGGAGGTGGTGGGGTCCCCATTCCTGGAGGAATTTCAGAAAGGTGTAGATGTGGCACTTGAGGGCATGCTCCAGTGGCCGAGATTGTAGGGAATGGGTTGTGATTTTGAGTGTGGTTGGACTCGGTGATCTCAGAGGTCCTTTCCAACCATAAGAATTCTGTGATTCTGTGATCCCATGCAGATAGGGGTCCTTTCTGCCCATAAATACTCTGCAGATGCACTCAAATCTGGACCAGCAATGCCTCATGTCCAGAGAAGCACAGCTGGAGAATGTCCACCCAGGAGCAACCTCTGAGAGTCCCAGCCGGACCCAGTTCTGTGTCCCTTTTGCTGAGGTCACCCTTGCTGATCTTTGTGAGATGACCACATTACCCTTAGCTGTTCTTGGGAGGGATGGTGAGGTCTGAAAATGGTGAAAGGTTGTCCCAGATTTCACCAAGAAAGCCCTGGAACCACACTAAGCCTGAGAACCTCATTTTGTTCCCACAAGTTAGTGTTTCTCAAGCTGTAAGAGCTGCAGCACCAGGAGATGACCAGGCTCAGGAGGGAAGGATTGTAGATCCCCCTGGCGCACAGTGTTGGAGTAACATGGGGATTGCCCAAGTAGGAGAGTCTTCTGGAGCAGCATGGATGCTTCAGGGGATGCCCAAGGGATGCTGCAGCATCCTCTCATCATCTCAGCTCTTGTTTCTCCCTGGGCTGGCACGACAGAGGGGACAGATTTTTCTCGACTTTCCCTTGCCGACCCTCTTTGCTGCCTCCTTTGCCCAGCTGTGACCTCTCGCTGGTGGCACATATCACATTGCTCACCCTCTTCCCGGAGCATGCTGTACATTGCCTGCAGCTGTTCCAGCTGTGTCCTGCCAGCGCAACCTGAGGCACAACTTCATGAATCACTGCTCAGCCCCTTGCATGGAACAAATTGAACTGTTGCCGTCTGTCGCAGGGAGATGTGACCTTTGAGGAGACTTTGTGGGCGGGCAGTGGTGCCCTGCGGGGAATGGCATCCCTGCTCAGGCTCCACTGAGCGCTCTGCCTTCTTTCTGCAAACCCCCAGACACCTCCGGGAGCTCTTGGTGCTCCTGACCTCTCCGTTCCTGGTACAAGCGGCAAACCTCATGTCAGGATTTATCTGTGCATCCTGCACAGACCCAGGGCCAGCTGGGGACAGGGATTATGGCACAAGTTGTCTGTTGGGAAATGCAGAATTCTGTGATTCTTGTGTGTTTCTGGACAGGCTTTTCACTCAAAAATATTTCCCAGCCTTACTAATCCACAGATCTCCTTCCAATAGAAAGCTAGAAGCCTGAAGCAGAGACCTTGTGACATTAATTTCTCCCCAGCTGTGGCCTTGATTACATGCAAAGGCAGAGCAACAGACGTCATCTACCTGGACTTAAGCAAAGCGTTTGACACTGTCCCGCATGACCTCCTAGTCTCCAAATTGGAGAGTCATGGGTTCGATGGATGGACCACTCGGTGGGTAAGGAACTGGCTGGATGGCCGCAGTGAAAGAGTTGTGGTTAATGGGTCAATGTCCACGTGGCGGCCAGTGACAAGTGGTGTCCCGCAAGGATCAGTACTGGGACCAGTACTATTTAACATCTTTGTTGGAGACATGGACAGTGGGATAGAGTGCACCCTCAGCAAATCTGCCGATGACACCAAGCTCAGTGGCGCGGTTGACACACTGGAGGGAAGGGATGCCATCCAGAGGGACCTGGACAGGCTTGAGAGGTGGGCTAATGCAAATGGCATGAAGTTCAACCAAGCCAAG
>VXBW01001020.1:55153-82751 GCA_013400375.1 Thinocorus orbignyianus
TTCAAGGCCAGGTTGGATGGGGCTTGGAGTAACCTGCTCTAGGGAGAGGTGTCCCTGCACATGGCAGGGGGGTTGGAACTTGATGATCTTTAAGGTCCCTTCCAACTATAACTATTCTATGATTCTGTGCTCTGAGCCGTGTCATGCCATTGCTTGCTTCGATGGGAACCTACCTTCACGCCTGTCTCCTCTGTTAGCAAGTCCCACCATGGGCTGGAGGTCATCAGTTTAAAATTGGTCCTTAAACTGAAGGCATGTGGAAAATTCAGGTGACAATCAAATGGAACAGGTAGTTCAAGAAATGCGGTTATCACTTGGTATAGCTGGGTCACACAGCATTGTGCTGCTCAGGACTGACTGGGCTTCCAGCTGGAAAGCCTGGGTAATACACGGGATGGAATAATTTATTTAGGCAATAAATACTGGCTCTTAAAGACGTACACGGGGAGCAGGGTGGATGCTCACCAACCCTCTACTCCTTTTCTCTTTGAGGGTCCAAATCAGTCTAGGCTGTGCCCTTATCACCTTGCAGGTAGCCCCTCGCTGCTGGATCTGCTCATGAAGCCAAAGGCTTCAAAGGCTGGTTCCACACAAGCTGAGACCTTGCTTTGCAGTAATGGCAGTGTTACAGCTGTTCTAAAATACTGTGGACCTGCACTTACGTTTGCATATTTGATTTTTCTACTTTTAGAGAAGGGGAGGAGGAATGAATAGTGAGCACTGTGAAAGCTCTTGTGTCTTGGTGAGGGTGGAGAGACAGGAAGATGTTGTGGTTCTTGATTATAAGGGCAAATCTGTGAGGACGCAGTCCTTGGTAAAGGGTCGGATGAAACTGAAAGACACTTTTTAAAAATTTAAATATCAGTGCTTTTCAATTGTAATTTAAATTTTAGAAAAGGGCTCTCTTCTCAGTAGTCTGAAGGTGGTTGTCTCCAGCATTGTGGGGTTTCCAGCGGGCAGGTTGTGCTTCTGTGGCACAGATATCTAGCCTCTGAACTGTGCTTTTTCTTTCCATCCCATCACTTTCAGGCCATGTTTTTTCTTAGGACCTGGGTCATCTGGGGAAGGGATGTGTATGTTGGCAGACAGGAGCTGAGGGTCAGAGGCAGAGCCTCAAGTTACTCCAGGGGAGGTCTAGAATTCATCTTATGAAAAGTTTCTACACCCAAAGAGGTTATCAAGCCTTGGAACAGGCTGCCCAGGGCAGTGGTGGAGTCACCAGCCCTGGAGGCTTTTAAAAGCTGGGCAGATGTGGTGTTGAGGGACATGGCTCAGTGGTGGTTTTTGTCAGTGTTGGGTTGATGGTTGGACTTGATGATCTTAAAAGTCTTTTCCAACTGAAATGATTCTGTGGTTCTGTGTGAGGAAGTCAATGAGGTGTACAGGTGCTGGGAAATGGACCGCAAGCTCCTGTGGGGGCTGCGTGGCTGTGGGATGCACTGGGCTGGAGCATCCGTGCTGGGGGAAGCCTCTCTAAGTTGTCATGATGGGAGAGGTGGCCATAGCGTGCATGGCTGAGCGGGAAGGGCAGCCCCAGAGGACTCAATCTACAGTCACCTTGGGACCCCTGCACCTTGCTATATGTTTGTTGTTTCTCCTTTCTCCTGATGAAACTCCTTTTCCTCCAGAAACCTGCAGTTCACCGTGCATGTGTGTTTTTAATCACCCACAGGTGATGGAGAAAACAACCAGAGGTGTTATGTCTCACGGCCCGGTTCATGGACCCTTTGTTTTTTTCATGAAGCTGCTGCTCCACACCTAAGGCTTCTTGGCTTTAATTTTCTCTTTCATGAACCAGGTCTCAGGGGAGGAAGCTGTTGGATAATACAGCCATTTGTTTTGGCAGTTGCCTGCGGGTGCTGGCACTCCAGCCTTCCTGAATGTGTGCTCAGATGTGAATTGCTCAGCCCAAAGAGGTGGCAGGGCCTTGAGCTCTAACCTTAATAAAAAGCTGGTTGAAATAGCAGTAAGCAAAAGCACCACCTTCACTGGTGTTGGTTGTGCTCTGCCAGCCCTGAAATGCAGAGGCTGGCACCAAGGTGCCTCCTCCAAGGGAGACTTCATCTCCCAAGCTGGGATTGCTCACACGTTGAGGACTCCTGCTGCCTGACCTCACTGCCAGGACATGGTGTTTGGCCTCTGCTCCGGTGGGAGCCTTTGCCCATGGGCTCCTGCATCACTTTGCATTAGCTACAAAGCCACGCTGAGAGTTTCTTGATAGCGCTCAGAAAATGGCATCATTTCTTATGACTAAGCTGGGTCACATCTCTGTGGACAGGGTCAAATCCTGCTGTAAACAGTTGTTTTCCTTATTATTTTAAGCCCTGTTACCACAGCGTCAGACAGCAGAAACCTTTAACAGGGTCCTTTGCCCAGGTTCTGTCGTTGCGTGAGGCTGTCCTGGGACACTGGGATGCTCAAGCTCAATGATCTCGGAGAGAAAAGCAGCCCAGAAAGCCCCTCACTCCCTGGGCTGCGTCCCCAGCAGCGTGGCCAGCAGGGTGAGGCGGGGGATTCTGCCCCTCTGCTCCGCTCTGGGGAGACACCCCTGCAGTGCTGCCTCCAGCTCCAGGGCCACCAACAGCAGGACACAGAGCTGTTGGAGCAGGGCCAGATGGGCCATGGAGATACTGGGAGGGCTGGAGCCCCTCTGCTGTGAGGACAGGCTGAGAGAGCTGGGACTGTTGAGCCTGGAGAAGAGAAGGCTCCGGGGAGACCTTCAAGCTCCTTCCAGGCCCTCAAAGGTCACCAGGAGGGATGGAGAGGGACTCTTGATCAGGGAGGGGAGCCGTAGGGCGAGGGGAAGGGTTTGACACTGAAAGAGGGGAGATGGAGCTGAGATGTGGGGAAGAACTTATTGGGTGTGAGGGTGGTGAGAGCCTGGCCCAGGTTGCCTAGAGAAGCTGTGGCTGCCCCATCCCTGGGGGGGTTCAAGGCCAGGCTGGATGGGGCTTTGAGCACCCTGGTGTGGTGGGAGGTGTCCCTGCCCAGGGCAGGGAATGGCACTGGCTGGTCTTTAAGGTCCCTTCCAACTCTAACCATTCTGTGATTTCATCGCTCCAACGCTATGTAAACAGAAATCTCCAGAGAAATCCCTCCTGCCCTGGCTTCTCCGCCCTGTGCACTGCAGTTATGATACCTGAACTCCAATAAAGACATTTAGAGTTCCCACCCCTGATGATCTCGCAGCCCTTTTCAGGGTGGATCTGCTATCTCCTGCGCTCCTCCCCTGCAGCACCAGGGATTGGGGTACCAGGGTCAAGTTGTACTTCTTTGAAGAAGCGGATGATTGTCAGTATGAGCTGGGAGTCTCCCCGAGGTGTTGCATGACTAAGATGTCTCAGTATGAGCTGGGAGTCTCCCCAAGGTGCTGTATGACGTCCATAGTGCTGCCCACACCTCAGGACAGTGGTTTAGGGCTAATGAGCCCTAAAGAAATATTTAGGCACTTCCCTCCCAGGCGAGGTACCTGGAGGGACTGGCCAAGGAAGGGGTGGCTGTGCATGGGGTGATCCTCCCTGGGAGTGGTGGGGCTGATGTCACCGGCTGGAAGGCAGGAGAGGTCCCCAGGGAGTGCCAGCACCTTTGGTGCCAGCCGTGCCCTTCCCTCGGCGCACTGAGAGCGTCACCCCTGGTGGCACTGTCCTGGGGACAAGGGAGGGGCTGGGACTGATGCTTGGGCTCTGCCCCCAGTGAGCCCAGTAAACGACTTTGTGTGGCTGGTGCCAATTGATAAGTTTGCAGTTATTCCCCAGCATAAACCATTCTCTCCGGGAGGTGTCTGCTGCTTTTGGAGTGCTGATCCCATAGATAGCATGCATGCTATTATTGTGTTACTTTTGTCCAGAGATGAAAATAATTTGATTCAGCCATTCAGAATAATGTTATTAGCTCCAGAAAAATCAGAGCTAGTTACATGTGAGTGTTATTCCGTTAGAAGATGTTTTCATCAAAAATAACTGGGGGGATGGGTGGTCTAAAGAGATGTAAGTCAGAAGGTAGATCACAATTTCTTTCTTCTTTCTCTGTATTTTTTCCCTGCCTGTGTTTCTGTGGAGTGCTTTTAAAGGAGTTTTCACTGTGTTTCAGAAAGGCCAGCACAGAAAGCCCTGGTGTGGCAGATGTTAGGAAAAAATTCCGCACCCAAAGGGTGATCATTTGGCAGAGGCTGCCCAGGGCAGTGGTGGAGTCACCATCCCTGGAGGTATTTAAAAGTTGCGCAGACATGGTGCTGGGGAACATGGGTCAGTGGTGGGTTTATCAGATGTAGGTTGATGGTTGGACTCCATGGCCTTAAAGCTCCCTTCCATCCTGGGCAATTCTGTGGTTCTACTGGTTCTGATGGTTCAAGGCTGGCCCCAAAGCAAATCTGCCATTTCTTATTAGAGCCTTTGTGCCTCTGCAAGACCCAGACTGGCGCTCACTGCCAACCTTGGAACTAAACACAGTTCTGACAGCAACTATTGCTGCGAAATACGCAGAGTTCAGCAAACTGCTTCCCTGTCTGCAGCAGCTTTGGGGACCAGGTTCCTCTTGCTTCTGGACTTGTCTCTGCCCCCGTTTGTGTTTTGGTCAGCTGGAAAGGACTTCGCACAAGAATTTGCTTGGTGGCAGTGCAACGCCCACAGGCAGCTTCGAATAGCAGGGATTCAGATGTGATTGCAGACTGCTGCCAGGGCACTGCCTGCTGCACCCGCAGCCCTGCCAGGGAGGGCAAAGCATAGCCCACGTGAGTTAGGGAAGGCAAGAAGGCAATGAAGTAAAATTGCTGGCACAACTAGATCCAATCTACACAAATGGAGTTCTGGGTGCCAGCCTGCATCACAAGACTGGGGTTTGGTTGCTGAGCCCCTTTGTGTGAGCACACAGTGATGAGGGTGCAAAAAGGGGTGTGCGTGTGCATGCTGTGGCCATCACAGACTGCTTCCCTGGGAAGGGGTGGTTCATTTTTTTCCCTAAACAGGGAAATTATCTTGTTACATGACTAAATAGCTCCACACGTGGATCCCCAACTTTACCTTTAGGTGTCACCCACTGTACCCACACCTGAGACATGCCTGTGGGGATGGTGACATTCTTCTGCTTCCCATACATAAATATGAGACAAACTTCCCTTCTTGACAACTGTGTTAAGGTCAATGTATTGCTTATGCCATGCGTAGGATTCAGTGGTGAGTGATGGCCATGACCCCAGACATCAGTGGCTGCACAAATGGCAAGGCCTGGGAAGGTCCAAACCTCTTTGTAATAACCTTCAGCTTCCTGGTAGCGATGGTGGTTGTTAAGGTCTGGTGCAGCAAGGTCTTTTAAGGCAGGTTGGAGACAGTGGTGTTGAAGCGATGCTGCCACGGAGCTGGTTGAAATGTGGGTGAGGTTTCGGGGCTGCAGTTGTGCCGGCAGGAGAAAGCAGAAGGCGGCTTTCCATGTGGCAGATATGTGCTGGTCAGGGGCTGCTTTTATTCTTCCTATGTTGGTGTTGGGGACCACTTGGCACAGCCCGGGTGATGCCGTCAGGTTGGTCTCAGTGCCATCTTGGGCTGGCAGAGACCTTTCAACTTATCTCTGTGCCCTGGAGGGACATGTGAATCACAGAGGAACAGCCAGGGTGTGTTTCCGTGAGCATTGCTGAGGTCCCTGCCCTTGCTGACACCCTCTGGCTTTCTCTTGTTTGGTCTGTGACACATCACAGTCGTCCCTGGAGAAGGTCATGGCTGGAAGCCAAGGTGGCATTAGGTGCCCAAAGCTGGGGTGGAGCTGCAGGCCCTGCTCCCTGTGCCCTGAGAGCCTTGGAGAAGCTGGTTCAGTGCAAATCATATCTGCTTTTGCTCCAGAGATGGATATCTCTCCCTGTAAAAAATGGGAGTCATGGTCCTGCTCTACCTGAGGGATCCTGCTGGGAATCATAGGCAGAGGGACACAGAGTTCACCAGTGGCCGTGTTTTTCGCATGGTCGAGGGAGTGAATGCACAGCTGGTGCTTGCTGTGTGAGCATCAGAGGAGAGAGCGGCACAGGGGAAGAAAAACTCCCTTTTTTCAACAATACTGCAAATAAGTAGAAGCCAAATATGTGTCTTTTTAACCAGAGCCTCTTCAGTTATGTTGGCAGTTTGAGCTGTGTAATATTTTCCACTCTGAAGTGCGTATGTACCTGCTTTCCGCTGGGGATTCCTGACTGCTCTGCAGACAATCTCTCTCCAGCTTCTTGCTGCGAGAGCAGCTCAGAACCCCCCTGGCCCTTCCCCTCGTCTCGTCTCTGCTCTGCTCACACCAGAGGCTGGTTCTGCTGGGCACAGGGGCAGTCCTGCAGTGTTTGTGGTCAAAGGGATGTGCGGGCATTGGGATACGCCCGTCAGATAAAGCAGCGCACTGTGGTTGTGGGAAGATGCTACTGTGTATGATGACATTAAATGCACAGAGGGAAGAATTATATCTCATTTAGGCATCTCAGAGCTGGATGTCTCATCCACGCTACCCTTCATATACTTACTTTATAATCTCTGTAAGTCTCCTGGTGGTCACTGCCAGGATGGGACAAGTCGGGGACTGGGCCACCAGCTGACACACAAGGCTTCACTGCAGGTGGCCCAAGGTAGGGGAGAGGAGCCCCACTCTCCCACCAAGGGCAGGAGCCCTGAGCCATCCCTCACTTCCTGGCACAGCTGTGGATTCTCCCCACGCTTCCCCACTGTGTCCTCCTTGCATTCGTGGAATCAAGTAATTGTCAGAGTTGGAAGGGACCTCTAGAGAGGAGAGCTTTCTTCCTCTGCAAGGCAAGACATGGCTGTTCTTTTGAGGCTGAAATAGGTGGTGGGGAGGTCAAATTTGAATATAATCCTGCAAAGCTCCGCTCACCTGCAGACTCCTCACTCCAGCATTTAATGCAAGTGAAGTTAAAAGGGGATGCACAAATGGTGCTGGGCAGCTGTGTGTCCAAAGGGGCACAGCTAGCGGGGAATGGAACTTTTAAACAGAAAATTGCACCTGGAGGGCTATAAGGTAAGAAGACACACCAGCCAAAAGAAACAAATGAAGAGCAGATAACCAGCACCTCCAGTTTCACTGGATTGACAGATTTAAGGTATCACAGAATCAGAGAATTGCCACAGTTGGAAGTGGCCTCCAGAGATCATCCCGTCCCACTCCCCTGCTCAAGCAGGGTTGCCCAGAGCACATCCCTTAGGACTGCATCCAGGAGGGGCTTGAAGGTCTCCAGAGAAGGGGACTCCACACCCTCCCTGCGCAGCCTCTGCCAGGGCTCTGCCACCCTCACCCCAGAGAAGTTTCTCCTCATACTCAAATGAAACCTCACATGTTCCAGCTTGTGCCCATTGCCCCTCATCCTGTCACTGGGAATCACTGGGAAGAGCCTGGCTCCATCCTCCTTCAACCCACCCTTCAGATCCTTGTGAGCATGAAGAAGGTCTCCCCTCAGCCTTCTCTTCTGCAGGCTCCAGAGTCCCAGCTTTCTCAGCCTTTCCTCCTCAGGGAGATGCTCCAATCCCTCCAGCATCTTTGTTGCCCTACGCTGGACTCTCTCCAGTAGTTCCTTGTCTCTCTTGAACTGGGGAGCCCAGAACTGGAGGCAGGATTCCAGTTGTGGCCTCCCCAGAGCCGAGCAGAGGGAGGGAATGACCTCCCTTGACCTACTGGCCACACTCTTCCCTACGCAGCCCAGGGTTCCATTGGCCTCTTGCCCCCCAGGGCACATTGCTGGCTCATGGAGAATTTGCTGTCTGCATGACCCCCAGATCCTTCTCCTCAGAAGCACTTTCCAGCAGATCCATCCCTAACCTATATCGGTGCCTGGAATTATTCATCCCCAGGTGCAGGACCCCACACTTGCTCTTCATTAGGTTCTTCTCTGTCCAGCTGTCCAGCCTGTCCAGGTCATTCCCAGAGTCGTCTTGCTGGCAGAGGCAGCATCCCAAGCTTTTGGGATGCTGTCCATCTTCCCTCCCAGTGGCCTGGGTGTCTGGGTGGGAGCATGGGGCTGGAGGCTGGGACAAGGGATGCCTCTTCTCTGGCCCCTGGGGCTCTGCAGGAATGTGGTAATTGCTGCTGGAACAAAAGCTGCTTCTGTGTGGCTGGATGCAGGGCTGGGCTGATCCTTCCCAGGCCCCACGGGAGCCCTCCCAGCGGTTCCTGCCGGCTGCTCTGCACACACAAATGCACAGCCTATTTACAAAGGACTTTGCTTTATCTTTTCTCGTGCTCTTCTACTTAAAAGGCATATTTGGGGCATGCCAAGAGCTCGCCTGGAAAAAGCATTTCCTCCTCCTCCTCCTCCTTCTCCCGCTCTTCTATTCGAATACAGAGAGCTGTTTTCTCCAATCTACCTTGAATAATGCTACCTGAAACTCAGGGGGGTACACCCCCACTCCCCAGCTCCTTCCTCCTGTCATGTTTACCAGGCTCCCTGGTATCTGGTGATTCAGCAACACTTCTCACTCCTCCATGTATTTTGTTTTCACCTGCGGGTTTTTTTGGTTTTGGGGTTTTTTTTGTTTGTTTTTGTTTTTTTTGGTTTGTTTGTTTGTTTGTTTGTTTGTTCGTTTTTGCTGAGGCAGCATTATTTCCCTTATCTTTGGGCCGGGGCGTTGGGGCGGGTGGCTCTGCCTCTCCTCCCAGTAGAGACCAGACGCAGTGGGTACGGCCGCTGGCGCCGTGTGTAATGGCACAAGTGTCCCACAGCCGCCTGCTGGGGTTTCTTTGTACTATGGGCTCTGGAGTGCTTCAGCTGCCAGGGTTTTAATCCCCCAACCCCCTGCTCAGGGCTGCAGGGAGCAAGTTAGTGGCAATGTCCTGGAAATTAGGTGCAAAGAAGAGTTAGTGGCTTTCCTCAGCGAAAAGGAGAAAAACTGGATGCGGGTTGTGGCAAGAAGGATGCTTTAAGTCACTCTGGGAAGTTTGTGCCAAGCCTGCCATGCCTGCAGGACTGTTACCAGTGGGTGGGCAAGGGGTGGCCATGTGCTGCAGAGGGGTCTCCTGGAAGGTGCTAGGTTTAGACAACAGGAGTAAAACATCTTGATATGGGTGAGTGCCAGCTCCCAGAGTCCCCCAGATGCCACTTCAGTTATTAAAACCCACCTCTGGGCAGAGATCACAGAATGCTATGCTGGAGATCATCCAGTCCAACCCCTGCCAGAGCAGGTCCACCCAGAGCAGGTCCCACAGGAGCATGTCCAGGTGAATTTTGAACATCTCCAGAGACAGAGACTCCACCACCTCTCTTGGCAGCCTCTGCCAGGGCTCTGCCACTCTCACAGGAAAGAAGTTCCTCCGCATGTTTGGATGGAACTTCTTATGTTCAAGTTTGTGCCCGCTCCCTCTTGTCCTGTCCCCAGGCACCACTGAAAAAAGACTGGTCCCATCTCCTGACACCCATCCTTGAAGTATTTATAAGTGTTGATCAGATGTCCCCTCAGCCTTCTCTTCTCCAGACTAAAAAGACCCAAATCCCTCAGCCTTTCCTCCAAAGAGAGATGCTCCAGGCCCCTCGTCATCTTTGTGGTCCTCTGCTGTGCCCTCTCCAGCAGTTCCCTGACCTTCTTGAACAGATGGGCTACTGAGGTTGGGATGCAAGACTCCCACATAAATCTCTGCCCATGGTCCCCTTTGCCAGGACACATGTCCTTGTAGCAGGGAGAAGGGAGGGCTGGGGTAATTCACTTATTTGTTCTGCATTTCTGTGTTTAAAATCGAGCCATGGCGGGGCCCAGGCAGCTGGGGTGTGTGGAGGGCTCTGCTGGAGGTTCCTGAAGAGTGAGCAGAGAGGAGCAGAAGGCTCAGCCCCAGCAAAACTCCTCTCTGCACGGGAGGCAGGACTGACATTGGCTCTGGCAGCGCTCCCCAGCCCTCACAGTGCGTTATGTCCATGCGCTGGCACTTTATGAGTCTTCAGGAGAAGCTGTCTCCAGCTCTGAGATTAGGTTTTATTGCAGGTGGGGCTCATAGCAACGTCTCTGACTGCATTCGTCCAACAATGTCCATCATGGTTTTATTTGATGACAGTCTTGCTGAAGTGTGGCCAGTTATCTTTTGCATTTTTTCATGCTGTGTGTCAGCTCCCTTTTCTCTTTTTGGAAACTTTCCAGGGAAAGGTTTAGCTGTTGGGAAGAGCAGGGCTGGGGCACTGCCTCTTGTACATCATAGAATCATAAAATGGTTAGAGTTGGAAGGGATCTTGAAGATCAGCTAGTCCATCCTCCTGCCCAGGGACACGACCCACCAGACCAAGGTGGCTCCAAGCCCCCTCCAGCCTGGCCTTGAAGCCCTCCAGGGATGGGGCAGCCACAGCTTCTCTGGGCAGCCTGGGCCAGGCTCTCACCACCCTCACACCAAAAAATCCCTCATCTAAACAGGACCCTGCCCTGTTCTTCATCCTTGTCTCCACTTTCGGGGTGGCTGGTCCCCAAGTGGCCTGTGCAGGCAACATGTCCCTCTAAGCTGGCACAGCTCTGCCATGCTGGGTCTGCATCCAAATCAACCCAGCCTTGGAGAGGCGCTCCTGGTTCTCCTTTCCCTAGGATTGACACACAAATGTCTGCCAGCAGCTGGAATAAGCTGCAGAAAACCAAACCCATGCTGAGTTCCTGACAAAGATAAAGATTTAACTGGAGGGTGAGATGAAGATCTCCCATGGCCATGGAAGGGGCAGAGCAGAGATGTAGGTGGGATGGATGGATGGATGGGTGGATGGATTGCACGGCAGGGCTGTTCCTGGAAGGTACCAGCCTGGCCTGGCTTCACTCAACCTGACCCTGAAAAATGCTGCCTGATGTAATTATTTTTTTTTAATTTTTTGAGTGCTGCGTCTGGATCTCGTTATTTGGGAGCTTTTCAAATGGCTGAGGCTGACAGACAGACGGACAGAGCACTGTTGAGAGCACGTAGGATGTTCAGTCAGTGCAGTGTCTCTGCTGAGCTCTGCACCGTCAGCACCCAGCTGGTTCAGTGAGTCTTGGCTCTGGGGTCTGGCATCCTCAGGCAAAATCCCAACTGCCCCCGCTGTAGCCCAGGGGAGGGTGTGGAGCTGCACTGCAGCTTTCCCCATCCACAGACTGGCTGCTGTACTGGTGCTTCTGGAAACTCAGTTGTTGATTTTTCTGGGGAGTTGGTGTTCTTGTGGCAGATGGGAGCCATGGTGGTCATGGGCAATGGGCTGCCAGGGGTAAAATCAAAATGGAGTTTGTTTTGAAGACAGTGAAAAAAGGTAGCTCTCCTGAAGTGCCAAATATCAATTGTTGATGGAAGAAAATAGCATTTTTGTTGTCGCAAAGTGGTCTGTAATGCATAGCTCAGTGTGAGATGGGAGGGCTCTCCCAGGGGAGGGCAGGGGCAGGCAGACCCACATTGCCCTTGCAGAAATGAGCCACGAGGGCTGTGATGCATCTGGGCTCACCTGAACCCTGAAGGAGACACCAAGATACCCCCTGGTACCCTCAAAAGATCTGCCCTTCCCTTGGCTGTGGGGCGTTTCCAACAAAGCGGCGTTTGCTACTGAAAACCCTCTGAGAGCACCGAGTGCTGGGTGCTGCAGAGCAGGCAGAATTTACAGCGGCGCTTTCAGCTGTTGCAATGAACTGTTCTGCAGTCACATTCCCTTCAGAGGGCTTTCCTCACCCTTTTTATCCTCAGGATCCCAGTGTGGAGCAAATCTCCCTCATTGACTGTGCTCTTTCTGCACTCCCTTTGTTTTCCACGTCTCCTTGTAAAATCAGAGTGCTCCAATGATCTTGTGGACATTTATATCCCTCTCTGTATCTTTCTACATATCTCTATATATCAGGGTAATGGTTTTAAATTGGAATAGGGGAGACTTAGATCAGATCTCAGGAAGAACTTCTTTGGTGTGAGGGTGGTGAGAGCCTGGTCCAAGTTGCCCAGAGAAGCTGTGGCTGCCCCATCCCTGGAGGGGTTGGATGGGGCTTGGAGCCACCTGGTCTGGTGGGAGGTGTCCCTGCCCAGGCAGGGGGCTGGAACTTGATGATCTATAAGGTGCCTTCCAACTCTAACCATCCTATGATCCTATGATCATATACATATTTCTCACCATGTTGTATCCAGCACAGTCAAGTCACTTAAAAGGCCTGTTGCATGTTTTGTTGGTCCAGAGTAGCAGAAAATCTGCCCACCAAACCTGGCAGAAGTTAGTTCTTTAAACCAGAGTAGCCAGTGGAGAATTGAATGGGGATGAAATTGTTCTGAGCCTCTCAGTAGCCTTTTTGGGCCAATTTTCAGGGTCGGAATATGAGGTTAGGAAAACACGGTTTCTCAGTTTCTGTCTTTGTTGCTTATCTGTTGGCACAGTATTTTAACATAAAGAAGTAAAAGATGGATGAGTGCGTTTTGGGGATAAGTAGGATTGGAGTTTCTCAGTTATAAAAGCCACTGAAAAATTATTCTCAGTAGAACTTTCCATATGAAAAAACAGGTTAATTGAACATGTAGTAGAAATGTGCTGATTCCAACAACATTTCCAAGCATCAGAAAAGAAGTTGAAATATTTTGTTTGGACAGTATCGAAACTCCAGCAGAAGCAGAATGTTTCTGTTCTGTCACTTAAATTAATTTCATGTAACGTAGGCCATAAATTTTAACATTGTATTGTCTTTATAGATTTTTAAATTCCACATGCGTGTAGTGTCTAATTTAAGAAATAGACAGAAATGAAAGGAATAATGAAAAGAGCCACTGAAGTGGAACACTGTAATGGCCCTAAACTGATTGCTGGGAGGAAATGCTGTTTCTTGGCAAACAGGAGAATTCTCGCTTTTTATGCAGAATCAGAATCAATCTCACCCTTCATGTCAGGATTTCCCAAGTAATGGAAAACGCAGCTCCTGGCCAGCGCCGCTCAGGATGTGAGCCTGTGTTAATTATTCATCAGAGTCAGATATAACAGGAGATAACGTCAAGGAAACCTGGACCCACAGCGGCTGTAAAAAGCCACGTCATGTCCCCAGGCAGTTTGGGGACAGGGAACAGAGGAAGGTTCCCGACTGGCAGGGACAGACATACTCACCTCTGAGGGATGGTCCGGCTCTGTTGGTGGGAGGGCCAGCGGTTGTCCTCCACCCTGAGGGGCTGGAGGATGCTGTAGCTCCATGGTTGTCCACAGGGACCCTGTTTCAATGCTCCAAAACCCTGACGTGGGTTGAGGATGGGCCATGGAGATGCTGGGAGGGCTGTAGCTCCTCTGCTGTGAGAACAGACTGAGAGAGTTGGGAGGTTCAGCCTGGAGATGAGAAGACTCCGTGGAGACCTTCGAACCCCTTCCAGCCCCTAAAGGAGCTCCAGGAAAGCCAGGGAGGGACTCTTGGTCAGGGAGGGGAGCCACAGGACGAGGGGGAAGGGTTTGACCCTGAAATGGGTGAGATTTAGATGAGATCTGTGGAAGTACTTCTTTGCTGTGAGGGTGGTGAGGCACTGGAACAGGCTGCCCAGAGAAGCTGTGGCTGCCCCATCCCTGGAGGGGTTCAAGGCCAGGCTGGATGGGGCTCGGAGCAACCTGGTCTGGTGGGAGGTGTTCCTGCCCAGGACAGGGGGTTGGAACTGGATAATTTTTAAGGTCTCTTCCAACCCAAACCACTCTATGCTTCTAAGAGCCCAACAGTTCCTTGTGGCTCTTGGCTCTGCCTTGCCAGGGCTCAGCCTGCAGCTGCTAAAGCAATAACAGGGCTGCTGCTGCCAGGAGCCACAATGGGCTTCTTTGCTTTGTTTAGCAAAATACTGAAATCCTTAGAGCCTGTGTGTGCTGGTTTGCACGGGGGGACCACAGGGAAGCCATGGGTGGTGGTTATTCACCTTGGCTAAAGGTTGCCCTGTGACGAGAATCACCCACAGCCTGAGTGTGCTCCTCCTGCCCCGCGTCTCCCCGTAAGCCAGTGAGAAAAAAAGGTGTGGCAAGAATTGGTTTTCAAGGATTCTTGAAAAAAAAAAAGGCTACATTGGCATTTCTGTTGGAAAGGAGAAATGGGGAGAAGGGTGGGAACGAGAGCCCTGGGTGCTGCCTGGTGTCAGGGCTCTGCTGGGGCAGACAGTCCCCGGCTGCCGTGTTGCGGGGATTGGAGGAGGCTTTTTTGGGGGAAACACAGCAGTTTGGTACAGAACCCCCAGCAAACAGAGTGGCTTCCTGGGTCCAGAACTTGCTACCTCTAAGTTTCTGCCATGTAATTTCAGCTGACGATTTCAAAGGAAGGTTTCACTACCAATTAATTTATGGAGAGTGCTGAATTGTTTGGTTTTGTTCATTTCAAGCCCCCGGATCGTGGAGTCCTGTGGCTACATAAGCATCTCAGCTGCTGTATAAAGCCAGTGACTTTTCCAGGTCCTGGGAATAATAGATTTGAAAGGCAAGGTGAATGCGTATTGTTTATACAGTGTTTCAGAAATCTTACTGCATTGTTACCTGTGAGAAACCACATTTATGTTTTGGTATTTGGGACACCTTTGGACATCTAGCATGCATCCCTGGTGGAAACCGGCCTTAGGGAAGAAATGTGCATTTCATCCTTGGTTAAAGCTTCAAGCGTTGTTACACAGAAGGAGCGGAGCTGCCTTGTTGCCCCAGGTGGGGTAGAAGAGCCTGGAGGCTGCAGTGCCAGAGCCTGGGATGGACTAGTCCAGCCTGGAGGTAAAAGGGGTCAGTGGGACTGTTCCCTCCAGGCTCCTGCCTGGCCTCCGCAGGGGACAGGGGACACAGGCTGGGGCAGCAAACTCTGCTGTAAAGCCAAGAGCTATCCCCAGAGTCCACTCCCAGCTCTGCCTAGAGCTGCTGCTGTCACATTCACTCACAAATGATTCCTGGTCCAGGAGTAATAATTGCACGAGAATTTTGCTGCTAATTCCACAATAAATTTGTATTCACCTTGAAAAAAATAGTATCTTGTGCATTAGCAGTACCTTCCCAAAAACATTTCAAGGAGAAAAGTGACTTCAGGTTTCTTATAAAGGTCTCCAACATCAGCTAAGCCAGTTTTATTTTAACTTTTCCTTTCCACAACATTTTCCATTGTGTCCAAAAGCCATTTTCTGTCAAAAAAGGGTTTGATGGAAAATGCTTTATTAAATCTTTTTGAAGCCCATAAAAGACGTTGCCAAAAAAGAGGGAACAAATAAACCCCATGGCAGCTACTGGGCACATTAAAGGAAATACCACCTGACTTCCCAGAGCCTCGGGAGGGTGGTTGGGTGGTCCTGGTACTGGGGCAGCAGGGCAGGGCACATCACAGCCCCCAGTAAATATTAAACTAAGAAATAAATCTGCTTTGCTCAGCAGCCAGCATATAGCCTTCAAGCTGAGGTGAAGCTTTCTGACTATCGTTTGGCATGTTTTCTTTAAAGGAAGGAAGGATCTTAACTCCAGCATTCCAACCCAAAATAGATGTCTCTAAGAATAGCCCTTCCCCAACACAGAGCAGGATGCCGTCAGGAGGAAAAAGGGTTGAGGGAAACGAGAAATGCTTTCCCAAAGTAGCCCGGCTAGAATTGGGAGGTGATGGGTTTCGACCCTGATGAAACTGGGTGATCACCCCCCAGAGCATCCAGCCCCACTGATGTGGCTCAGAGCTGCCAATGGCCCCTTGGAGCAGGGACCAGAGGGGTTTGCCAGCTCCTTGGGTTGATGGAGCCATTCCTTAGAGACCTGCTGACTGCCCTGCAGTGGATGTGCGTTGGTGCCATCCACCCCACTGCCAAGGAGCCCATTGCGTATCCGGAGAGGATGAACCCACAGGGCTGGAGCGTTGAGTGAGGAGAAGATGCCCCATCGGTGCCACTGTGTCCTGGCGGAGAGAAGCAGAGGCATCCCATGGAAAGAATGAAGTTGGGTTGTGTCACCTACTGAAGTCTCCCATCCACCGTGAGTTATCCTGTGATCAGGTGCGACCAAGGTTTTATGCACAACTGTGTGTGTCTGGGATAGGGTTGGATCTTATTCCCATCTCTTTGCGTTTAAAAAGTGCAGTGATGGAGTAACTTAGGTCCTGTGAAGTTCAACAAGAGATTGGATGCATGGAGTCTTTAGTCTTACCCCCTTTTCCCTAGAAAATATAGGTTTCAGTCATTTGAACAGTTTTGATTTTAATATTCTCCTTTTGGGGTCACATTTTCTATGCAAATAGGAGTTTTAGAAAGGAAGGCCCCTTCCAACTCTACCCATTCTATGATTCTATGATCAGTGGGACAGAAAGAGGCGATTTTGGGGCAGAATTGCTCCCTGCCGTGATGGCATTAAATGCATAAGAAAGGGAACAATCTGCCTCTGCCAGCTTTAAAACTGAGATGATTTATGTATTCAGGTGGGTTTGAAAAATGTTGGCCTGAAACCAGGCAAAATCCACTGGGTTTGGCCAATTATTCGCTTTGTATTTTGGGCCCTTCTCAAATAAAACTCAAGGTGGGTGTAATGAAACCACAAAACCCCCAAATCTGAAAGATAGCTTGCGCAAACCCCTGAAAAGCCCCCAGGAGCTGACTCTTACACTCCGGAAAGAGGGAAAAATAATTAGGTGGAAAACTGTGAGCTCCAGCAGGCTGCAAACCTGAAACCTTTTGGCACTTGTTTGTGAAAAACCAAGCCAAGGAGTCCAGGTCCTGCCAAAATTTCTACCGCGGGAAGCTAGTCCAGCCTGATCTGCCTCCTTCCTGCTGCTCAGACACACTGAGGAATAAACCCTCCACAGAGATAAGATGAAAAAACGTTTCCACTGAGATGGGGCTTCAAACACACCTCCATGTGCCCGTCACAGAGGAGGTCCGCCCTCACCAATGGGACTGTTTGCTCTGTGGGGATGCAAAGCTCTTGTTTTAGTGACATACGTGGCCCTTTGGGGCATCTGTTCTCAGGGTGCTGGTGGTGAGGGTGATGCCAGCTGGGGTTTGCTGCCCCAGTCACTAAATCACAGAATGTTATGGGGTTGGAAGGAACCTCTGGAGATCATCTAGTCCAACCCCTGCCAGAACAGGTACTCCTAAGCAGGTCACTCAGGAACTTGTCCAGGAGGGGTTTGAATGTCTCCAGAGATGGAGACTCCACCACCTCTCTGGACAGCCTCTACCAGGGCTCTGCCACTCTCACAGGAAAGAAGTTCCTCCTCATGTTTGGATGGAATTTCTTCTGTGCAAGTTTGGGCCCATTACCTCTTGTCCTCACACTGGGCACCACTGAAAAAAGACCGATCCCATCCTCCTGACACCCACCCTTGAAGTATTTCTGGGTGTTGAACAGATCCTCCCTCAGCCTTCTCTTCTCCAGACTAAAAAGACCTGAGTCCCTCAGCCTTTCCTCCTAAGAAAGATGCTCCAGGCCCCTCATCATCTTTGTGGTCCTCTGCTGTACCCTCTTCAACAGTTCCTGACTTTCTTGAACTGGGGAGCCCAGAACTGGACACAGTGCTCTGGATGGGGCCTCCCCAGGGCAGAGCGGAGGGAGTACATAGTAAGTACTCTCCTTGAAGCACCCAAAGAGGTTTGGTCCACACGATGCTCCTGCCCTTGTTTTCAGACCCTGCTGCAGAAACATTTGGGAAAATAAGGACATGAAAGTGCCAAGTTATCACCTTTGGTTCCTGCCCCTGCCCCCCCTTCTTTTCCAGCTTTTTGGCATCATCCCCAGCACATCAGTCAGTTTTAACTCCATACATCTCCCCTACAGAAGATAAAATAAACACCCCAGGTCCAGCATAAGCAGTCAGAGGGAGCAGAGCCATATGGTGGTGGGGTGACCATGGCATGTACGCCCAGCTGTCACTGAGCCACCCGCTGTTTATTTTTCCTCTGCTCTGAGCCTAGGTTTTATTCCCCAGTGTCTCTGTTGTCCTCGGAAATGTCTGCTCTCCTGAAAAACATCCTTCCTCGCCCCCCAGGTGGGGATGGATGATGGTGCTCGTCATCTCCAGCCTCCCACAAGCCCACCTGAAGGCAGAGCTGTAGCCTGCAAAGCAATGGAGAAACTATTTCTTTCCCACTCTTTGCACCTCTTCCTTATATTTTGTCCCTGAAATTGGATATGAAGGACTTTTCCACAACAAAACACGTGGCCCCAAACTCCTGTGCTGGGTTTTTACAGCTGCTTGGCTCTGGATAAGTGCTTTTTTCACTCCAATCTGGAAATTTCTGTTGAAGGATTCACTCCCTGTAGCTCCAGCCCCAGCAGAAATCACTGCTGAGCTGAGCCAGCATCGCTGAGAAACCTCCTGTGGATCTTCTGAGCTCAGAGGAGCAGTAGCCCTGCTGAAAGCCCTGAGTTTCATTACTGATTTCTCAATGTTACTGGTCTCTCTATTCGGTGCTCTGGCTTCTGCAGTTGTTAGTGATGGGAGATGGTCAGGGCAGGCACATCACAAAATTGTTTCTCAGCAAAAGGTGGGAAAATGCAAATTTCCTGGCATACTTCTCCAGCTTTTGTGATTTGTTGCAAATCTCTTCTGGTTATTAATTTATTTCATTATCTGGTTTTACCTCTTTTCATTATTCTCAGGTGAAATCGGGGTGTTTTGTGTTGCTTCATACAACTGATGGACAAAGGCAGATGGTGTTCTGGCTCAGGCTCACCAGCATCCAGATCCTTCCTTCCTCAGCTTCATTTGTGTGATGAGTTTCCAGGTGTGGGACACCTCTGTCCCAACTCCTTCTTTCAGAGGAGTGTCAGTGACACTGGGAAAGCCCAGCCTGGCTCTGGGGTCATGGGAAAAGCTGCCATGGAGGGGGTGTGAAGCAGCGAACCAGAGGCTGCAGGATGCTCTTCTTAACATCAGTTATCTGTGTTCTCAGAGAGACGTGTCTCTGTTGGTGCTGCACGGTGTCAGGCAGAAAGCACTTGTGAACAGTTTTTTAATACAGAATAGGAATAAAAATGATTTGAAGAACAGAATGGGTGGTATTTACCCTACAGCCGGTCTGTGTTGGGTAGAGGATGATGCAAATCTGTTTAGTTGAGCAGCTGGGACAGAGGGACCTGCAGGTCCCTCGCTGAAGCTCCAGTGCCAGAACTGGAGCCTCTCTCCATGCGGATGCCCTCCTGATTCTCCCATGGTTTGCAGACCCCTGGCACAGCTTCCCCCTTCCACCCTCGGGGGGGACCTGAAGGAAGGGTCTTTGGGTCATCATAAACCTTTCCATATATGAGCCAGTTGTCGGAAGGGATTTACCCCAGGGCAAACAAGCTGGGGATGGATTTTGCAGAGCTCCCTAAATAAAGCCTGCTGCACACCCACAGACCAACAGACAGGTGACTTTGGGCAGTTTGTGGCAGTAAGGTGTCCTGTCCTTGGGTCGGTGGCACCGGCATGCGAGGCCTGTGGGCTGAGTCTCTGGGGAGTCTCCTCGTTCCCTGACTGCTCTTCACCCCCCTCTGTCTCCCAGGACTGATGCAAAGCGCTTGTGCCAGATATATTATAATTTTGCAAGGCAAGATTTGGGAAGATTCATGAGATTTAGAGGAAAACTGAGAGGCCAGCACATCCCTTGTGGGGATGCAGGTGAAAATCCCAGCTGTCGACACCAACCCCAAACCAAAGTGGCCCATAGGTGCCTTTTGGAGCAAACCTTTATGAGGGTTCAGTGTGCAGAGATCCCAGCGACTTTCACCCTCTTACCACCGTCTCTTCAAAACATGCCAGGATTAACCTTTTTCTGAAGGCTGCTTAGGATACAATCAGAAAACACATTTTTGCTTGAACTGCTTGAAAATGTTTGCCACTTGCAGGGGAAGAAACCCATCAATTCCACTCTGCTTTTCCATTTTCCTTAGCAGGCACCACAGACTCCATCTAAGTGGACCACGGTGTTCCAAGGATAAAAATTACGTGTAATATGAGATAAGGTATCAGACCAAATACTTATGTAATGAAATCTTAATGATAGTTCTAAAGGTCTGCAGTGGGGCGTGGCAGAACAGAAATGCTCCTCTTGCTGGCTTGTCACATGGGGGGGCAGAGATGCCCAACGAAAGACACTCACAGGGGCAGGGAAAAGGGGGATTTTATTAGGAGATTTGATCTGCCCTTTCTAGTGAAAAAAAAAAAAATCTACAGAATTATATCAAGTAATTTGTGGGGTCTAATCTGATCGCAGCTGTCTTAATTATTTGCCACCTTTAGATGGGAATAATTTCCTTTTGTTTTGAAGCAGTAAACGTCCTTCCTAATCCTCCAAGCCCAGCGGCTGCTGATGTGTGGAAACCAGGGAGCGGTGCTGACCTAAAGCTCTGAGGGCCCTGGATATCACAGGCTGCAGCTGTGAGTGGATCCAAATTCATCCCGTATTTCACCGACAGATCCTTCTCTGGCATCCTGGCTTGAGCTGGGGCAGCAATAAAGGCCAGTCACAACTGTGGTGAGATAGCCAAATTTTCTGAAAGGACAAAGTGTTTCATATTCAGGCTCCAGTTCCAGCCCAGTATTTGTCCAAGCAAGGTAGGCTGTGTTGTCCTTATCCAGCAACTAAATGTAGTGGGAGTTTTTCATATAATCTGTTGAAATGGCTCTTAAATAGACACACTTTATGCTTTACAGAGCTCTCGGTGTCCAAATCTGATAAAACCAAATTTTGTTTGGAGTTAGAGAATCCCTCGAGTGATCCTGGATTATAAGTGATCTTGAAATGTGGAATTATTGCTTCATTTTTAGCAGAAGTAACTCTGTAGGTGATCTCTTTGCAGAAGTATTAAAATCAGTCAAGCAGAGTCTGGGTGGTGTTTTAAAAGGAATGGTAGTCACAAGCACTTAGTGTGTTTGGTGTGTATGTTAGGGGCAGACCAGCCAAAGCCGCCCATATTTAGAAGCATAGAATCATAGAATTAGGATGGAAGGCACTTTTCAGATCATCGAATCCAACCATCAACCCAACACTGACAAAAGCCACCACTGACCCATGTCCCCCAGCACCACATCTGTCCGGCTTCTAAATACCTCCAGGGCTGGTGACTCCACCACTGCCCTGCGCAGCCTCTTCCAAAGCTTGATAATCCCTTTGGTGAATAAATTTTTCCTGATTTCTGTCCTAAACCTCCCCTGGAGCAACTTGAGGCCATTTCCTCTGGTCTTATTGCCTGTGATTTGGGAGAAGAGACTGACAACCCCCGGCTACACCCTCCTTTCAGGGAGTTGCAGAGAGCGAGAAGGTCTCCCCTCAGCCTTCTCCAGGCTGAACACCCCCAGCTCCCTCAGCCGCTCCTCACAAGGCTCATATTCTAGAGCCCTCAGCAGCTCCGTTGCTGTTCTCTGGACTCGCTCCAGCCCTGCAATGTCTTTCCTGCAGAGCAACTGGTGTCTAAATTGCTGTGTTTTGGCTGTGGCCTTTTGTGGTCCCCTGGAGAGATGTATGGGGATGGAGCATCTTGTCTTCTCATCTGCGTACTCAAGCCTGAATAGCTGGTTGTATCCTAAGCCAAATGATGGAGAGGACATAGGGGAAAGGTAGGTAAGCATTGCCCACCTTCTCCCCTGTCCTGGCAGGAGCTGGGTCACTGCACACCCACCTTCACACAGCACTGTGTGGACCTTCCTCTCCTGGAGCTCCAGCAGGGCCAGGGGTAGCTGGTCTGTTGGGATTGTTTGCTGTTATTTCCTCATGTAGGCAAGCCCTACAGCTCAGGAATCAGGGGCTTTTCCACCTGGGGGTGTGGGGAGCAAAGATTCCTCTCCGGTCATATCCTTCTGACCAGCAGCAAAAAGCAAGCACGGGCTTGTGCCACGGGACAGTGCAGAGACACGTCCCTCCTGTGCAAAAGTCCCCTGCCACGGGGAAGAGCTCATGTGGCCGTGGAAGGAGCACCCTGGCAGGGCTACAAGGGGAACTGAGGAGTGAGGAGAGATATTCTTTCTTCTTGCTTTTTAAAAGCAATTTCCGTGAAGGGGCTGCTTTTTTTCTTTTCCCAGACAAGCTTTCTGGGCAGCTCCGCAGCGGGACCATGCTCAGCCCAAGCTATTTCCTGAGGAGGCAGAAGCCGAGGTCGTTCCTGTCGACTCTGCAGACTCTGTGATCCTTTTGCTGTCTGTGAAATAGTAGCCTGAATACGCCCAGGGGGGTGGGGAAAAATACAAAAAGTGTCCCCTCCCCTTTCCAACCCAAGTGCTTGCCAGAGCAATAAAAAACTTTAAACAATAGCCAGTCGTGACATAAACCAGTCCTTGAGCAGCCTGCCAGAATTCACCTCAAGAAAGTAGGCCCAAAAATAAACACTAACCTATAAAAAGCCCCACAGACTTAAAGATAGTCTTCCCATTGTGCTAATTGCTTTCACATCTGGCTCAGAACTGAGGAGTGTGGAGAGGCCACCAATAACTCACTCCAGCTGAGCACAAAAGCATGTGTGCAGCACCCGTCACGCCAGCCCTCCGCTTCTGCTCAGCACATCTCAGACGCTGGGGCTCAGTTTTAAGTCTGTCTTTAAATTGCACGGAAATAATGGGGCTGGTTGTGATGTTATTAAACAGCACATGTTTAAATGCTTTCGTGGGTGGGATATTTCAAGGTGAATACAGAGAAACTGCTTTCCTTACCCTTTTTCCCTGTCCACAGTGCCCTCGGTCCCAAGCAGGTTTTGCCTGGCCTTCTCCTTGGAAAGAATTTATCTCCTGGTGCAGCGGGAAGGTTGTACCTTTGATGAATCAAGGGCTACGCATCAGAATGGGATGAACAATGGAAAACTGTCTGGGAATGGTTTCCTAAGGCCTTTTCTGTGTGCTGAGGGTGGCTGAGGAGGTGACCCCAAAATGTGACCTTATGAGAACTTGGTTGGAAGAACAAAACTCCCTGTTGGGGTCCTGGCAGGTCCCAGGGGAGCAGAGACATGGTGTGATGCTCTGCATCCTCTGCTCTGGGCTTACACTCATCTTTTCTCACACCCGTGTCTGTGAGCCAGCGAGTGCGCCTTGGGCTGTTTCCTACTTGCTTGTGTGCTTTTTGCTTCTGCAGTTGATTGAATTTGGTAACGGCTTCACGCTGGTGTGAGCGACCTCTTTGCTTGTTGGATGCAGTTTAAACCACACCTTTCCCGCAGCCATGGATTTTGCAGAGAGCAAAACCCAGATCCCCCAACAGGCCAGTGGTGTGTTGGAGTGGCTAAAGGGACATTCTTCCCAAAATCACTGTTTTTCATTTCTGATAGTTCCTTGGGCACTGCTGAGAACATCACCTGTAAATTCTTGTGTTTTCTGAGCCCACGATTGCTCTGATTACTTGAGTTATCCATGTCTTAACCTTGTGGATGTACAGCACAGCCTGCCATGAGCATCTGTGGTTTGGTGGTTGTGACTCATCACCAGAGCTCAAGGAGGGATTTGTAATGATTTATTCATGCCCCGTTTATTGTTTGGAAAGCTCAGTCAAGCGCTGCTACAGTTAGGCTGAATAATTCATCTACTAGTTCCCTTTCTGATCTCTGTATCGGTTTCTCTCTTCATTTAGAGCCCCACGTTTGGAGGTGAGGATTGCCTAGGTCTGGAGGCAATATTCCGTGCTTGATATTTTAGGAAACCAAAACTGTGAGGCTAGATTTTCAGCAGGTCTGGTCTTCCTGAAGGCCTAAGGAGACTAAGGACTCTCTCTTGAGAGTTGGCTTCCTCTGCCCTGGGTCAGTTCAATGTCCGGGTCTGGGTGTCGCTCTGTGCAACTTGTACGGGGCAGGGGAGAAATGCACCTTCCCTTCCACCATTTGCCTAATCCTAAAACAAAACATCTGAGACAGTGCAGGTAACGGCCTCTGGAGAGGCAGATTTCTTCGTACTGGCTGTAAAGGAAAACTATTTAGGATGTCTACACTTAGATGAGGTGAATCCCCTTCGGCGTGTCCCCCATGGGCCAGGCAGGGGCCAGTGGGCTCCTTTCACTTTCCTTCCCTGAGCTCCGGGGAAGTTCTGGGTGAGGTTTCTCAGCGTGAAATGGCAGTTGTGGCTCCACACTGTGGCTCTGGCATTTTCTCAGTGCCGTGGAGAAATTTGATGAAACATCTTCCTGGAGACAAGAGGTGATCCCTCATCTCTGAGGCAGGGCTTGGGTGCCCTGTGCTCGAGAGTAGCCCCCCTGCCCTTGCAGCTGGGCAGCAAGGGGGTGGTTGGTGGGACAGGGCAGAGGTTTGGCTTTGCCTCCCCTGGCTGCAGCCTGCCCGGGTCCAATTGCATTGGGGTCAAACATATCCCCTGAGTTTATTAATAGAAAAGCCAGGCTGGAAAAGGAGATGTGAACTTCAGCAGAAAATGCTGGTTCTGGGAAAACAACCACTAACCCCCTCACGAATGTTCACAAAAATGCACAGGGAACATGTGGATAAGGAGTGATTCGCTTTGGGTAACTCTCACTGATTTGTGCAAAATATTTGGGCTGTTGCTTATGCCTCCTCCAGGGCAATAGGATACGTACGACAGGCTCCGCCTCAGAAAAAGGAAAGGTTTCACAACACACATTTTGAACAGTTTTCCCGTGAATAGCCCCTGTGTCAGAGCTGGGCGGGGGACAGCACTGCACATACTGCTGTGCTGACGGGGCAGGGTGGTTTCTCAAGCCTTGGCCAACATGTGCAGATGGTCCCGGCTGCACTGCAGCATCAATCACGGGCTGATTCTTCCCCGCCTTAGGCTCTGTTGGCTGCGGTACATGCTGATGGACATGGCAGGTCATCCCGCCTTCAATCAGAGTGAGGGAGAGGAGTTGGGTCCCGCTGGGGCAGCCTGTTGATGGACTGCATTTCTGTAGCTATTGAAGGATACCAAGGAAGTGACTCAAATGTTGGAATTAACCACAGACTTAAATTTGGCATTGTCCCTTATTTATATGTAGATATTTGCTCTGCTGGGTCTTCTCTGTCTGCCTGCAGAGTGCAGTGAGGTGCCTGCCAGCAGACTGGGGAGCTGGGTTTTCCAAGAAGTCCAGCCAGCGGGATGGTGACACTTACAGGTCCTGCATGGAGCTGTGGAGGAGATGACACAAACACTTGGACTTCTCCAACCATGGAGAAAGGATGCTTTGAGGGGCTTTTGGCAGATGAAGGGAAAGCCCTGGATGATCTCCAGTGGTTGCCCATGTTCAAACCTAGTTGTTTCTCCTTGTCAACCTGATCGGCCTCCTCTCCTTCTCCTCCATTCTCGGTGTCCAACCCCCCAACCCTCCTCCTGCCTGTCCCAGCCTCTGCCATGGCACTGGGGGGCTCAGTCATGGCCATGACCATCTTTTTCCACTGGCCACATGCAGAGATCAGAGCATCCCAGACCTCACCTGGAGAGTCCGTGGCCATCCAGGTTTTACAGTCTGCTCATAATTTCCACCAGAACGAGGGAAAGTCAGTAAAACCTTGGAAAGTCTCCTGTGTTTCCCAGCCAGAAGGTTCCTGCTGCAGCACCATGCCTGTGGCTGCAGGTACGTGTGTGGCTCGTCCCTAGGAGCCAGCTTAGTTTCATTAGGAGATAAAATCCCGAAGCATGTTTGAATCCCTGTCATCCTGAATCTCTGGGCCAGATGGAAGCGTGCACTGCCTGTGAGCCTCCTTGTTCAGCGTGACAGCACACACAGCTTATTTTTCTTATTTCATCCTCCATCAATTAATGTGACTTTTGAAAGTGATTTTGCTATTCAGTAGAAAATCGATGCCTTGAGAGCAGATATGGTGTTTACAGAAGAAGGAGGAATATTCCAAAGTGGTGTCCCTGCACTGCTACAAGTGCAAGTAGTCTCATGACGGATACTATAAAAGATCTGGATCTGGGTATTTTCAGAACGGCAGCTTATGATCCAGCGTAATGTTATATTAATAGACAGCGAGAATGCAGAGCTGTGACAGAAAGATTGACAGTTTTTGGCGGAAGATTTTGTACTCAGGTATCTAAATGTATGCCCTGAAATTCCAGTTTAGTCAACCAGGCGAACCTGAGTGGACACGCTGAAAATGGACACCTCCGTTTGCATCCTGTTTGGGGTTTTTTTTGATCCTGAGCTAAAAGGATCAAGGTTTCAGGACAAACCGTGTTCTCACATGTCCATCAAAACTGGACGTGCCCCACCAGAACCAGGAGCGGTACTTCTGTAATTTTAGCGAATTTGCTGCTGTTGGAGTTGCAGTCCCAGTTAAGGAACCCAGTTTAATGACTTAAATAAGTGGAGGTGATGTGAATAGTCTACTTAATTCGGTGTGGTGCCTAGAGCATGAAGGATATGGAGACCACTTACTGTGTGTGATTGATAACTTGCATGAGAGTCACTTGTGGATTTGACTATTTTACCCATGATAATTCTCCTCATCTTCATAGCTTTTAGGTAGATCATGAGCCCTTCACTTGAAAACTATGGTGGCACCAGAGCTTCATCCATATTGATGTTCCCTACTGTTGGGACTGGGTTGAGTCCCAGTGAGAGCATTGGTTTGCCCATCAGGAACACTGGTTTGCCCCTGGGTGGCACTTGGTTACCCTGGAGTGGCACTAGGATGCCCAAGGGCTGTATTAGGTAGCCCGTTGATGGCTCTGGGGGTTGTCCAGGGATGGGATCCAGTTGCCCAGCAAAGGCACCATGTTGCAAAGCGTCTGCACTGATTTTCTCAGGGGTGGCACTGGGTTGCCCACTGAGGGCATTGAGGTCGTAGGATCATAGAATATCTCAAGTTGAGAGAGACCCATGAGGACCATCAAGTCCAACTTTCTGCTCCTGGCAGGACTACCTAAACCCGAATATGACTAAGAGCGATGTCCAGCTGCTCAACAGTTGCCCAACAGCTGCACCTGATTGCCCAGGGGTTGCACAAACTTGCCCATTGAGGGCAGGACGCTGTCCAGGGCAGGATCTAGGATGCCGTGTGAGGGTATTTGCTTGCCCAGGGATGGCCCTGGAGAGCACTGGGTTGCCCATCAGCTGCCTCAGGTTGCCATAGCAGCTGCGGGGAGCTGCTCGCACAGAACCCCGTTACTGTGCACCCTGTGCCTGTGGCAACGCTGCCCTGCTCCTGCGACACAGAGGGCACTGCAGATGCTGCAGCGTCTGGCAGCACTGCCACCTGCGCCGACAGCACTGACAGCAGCCCCCCTGCCCCAGACACCCCCAAGCCTCTGCAGGGTGAGTCTGTACCTTAACTGAGAGGGGTGAAAAGCGGGTATTAATTTTCACCCCACCCCAATGTCTTTTCAGTCCTCCAGATGTACCCAGATGAGGTGGTTAGGGGGTCCTGTCCACGTTCAGGGGTGGCAGAAGGTGTCACCCTGGAATGGCTTATCGTGAGGGGGATACAGGGGCATTTATTTCAGCTGGAAACGCAGGGAAAACTAACCCTAGTCCATTCCCAAGGTTTTTTTCTCCCTTTCTGGAATGTGTCTGTTAGTATCTGAAAGGGTGTAGTTTATTTGCAGGGGTGGGGGCCAGGGAAGCTGTCTCCCATCCTCTAAATGCCATTTCTCAGGTATAAAGAAGCAGCACGGAGTGAGGCAAAGTGCAGCCGTTTATCCTGAGCCGGGACAAAAGGGCTGAAGGGACTGGTTTGTGGGAACCGGCACACACAGTGGTTTTTGTTGGATCTGAGCACAGACATTTCGTCCTTGGTTCTGCCAAACTGGCTTGGATGGGAGGGTCGTGTTTGCGAACCCCTTTTTTTTTTTTTTTTTCCTGCTAAATTTGA
>VXBW01001020.1:82777-97997 GCA_013400375.1 Thinocorus orbignyianus
TTTTTCGAACACCTTTTTTTTTTTTTTTTCCTGCTAAATTTGAGGGTGTGCATTTCCCACTGCCTCTCCCGCAGCCCCAGTCAGCCGGGCTGGGTCCTGGGACGAGACTTGGTGCCCGGGGTTGTGCTGCTCTCCAGTTCAGGTACCGGGGCAGCCCATGGCCAAAACTGGGCAAAGCTTGAAAATACTAAAGTTCCATGATTTTCCAGCTGCAGACTATACACTTTTTGCCCTCTGACTCATCCTTATTTTTCTCTGCCCTAACCAAAGGACCTGTGCTCGCTGCTCATTTATTTAATAGCTGCCTTTTGATATGCTGTGCACCTGAGCGCATCAAACAGCGTCAGGCGGGGGGGGATGCAAAAAGTCCCCTTTCCCTGTAGCTAGATGTTGGAGACTGTGTTATTTAATGAGTTGTGTTGTGTACTCATCACCTGGTGTAAATGGGCAGGGCTCCAAGGAACACGGGCTGCAAGCATCTGGCATTCAAGAGGGTTCCCTGCGGTGTATGGTACCAGCAGCTCACAGGCAGCCTCCCATCTACCCCCTTTTAAGCTTTCCAGTAGGAAATGGTGACTCCTCGGTCCTGCTCTTGTGTGGAGAGAGGCCTGCCTTGTTGCAGAGGTGACCAAAACGAAATAAACGCTCTTTTCCCCAGGGTCTGGTGATTTTAAAAATAAGCCAGCCTCTCTCAGCTCGCCTACGCATGCAAAGTGATTGGGGTAGCCCAAGAGGAGCAATTAAACCTCTAGTCATGCGGTTGCTTGTGTGGATGCTTTGTTCTAGAATAAAAGAGAGTTTGTTCCATGCAAACATCCCATTTTTTAAAGGAATAAAGTGGATTTCATGCTGTAACAAGTGGGATTTAGCCCATGCTTTGTGTCAAATCCTGCTCCCATCCAGGGACCTTGCTGTAGCAACACCAGTGTCCTAATCCACTGGGGCTCTGGGCCTGACACAGGGCAGCGGGAACAGGATGGCACTGGGGGAAGGACACGTCCAGCTGGCTGCAACAGCCACAGGGACTTATTCTTGCCAGTGGGTGACACTTCTAACCTTTACGAGAGCTTCACATCGAGCTCAAGATACCCTCCTGAGCGTTTGTTCTCAGACTCTAGGTGTCTTAGGTACATTTGGTGGCCCTCGGCATTATATTTTGGGTAACAATGGGTTGATAAACTCAGCATGGAAAGAGCTATATGCAGTTATTGGCAGCAAATCCTTCACGTGTGGCCATTCCTCCTAGGGCTGCTGCGAGGCTGGTGTTTACAAACCACTCTGAGAAGACTGTGGGAAATCTCCTTTCCACGCACACTGGTCTCACACCAGGCGAGCCATCCACAGCTTTCTTCCTCTGCAAGGCAAGACATGGCTGTTCTTTTGAGGCTGAAATAGGTGGTGGGGAGGTCAAATTTGAATATAATCCTGCAAAGCTCCGCTCACCTGCAGACTCCTCACTCCAGCATTTAATGCAAGTGAAGTTAAAAGGGGATGCACAAATGGTGCTGGGCAGCTGTGTGTCCAAAGGGGCACAGCTAGCGGGGAATGGAACTTTTAAACAGAAAATTGCACCTGGAGGGCTATAAGGTAAGAAGACACACCAGCCAAAAGAAACAAATGAAGAGCAGATAACCAGCACCTCCAGTTTCACTGGATTGACAGATTTAAGGTATCACAGAATCAGAGAATTGCCACAGTTGGAAGTGGCCTCCAGAGATCATCCCGTCCCACTCCCCTGCTCAAGCAGGGTTGCCCAGAGCACATCCCTTAGGACTGCATCCAGGAGGGGCTTGAAGGTCTCCAGAGAAGGGGACTCCACACCCTCCCTGCGCAGCCTCTGCCAGGGCTCTGCCACCCTCACCCCAGAGAAGTTTCTCCTCATACTCAAATGAAACCTCACATGTTCCAGCTTGTGCCCATTGCCCCTCATCCTGTCACTGGGAATCACTGGGAAGAGTCTGGCTCCATCCTCCTTCAACTCACCCTTCAGATCCTTGTGAGCACGAAGAAGGTTTCCCCTCAGCCTTCTCTTCTCCAGGCTCAAGAGTCCCAGCTCTCTCAGCCTTTCTTCCTCAGGGAGGTGCTCCAATCCCTCCAGCATCTTTGTTGCCCTATGCTGGACTCTCTCCAGTAGTTCCCTGCCTCTTTCGAACTGGGGAGCCCAGAACTGGAGGCAGGATTCCAGTTGTGGCCTCCCCAGTGCAGAGCAGCGGGGAAAGTAGAGTAGGAAGATGAAGACACGTAGTATCTGTCATTCTCCTTAGCACCCACAGTTTGATTTTCTCTGTGTTTCAAGACCTGACGCGAGGTACTAACGACAAAGTCAGATGCTTTTATATACAAATGCTTGGGGTGCTGTCAGAAGGGATTTGTTTTCAAGAGCTGTAGGCCTGTACAAGCGCTGCGTGGGTGCTGCGTGCATCACTGTTTGTGTTTTGAGTTGTGTGTGTTGCTGTAAGAAGTCAGGCAAGTGCAGGAGCTTACTGAGCAACCCTGTCTTCCCCCTCCTCCATGCAGGGCACATAAACAGCAGCGTTCAAGAATGGAGTCTGTCAGCTTTCCCTTAACCGCAAAATTCGCCCACCCAAGGTCCTTCCCTACCAGGTTTTTCCCTGCAGTCCACGTCATGGCTTCAAGCTATAGGAACCGATTTCCATACCGCCCCTTGCCTCAGAGCTACAGCCTCCCCTGGATGCCCAGCACCTACTATAAAACAGCTGCTCTCAAAACAACCTTGGCTCCTTTTTCCAAAAGTTCCCAGGGGATAACTGCCGGTGAGAAGCTTCCTTCTATTTACGACAGAACAACTGTCTTCACCCAGTACACCCCTGAAGACTGGTACAAGTCCAACCAGACCAACTACAAACAGGCGGAGACCTCCCAGAAGAACGCGGAGCGTCTCATGGTTGACACCTCCCTCTTGATTGATGATAAATACCAGCAGACAAGGAAAACACAAGTAGAAAGCACCAAAAACCTGGGAGTGCGTGCCAATGACATTGCGTTTTGGAAATCAGAGCTCTGCCATGAGCTGGATGAGATGATCGGGGAGACCAATGCACTCAGCGATGTGAAAAGCAGGCTGGAGAGAGCCTTGACCGAGTCAGAGGCCCCTCTCCAGGTGAGCACCCATTCTGGGGGGCTGCAAGCTATATCCTGCTGCTGAAACATCTGCAGCCGTTCAAACGTCTCATTAAGTTTCCCTGCAGCTCCATAAACGTCTAGAAAGTTTTTATTAAGAGACCATTAGTTAAATAAGGAACTCCTTACCATCTGCTGTGTCCCCTACCAGCACATGCTGAGCACATCAGAGCAGCATTTGCTTAACCAAATATTTTTATAAGTGGTACATCTAAAATCCTGGTTTGGGAGACAAAAGCCCATGTCTTATTACGAGGCCCTGGCAAGGTCAGCATCAAGGCTGACACAGGTCCCTGATTTCAGCAGTGTCTGCACCAGGGACACGTCCGCTCCCTTCTGTTGATTTAATGCTGATGTTGCAGCTCATTGTCAACCAAACCAGGTGCGCTGGGCACTTTTTCCCCTGTTTTCATCTCTGTGCCCACCCAGATTCTCTTTTTCTTATATTACTTGAGGTGGGGACCATCTCCATGGAGAACCCTGCCCTTACAGCCAGCGGTGATGGCATGTCCCCAACAGGTCGCTCAGGAGTGCTTACTTCACCGGGAGAAACGGATGGGCATCGACCTGGTCCATGACGATGTGGAGAAACAGCTCTTCGCAGTAAGTGTGGCAACTTGCATCATGTGTTAAAGCTATTTTTTACCTAAATGGCCCTAAACAGGCTTCGCAGCCTCGCTACCTGGCCGGTTCCTTAGTGCTGTGAGGTGCCAAACTCTTCAATTCCCCAAAAGCTGCTGGACCAGGGGACGGGGTGTCCGCCCACACACATCTATATCACACACATAAATAGATCTCTGTAGATCACACACATATAGACACACAGATACAGAGAAGGCAGTGCGTGCCCAACAGCTTCTCTGTTTTTCCCAACTACATGAGTAGATCTAACAAAAGATATCACACCTACCCCCAGCTTTGCTTTGCTCAGAGCAGTGTGGCCACAGTGGAGCTGCCACTGTGTGTGCTTAGGCAATGTATTTTATAGAAATACATATATATATATGTATACAAATAATATATGTATACATTTATACAAAAAATATATGTATACATATATTACATACATATACATATGTATACATATATTATACATACATAATATATGTATACAAATATATATAGAAATCACAAAAATATGCACTCCTGCCTGCCTTTATATAGCCTGCTTCAAATTAGGAATATAAAGGAAACACAATAATAGGTGGCTCAGAAGATGGGATCCTAACGCAGGGCACAGTGACACATAATCGCAGCAAAGGCATCGTGAAACTGGGAAGGAAATCACAACCCCTGGGACTGGGAAGCCACTGCCCCATTGGAAGATTTTTTCTTATGAGTCAGGCCCTAGAAAATTAAAAGATTAGTTTAAAGGTCATGAGATTTTAGGAAAATAATCAGAGTTGGTATCTCCACAATGGCATTTTGGATTTTAAGTGTTGGGAATGCATTTAGGCTGTGCTTTTCAGTTGGCTCCTGCAGACTGGAGGGCTTAAAAATGACTGTGTTTGGAGCTGTGATCATCTGCCTCCAGTAGCTGGGGCTTCACAAACGCAACGGGTTTGTGCTGAAATCGAGTGAGCTGAGAACAACACGCGCCTTCCTGCAGTGGAGCTGAACGTGTCTTAGAAATTCAGCCTAGGGACTAACACGAAAGTCAAGTCCATCTCCTCTTGCCCACTACGGATGGGAGGAAAATGTCTGGGGAGCAGAAAGGGCAGCTGCTGTTGTGAGGATGGAGGTGTGTAGCGCTGCTGGTCCAGGGAAGCACTCTGCCTGTCCATGGCAGGTCAGGATCTTGGGACTAACCACTGCTTGGCACTGATCTCAAGAAGAAAAAGTACTTACTGACTCACTCATAAAGTACTTATGGACTCGCCACAGTACCTCTGTGTCCTCTCCTGGTCACTGGGCCAGGCTCAGCTGCACAAGCGAGTGTGGTGCAGTTGGGGGCACCTTCTTCACTCCCTGCCTGTTTGCTTTGGGTAGAAAGACAAGCAGGCAAGTTCTTGCTGTGTGCAAGGTTGGCGAGGTCTGAGGGGATGAGTGTGACGAGGACAAGTGAGTGTGGACACTGATGGGGTCCTGCTTTGCCTTTGCCCAGGAAGTTGATGTCATCAGGTCATGCCAGGAGAAGATGCAGCAGTTCCTGGAGAAGGCAAAAGGCCAGCTCGAGTAAGGAGGAGGTCCTTCTCTCATGCTGTAGGGCTGATGTGCAATTGTAGTTGTGATGTGAACCCCCAGCAGACCCTGGGGGGGTCTACCTTTACACCCTTTACCTTTACACCCTTTACCTTTACATCCTGCAGGTATAAAGCCCATGGAGGCTGCATGGGGTGTGGGCAGTGATGTTTGTTGGAGGACAGAGCTGCCCAGGGGGTGTGGGGAGTGGAATGGGGGGGAAGCCATTCCCATCTGTACACCCCCACTCATGGATCTTGTTTTCATCCTGAAGGTCCAACTGGGCAGCCCAGCACAAGCTGGAGAAGGATCTGGCCAACAAGCAGGTGGCCCACTGGATCGATGACAAGTGCCACCACCTGATGAACAGCTCCCAGGGCATTGGTTACTACCGAGGTGTGGAGCAGATTGATGCCACGTGAGTGCACACTGTGGATCCCCAGCAGCAAGCTGTCCCCAGAGCAAGTTGTCCCCAGCCCACTATAAAGGCACATCCATGCCCCGTGGAGACACCCACCTCACAGGGGCCATTTCTCTCCACTCCCCACAAAGGGAGCTCAACCCCCTGCTTTTCAGTTGGATGCCGAACACCCAGAGGGTGAAAGCGAATCCTGCCTGATTAAACATTCTACCAGGATTCGGAGATCAGCCTGACAATTAACTCAGTTGAGCACCTCTGCACAGGTCATTAAGTTTATGCATATTTTCAAAGATGTGTCAGGACTTGCCTGAGTACTCCTCATTGATGTAAAGTCTGGGGGGGGTTCACCCCAGCAGGGAGAGGGCCTGGCAGGGAGCCGAAATGGCACAGAAGATGGAGAAACAGAGAGCGTGGTCCTGGGAGAGAGTTCAGCTGCTGTCGGGTGCTAGGAACTCAGCTTTGGCTCGGCAGTGAATGAATGGTGACCTAAACCGGTGTGCACAGAGATATGACCCAAGAAGCAGAGGGCTGAGGGAATAAGCCTGCTGCTCACACAGATGCAGGCAGTTTAGGGAAGGGCATAGACTGATTCAATTTTTCTAACATTTGAATAATTATTCACAGTAGAGCTTAGACATATTTAGCCGGGCAAATGGATTGCAGAGGATTGATGCTAAAATTCTGAGGGGGATAAAATGTGCTGAGGATCGGCATGTTTCAAATAGAGCTTATGTGGTATTTAAGGCTTTTGTTGACCTTGTTCTGGACTAGTGCACAGGCGTGACCCTCATCCTGAGTGCAGCGCGTTACCCTGTGCTCGTTCAGTTTAGCAGGAAACCCAGATAAGTTAAAAGCAAAATGAATTGGCTGCAATCTGTGCGGTGTCGTGGAGCTGTGAATCACTTGGCCCGTAAACGCCTCAAGTATCTCAATATGAGGTCTGATTAAAATCTCTGCTTTTCTGGGGGAATGTTTTGTTTATCTGAGCTTTCCTAAGTATCACAGTTGTTTTCATGAACATGTCATCATTTGAACAAACGGTGTCCAGATGTTTCACTTTTGTCTGGTGTCATGGTTTCAGTCAGGAAAGAGTTAATTTTCTTTCTAGTGCAGTGAAAGGAATGTCAACAATCAATATTGTTATACTTTTTGCTAGGCGATGTTTATACTTTTTAAGGACTCTTTTCAACTTCCTACACAAGTGAGAAGGAGCAGTCAGAACGATCATAGAATCACAGAATTTTCGTGGTTGGAAGGGACCTCTGTGATCATCGAGTCCAACCATACACACACCAAACCCCCTCCCCAAACCAGACAAATTAAAACTAGACTTCAGTTTCATTTAATCCATGTTGCTCCCTGGCAGGGTCCATGCCTGTCCACATCCAGCTCACTGGGGTCTTCTCCTTTTTCACCCAAGGGTCTCGGTGCCAGAGTCATGGACCAAGTTCACAAGTAACAACATCCTCCTCTCCCAGAGTGAACGGGCAACTTCTGCCAAGATGCGGGACGACATCGAAAACCTGCTGGTGTCGACAGCCAACGAGATGTGGCAGCAGTTCAACACAGTGAACATCGCCTTCACCAACCGCATCGCTGAGACAACTGATGCCAAGAGAAAGCTTCAGGCCCACCTGGGCAAGGTATCTGAATGTCTTGCATTTGGTGTGACACTGACACTTCCCAGAGACACCTCCCAAGTGGGACCCTCCATGCAGACCTTGTCCCAAGCATAGCAATGCTCACTGCAAGAAGCTGGTTATGGTATCATTCAAGTGCAAGGTCCTGCACCTGGGTGAGGGCAATCCCAGGCACAAATGAAGGTTGGGAGGAGAATGGACTAAGAGCAGCCTTGTTGAGAAGGGCTTGGGGGTGTTGGTGAACGAGACACTTGGGATGAGCTGGCAATATGCACTGGCAGCCCAGAAAGTCCCCTGCACCCTGGGCTGTGTCCCCAAAAGTGTGGCCAGCAGGGCAAGGGGGCGATTCTGCCTCTCTGCTCCCCTCTGGGGAGACCCAACCTCCAGTGCTGCCTCCAGCTCTGGGCCCACCAATATCAGAAGGACATGGACCTGTTTGTGTTGGGCCAGAGGAGGCCATGGAGATGCTGGGAGGGCTGGAGCCCCTCTGCTGGGAGGACAGGCTGAGAGAGCTGGGGCTGTTCAGCCCAGAGAAGAGAATGCTCAGGGGAGACCTTAGAGTCCCTTCCAGTCCCTGAAAGGGCTCCAGGAGAGACGAGGAGGGACTCTTTATGAGGGAGGGGAGCCCTAGGATGAGGGTGAACAGTTTTAAACTGAAAGAGGGGAGACTGAAATGAGATCTAGGGAAGAAGTTCTTTGCTGTGAGGGTGGTGAGACCCTGGCCCAGGCTGCCCCAAGAAGCTGTGGCTGCCCCATCCCTGGAGGGGTTCAAGGCCAGGTTGGAGGGGGCTTTGAGCAACATGGGCTGGTGGGAGCTGTCCTTGCACAGGGCAGGGGGGTGGAACTGGGTGGTCTTTAATTCTGTGATTCTGTGATTTTTCTTCTTGGAGCAGGATGAGCTGGCAGTACAATTTCATCCCAAGGGATACTGTCTTTTGCTCCTCCCAGCTGACAGCCTGCTAGCACAGACATTTCCATCAGCAAATGCTAATGCTGATCCCATCTCCTCACAGTCACTTCAGAGGTCCTGGCTGCCCTGCAGAAAGTCTTTGCTGGGCCTCTGCTGGGGTGCCTGTCGGGGCTGTCGTAGGCTTGCTTCTCCTCCAAGGGCATGTTTTCAGTCTCGGTGTTCCCTGGTTGCACAGGTATCTGTGTGTTCACCCTGCTGAGCACAGTAAGTGGAGGTCAGTGGTGGGCAGCTGGTTCAGACTGTTGGGTCTCATGGAAAGCTTCCTGGAAAGTGCTCGGCACAGCATTGATTAACCCAGCGGATACTGGGCTTGCAGCACCGCAAGCTGATGCCACATCCTTCCGTGAGCATCCACTCAGCACCTTCCCTCTATTGGCTGCTATCGATAGGTGGTCAGTTCCTGCAATCAGTGATTTGGGGGAGCTGGTAATTCAGTAGACTCATCACAGCTCCAGAACCTCCTCTGATGTGACAAAAACAGTAAAGAGAGGCTTTTCCCTGAAGAGAAATCACTGCTGGATCTGTGCCTCAATATATGGCAGAGTAACAGTGGTCTGAGCCCAGGGTTTGCTTATTGAACTTTTCTGCAGATGGCTGGCACAAACGGGAAATTACGTTGTCACTTGAGAATAAATTTTTTAAGCTATGCGTGTGTTTCTTTTTTACACCAGACACTGCATGAAATATTCCAGATCGAGAGGAGCATAGAAAACATCAAAAAAGCCATTAGGGACCAAGGGCCTCCATTGAAAGTGGCTCAGACCCGGCTGGATGAGCGCACTCGGCGGCCGAACATGGAGCTGTGCCGGGACACTGCCCAGCTCCGGTAAGGCAGGAGCCAGGAGTCAAGGGTGGTAGCACGCAGGAGCATCACTGGATGAAAAAATTAATCAGGGGTTTATTTTTTTTCCTAAATACTCCTTCCATAAGGGCATCAATTGAAAGGGCAGGGGATCGGAACTGAATGATCTTTCGGGTTCCTTCCAACTTGAGCTATTCTGTGATTCTCTGTATCTGCCAGAAACGGGGTGTCCACATGAGTTTGAGCATGCTGTAGAGGGAAATCCTATGCCCAAAGGGCCCATCAGCAATGCCACGCTAGAAACTCCCCCCGAGATGGAACTGTTAATAAGGAGCTCTTGCTGTTTTCCAGCCTTGTCAACGAGGTCCATGATATCAATGAGACGGTGCAGACCCTTCAGCAGCAGCTGCGAGACAGCGAGGTCACCCTGCAAACGCTGGTTCATGCCAAGTCGGTCCTGCAGCACGACCTGGCCATCAAAGTCAACTCCCTGTTCATTGACCAGGAGAAGTGCATGGGGATGCGCAAGTCCTTTCCCAGCGCTACGCGGCTGCTGCCTCCCTCTTAGGCCAGGCTCAGCCCATCTTGTCTGTTCTGGAAGGGATTTCCAGTTCTGTCGTAAAAAACACATGCTTAGACTTAAATGGTCAGTTTACGTGTCACGTGGTCTACCAGATTATTTTTTTCTCTTTGGCTTTTCTCTCTCCACCGCTCTTTAACGGTGTGTCAGAAAGCGTGTGAAAGTATCCTGTATGTGACTAAAAGTAAATCCACTCACAGGGATTCATTCCTACCCTGCAATTCTCTGATTTTAGGAGAAAAACTGCTGCATCTTCGTCCTTTTGAGTCTGCCTGATGTGGGAAAAGTACAGGTTGAAGCCTTGCTGGCAGTCTCGAATCACCTCCCTGTACTTCGTGGACCTTAGCATGGCTTTCATGAGGATCTATCCCATGATCTTTCCAGGCACCGAGGGGTGGCTGACAGGTTCTCAGGGCCCTCCCTTCCACCCTTTTTAAAAATGGGTGCAATGTTTCTCTCTTCTCCCATGAGGAAAGGCAAATCCCATCTGATGCCACAAGCCTGGTGCCATGTAGGCCATCCCATTATCGAAAAACCCAAAACTGGGCCCATGACACAGCCACGTATTAATAGACTAGACCCGTCTGTCCCAATCTCCCTGCTCGCAACTGGGAGAAGAGAGGAGAAAATAACCTGTGCTTCAGATTGTCTGATTGACCCCTGAAGTCTCTTGTGATCACCCGTGGACTACACATTGCACCTTCATCACCACCCACACAGAGGAGCAGTAATCGGTAATAGTATGAAGGCCCAAACCCCTTTTCCCTGCCTAAGAAAAATCAGTGAATGTCCTGGAGGAGTCTGAGATGAATTTGGGTGAAATCAGAGCTTGCCACAAAACTTGTTCACAGCATATTGCACAACTAAGGCAGATTATTGGGCTCAAGGGAGAGAGCCTCAGCAGTCAGAAAAAAAACCAAACTCATTGCTTTTCTATAAAAAAAGAATAAAATAAATTTAAAAAAAAAAAAAAGGAAAAAACTTTGGCAAAATGCTAATTTGGGCAGTGTGTATTTTCATAGGAATGGCTGTTCTGGCTCAAACCAATGTCCAATGAGCCCCAGATTCAGCCTCTGCCAGCGCCAACATGAGATGCTTAGATAAAAGCACCAGAACCAGGCGAGCACCCTGTGATACTTTCCCAGTCTACTTTCCCAGCTTCCAGCAATTAGTATCTCAAGGACTTCCTGAGCTGACAGGGCTGTGCTTGAATTTAATATCCCCCAATGGATTTCTTTCACATGATCTTGTTCCAGTTGTTCCTTGAGCCCGTGCAGATTTGCAGCATTCACTGCATCCCTCAGCCAGGAGCTGCAGGTGATGGAGCATTGTCACCCTCAGAGCATCAGTGGCTGCTCTTGGGACCCTGGAGGAGACTGAAAAAGGAGGCCAGACCTGGGAATGCTGAAGCCAAAAGGCTAAAACTCGATAGTTTGGGCAAAAAAGCTAGTTTAGATCTGTATTCTCCGTAGGTTCAATGCAGGAGCTTGCAGAAGGTTGGCTATCACAAGCACAATCCCCAATTTCTGAAAGTATCTGAGTGTGTCCTGACACAGAGTGATGTCCCAGCTGGGAACCTTGGTCAGTTTTTTTTTGACTTTTGGAATCAGTGGATAGATTTTAGTTTCACTGAAGCCAGTGGGATTTTCTCCAGAGATTTCAGCCTGGCTCTATCGGTGATGACAACTGGCTTGGAGTTGAAAGGAAAAAGTTGGATGAAGTTGGAGTTTGGGCATGAATGCAGACAGGACTAAAATATTTTATAAATTCTTCTTGGCTTGGTGGAAAACAAATGTCAGGAACAGTAAGTAAATGCCTCAAGATGTATTAGGCCTCTTGCTTTAGAAGTTTGCTGAATTTGAATATCTCCCCTTTTGCTTTTTTTCTTCCTTTTCAGACTGCCATCCCACAAGTTTGATCAGAAAAGATAAAAACCCACTCTCCCTTGGTGCATTTTCAGTCCAAACAGAGTTCCACACTGGAGCAAAGGCCCCCGCAGCCCTGCAGGATCCTTCCCGGGGCACGGCACCCACCTCCTCCCCAGCCACCCCCAGCACCCAGCTCCCGGAGCTGGGGAAAGGGCCAGATCCTGGCAACCCTTGCACTCACTGCCAGCGGGGACACGCTCTTGAGGTGGACAGCCTTCCCCCAGCTCTACAGCTGGAAATACTTCTGTAGAGAGTTATTTCTCTCTGTCTATATGCATTTTTATATATGAATTGTTGTGGTTTCGGCCAGACTGGCCACTGAGGGGAACAACAGATGCTCTCCCCCACCTCCAAGGGGAGGAGGGAGAGAGAGGAAGAAACTTGCAAGTTTAGAAGGGGCTAAACAACTTAAATGAAATATTAATAAAATGATAAAAAGAAAAATAATTAAATATGTACTATATATATAAACTGCGCCGTGGTTCCTGGATGATGATTATGTCACCCGAGGGCATTGGGAAAGTCACAGACTGGACTCAGCAATGGATGGGAACTGTGTTGTTTGGGGGAGTGCTAGATGTAGCATAAAATGCAGATCAAACCGTGTATTGCTCTCCTTATTTCCCTAGATGCACAGTTTGAAACTAGTATTTCTTCTTATTTTCCCCGTTTCCAGATTTCTGTCCCTTCCCATTTTCTTTTCATGTCCTCTGTTGCTAATGGCCTCAGTCACCAGGGTAGGGGGCAGGAAGCGACTCCCTAAAATTGTGATGAGAGAGCAAAGTCTTGGGGTTAAAGAAGTTTATCTCCAAGAAGACCTACAGAGGAAAACTTGGCCTTTTGTGTCATTTGAAAATGCTAGTTTTAAGAGTGGTTTCATTCACCTTGCCAGGGGCAGGTGGTGTGTGTGTGTGGACCGATGGCAGCAGAGCCCATCGTGCACGGGTTCAGGTGATGCCACGGACACACCTGAACGAGGCTTCGACCCTTTCCGGCAAAGTCCTCAAAGTCTGCCACTGCCTTGTCAGACTTGCATCTGAGCCCCATAAAGTGATACAAACCCCACTTTTCCTCCTCAATTCCCATTATTTTATTCTAGAAATTGAAGCTGAAGCATTGTAAGACTTTTAAGTGATCCCATGGAAGAGATTTAAAGGGGAAATCCACAGTTTTTTTACTCAGTGTTTAAACTCATCAATCTTCCAGTATTCTCAGCTCAGCCTGTGGCAAATTTCTTTGTGCACAAAACATTTTTCATATTTACCGTGGCGCCTGCTTGTATTTTGGTGGTGACCACTGCTGGCCACCCTCGGACGGAGGCTGAGCCGGGCAGCCGTCGAGCCCCTTGATGGGAAGCCCAGTGCAATTCCCTGGCCTGTGCTGGATGGGGAGGTGATGCCGTCTCTCCAGCAACCCCCTCAGGGTTCTGCTGTGAACATCCTCCCCTTCTCACCTCCTCTCCTTCTGGCCTGGACGGTCACCACCCGGCACCTCCAGATTTGTCTCCGGTATGCTCATGTGAACTCCATGGAGCAGCATGGTCCCTGTCCCCGGAGCTGCTGTGATCGCACATGCTCAGCAGATGTTTTTCCAAAGCCCTGCTCCTTTTGATCAATGTACCTTTCCAAGAGGAGAAGCATCTGAGGAGCATGGGATTGAGGTGCTCTTCTCACTGGGCTTCCTCCTCTGTTTCTACTCCGTGACTCTCAGCCAAAACAGGCTTCACTACCGGCAGGCTACTCTTCCCTGACTGGAGTTTCAGGTATTTCTCCCAGGCTTAAAAAGCTGCTTTTGACACCGTTTTCAGAACTGGAGCCAAGGTAGTTTTTCTCTCCCATATTTATGGAGGAGCTTGGGTGCAGTATGTGACCCCCGCACCGCCCAGCTGCCTTTCCCAGCTGTGCATCTCCCCGCTCCTTTGGGGAACGGGTGGGATAATTTCCCCAGATCACAGACCTACAAACCTGACTCAGAAGGTGGTCTGCAACAGCAGGCTGGATCCCAGTCCTTGAGGACAAGCCCCTTCCCGCTCCGTGTTTGCGGTGGCTCCTTCTGCTCTGAGAGCAGCAGACGCTGAACCCACAGAGGCAAGACAGCCCGAAATAGCCTCATTAGTGAGGAATGTACTGATGACGGTCCAGATGTTTTAGTCCTCTGGGGCTTGCAGTCACGAATGACACTGGCTCAATGTCACAGAAGGCAGGGGGGTGGCAGCGGCAGAGAAATGGGTGGGTAGTTTTTTGGAGGGAAGGGCAAGTGGCGTCCTTGGAAACCAGGCTGGGCAAACCTGGACAGGGCAGAGGCAGCGCGGCTCAGCAGCACCGTGGCGGGGTGTGCAGGCATGTACTGACCCAGGGGCTCGAGCACAGTGGGAGGCCATGGCTGGGGCGTCAGGAGGAGGCTTGTTTTAGCCACTGGCCCATCTCCCTCCTCCCCATCTCCACAGAGTGCTCCAAACTCCCACTTGCTGGCCAGTGCATGTGATGGGACCACTTACGCGAGTGCGGAGGAGCCAGAGGCTGTGCTGGAGGGAACATGGCTGTGCTTGCCAGGAGCAGGGAGCCAAGCACGCCTCTCTCCCTCTTTCTCCCAAGATTTACAGTTTTGGTGGCTGGATGCCCAATTCTCCCGTCTCGGCAAGCAGGATTTGTTTGGAGCTGGTGCATGAAGAGGGGAGAGGTGATGGGGAGGTAGGTGCTAGTGCTCAGGGCTCCCAGGGACGTGGGGACTATGGGGAAGGTCTGCGTGTGTGACCTTTATTCCAACAGATAGTTGCGGTTGAGGAATGAGTGTAAGCTGGCAGACTGGAGCACACCCACTTCTTCCACTCCCAGCACCTGAGTCCTCCAGCATTTTGGAAAATCTTACCCTCCGGTCAGTCAAAGGTTGCTCAGTCCCCCGGGATTTGGCTTGAAGTGCTAAAAATCTCCAGCCCCAGAGCCACAACCCCATTGTCCATCCCAGGAGTTAACTGCCGTGGTGCCACTTCCCCAGCCACAGCCACACCGTGGAAATCAGAGGGGATGTTCCTCCCGACTTGGGCACAGCTCGTTCCCCACATCCTGCCGCACGGATCCCCGGCCAGGGCTACACCAGCAGCCCTCCAAGGGGCGTGGGGGGCACCCCGTGCCCTGCAACCCCCGGCGGACCCTGCGCCCCTCCCCGCACATCCCTGGCCGAGGGATGCTCCCTGACAGCCCTCACCAGAGCAGGACAGTCCCGCCCGCCTCCAGTCCCGCACCCCGGCCCCGCACCCGCCGCTCCCCAGCCGAGCGGGACCAGGGCGGCTCCGGGGGGTGTCCTGTGCGAGTGCGTGTGTGTGTGTCTGTGCCTGTGTGTGCGTGTGTGAGTGTGTGTGTGTGTGTGTGTGTGAGCGTGTGTGTGAGCGTGTGGGTNCACTCCTCGCTGGCGGTCCACGGTGGCGGAGGACCCAATCCCGTGGGGTGTCCCCCGCAGAATTCTCCTCGCGGGGCCGGGGTTGGCAGCCAGGCCGAGAGAGGGGGCGCTTGGCGGGGCCGGGGCGCAGACTCCTTTATAGGAGGAGAGGCCGGGCGGCG
>VXBW01001020.1:98685-109956 GCA_013400375.1 Thinocorus orbignyianus
GGGCCCGGGGGGGGGGGGGGGGGGCAGGGGACCCTCCATCCTGGCGGAGAAGGGCTGGGGTAGCCTCTTGGGTGAGATGAAAGACAACCCCCCGCTCTGGGGGTGCCGAGGAGAAGACTGCCCTCGGGGAGGGGGATTGGAGCCCCCCATCGGAGGAGAGAGGCTTTGGGGAGCCCCTCGGGGAAGCCCCCCCGGGGGTCCCCAGGGGAGGGGGCCCGAAGAAGCTCCCTCAGTGAACTGGCCTGCGGGAAGGGCTGGGAGGACCGCCCAGGGTACCCGGGAGTGGTTCTGGGCAGGGCGCTCCGACCCGCAGCTCCCTCGGCGGGGCCCAAGGAAGTCCGGGAGCCGGGCGCTGCCCGAGCATCCCTCGGAACCCTCCCCGCTGCCCTCGGGGCCGGGCTTCACAGGGACACACAGACAGACAGACAGACACACACACTCAGCAGCATCCCTCTGCCCTTCCAGTTCTGCCCTCCAACCGCCAAGATGCTGCTTCTGCTGCTGGGCATCATCGTGCTCCACATCACCGTGCTGGTGCTCCTCTTCGTCTCCACCATCGTCAGCGTGAGTACAGCCTTCCCTCCGGCACCGCCAGCGGTACCGGCGCGGCAGCCAGCGGCCAGCGGGGGGGTTGTGACACGGTGTGGCAAGACCAGACGGCGTTATTTTTATTTTTGGTTTATTTTCCGGCCTGGATTTTGGCAGGAAATACTACTTGCTTATTGCTGATCTTACTAACAGTGGGATTTTGGAGCGTTTTCGCACAGAAAGCTCTTTCTGTATTTGTGCTGTCAGGTGTAACTGGGGGGAGGGGAGGGGTGTCACGGTTTTGTGTGACATCGTGTGCTCAGGGCATCCCCATCGGTGCAGAGGGGAGGGCTGTTGAAACACATCTCCTCATTGCCCCCATGTCACATTACAGAGCAGCCTCAGAGCACCCAAATTACCCTTGCTGGGAGTGATACTGCACTCCCCTTTCATAAAGGAGCTCCAACTGCTAACGGGCTTCAGCCCACAGGACCAGTACAGCCAGTCTGAGCAAACACCCTTGAAACAGGACTGGTTTGGGCACTGGCTCTTCAGCACCAGCAGTTTTGCTTTCCAGCTCTGCTCCTTTGAGGCTGTGAATTAGGCACAGCCTCCCTCTCCTCACCCAGATGGGCTCCTACTGGCATTTTTTGAGGCTTCAGGTTTGCAGGCAGTGGTAATATTGAGGGTTGGAATCTGCACAGAGGGTTCCCAGCACCAGTTCTTGGTCCAGAGCCCAGTTAACATGTCAGCTGCTTTGGGAGAGGTTTGACTTTGCTTTAAGGTGGCAGTTTTGCGGAGTTGGTGAGTTCCAGGCTTGTTTCTCCAGGTTCTTCTTTTTTCCCTTATTTTTTTTCTGGGTGGCAGTAGTAGTAGAAGATGTTAAAAAACATCTTCCAAGTCGTTAGAAATCACGTGGAACCGTTCAAATAGCCCGGCCAGGCACTGGGCGAGGACGGCAGAGGGGAGGGAAGCACGGGTCTGCCCGTGGGACTCGCTCCATGTTTAAAGAGAATAAAGAGCTTCTGTTTTTCTGCCATTGAGGTGAAAGCAGCTAAAAGCAAATATCACCGTTTCCTTTCCAAACCCCTTTTTTCCCTAAAGAAAAGCATGTGCCTGGGAGTCGCACACACACATTCCGATGTGTGCTGGGGCTGCTGCGTGCCCCGGGGGGGGGTGGTTGCCTGCCCCCTCCTGCCAGGGGGGCTCATGGGGCTGTGTCTCTGCAGCAATGGCTGGTGAACGGCGAGCACACGGCGGACCTCTGGCAGAACTGCACCTCCGGTACCGTCTTCCAGTGCCTGACGTCATCCACCAATGGTGAGTCCCAGCAGGGTTATTGCTTTTATTCTCCTCCCTGGATTTAATAAATCGGGGGGATTTGCCTGTGCGGGTTATTCGTGATTCCCTCTTGCTTTTCCTTTCACCCCCAGCCCCCTGCCCCTGGAATTATTCCCTCCCAGCCCTTCCCCTTGCCTCCTCTGCTCTGGAGGGGCAAGGTTCCACCACGATCTTGGTGGGGAGATGGCTTCCCCCCCCGAAGCCTTACTCATCCCTGAAGCTGTGATGGGGCTTAATGTGGCCACCAGACCCAGTGACTGTTGCTCTGCCCTCCAGCTGTGGGGCAGCACCGTGGCAGGTTTTTTTTGGTAGTCTCTTGTCATTAGCCTGTTTTGCCTACACTTGGACGTAAAAATGTAAGATTCCTTGGAGAAAGGATCACTGGGTGCCCACTGATTATTTTTTTTTTTTTGTCACACCTCCCTCTTGCCTGTTTTAAAGTGTCTTAAAGATGCACATGGTGCCCTGCAGACAGCCTGTCTCTGGAGGACACCCTGTCCCCTATCTAGAAAGTTTCCCTGCTTTCTGCTGCTGTGACAGGCGGGGTTTGGGGGCATGTTCCTTGCCCCATGTTTCCCTGCTGAGCACTGTGGGTGGGATGTGCTGAGCCCTCATGTCCTGCCTCATCCTGCCGCTGGAGTGGCCGCCATGGCTCCTGCACCTCTGGAGTGGCTCTCCGGGCTGGGCTGGCACAAAGGTGGCGTCACGCTGGGTGGCATCACCCAGCCAGTGGTTTGCTGAGGTCAGCAGCAGAGGAGCTCTCGCTGGGATGCTGTGACGCCGAGTTTCCAGGGCACTGAGTGGTACCAGGAACACGAGATCTGTGCTCAGGCAATCAGGTGAGCCCGTGCCTCAGTCTCCCCAGAAGACAGAACTAATGCCAGTGGTGCTGTGTCCAGCGTTTGTTTTTGCTTTTCCCTGGAGACAGATTCTCCAGGTGAAGCCCCCAGTGAAACCAGTTGTGAATGATACCGGTGTCACGCTATACTGGAGACACAGTCCTGGCACAGGAGCAAACTGGTGCCACGTGGTCTTGGCAAACCCGGAACAGTTGTGGTGGAGAGCTCTGAATGCTTTCAAAGGGGGGTGATGGGAGACAGAGGTTTCTGGAGATCCAGGTCACCCTCATCCCCAGTCTACTTGGGAGCAAAACTCTCGTGGGTCCCCCAGTGTGGGGAGGTGGATTCTGATGTTCACTCTTCCTCTTCTCTTCCCCCCCTCCATGAGGGGCCCAGGCTCTGGTTTCGGTGGGAGCAAAGCCACCGCCGCAGGTCTCTGCTGACGCCTGGTGGTGTCCAGGCCGGCCGGGAACTGTCTGGACCCTGTCCCAGCCCAGGAGCCTTCTGGAGCCATGGTCTCCGTCAGCAGCTGGCTGGCATTGGGTAGGCAGGCTGCTTCACAGCCGTTCATGCGTGCTCCAAAACTGCTGACCTTGCACTTTCAAATAAAAGACAGCGATTGCCCCCTCACCCGCCACCTGCCCCAGAGACGCAGAGCTGTAAAGCCTCCCCAGATGTTTTGCTTTTCAAACCTGCACCACTTTTTTTCTGGATGTTTGTGGGATGCTGCCTGTTGGGAAGTTGTCAGTGTTGAGAGGGGCTTGTCCAAAATGTGGTTGGGATGGTTTCCTCCACGTCTTACTGTCCTGCTGGGTGTTTTGAGTTTATATTGACCTGTTCCCAGAAGCTACTTGAAGAGGGGCTTCCTCTGGATTCTTTCTGGAATTAATTTTTATCATTAAAGTGACCATAGTCAAGATGGCCGTGCTAAAAACACCATCAAGCAACTGAGTTTGGTTGGTAAAGGCTGCTCTTTAAGTAGAGGTGCATTGTGCTTGCGTCTTGAAGAACTCTTTGCCAACTCTTATTGGTGTGAAGGCTCTGCTCTGGCATCAGGAAAAGGAGGTTTTGCTTGGGCGAAAGCTTCTGCCCCATCCACCCTCCGGCAGGGGTGCAGGAACAGCACTGCCGAGGACCAGTCTTCATCTGGTGGGACCCTGGGCGTGGGATCCAGAGCTCACCAGTGCTGCAGGAACAGAAAATCAAAAGGTATCTCCTGGGCTTACACAAGGCTTTTGAAGTCTGTTAGTACAAATGGAATAAAAGTACCATGCAGCATCTTTTCCAGTGGATCCTGAACCCTCCTTCCCCGCTTCCCACCTCCAAGCCCCTGCGCCGCCAGGGGACCTGCAGTCAGCCAGGACTTGGGGCGGTAACAGGGACACAGAGCAAGGATGCTGTGCCAGGGCCATCTCTGAGGCTCACCCTCACGCCCTGCCTGCTCCTTGTTAACGCTCCTCAAAGTTCCCTTGCAAGGAATATGCTTACTTTCAAAAATCTGAAAGATCCTATACCAAATACCACAAACCGTTCTCATTTACATCTCTTTCCAGACACAGGCTGTGCGTGCTGTGCTGGGCTGCAGAAAGCCCTAAGAATTTGTTTCTCTGTGCCTGTGCCAAGGATGGTACTTAACAGTTAATCACCGAGTGCCAAGCTCTGCTCTGGGCTAAGAGTGAGAAATCCTCGTTGGGGAATTTTTGGCAGAACATGGTCTTTACGTAGAGGCAGTTTTTCTTCTGGCTGTGGCAGTGGCTGCTGTAGGGCAGTTCTTTCTTCCTCTCTTTTTGGAAAGGAGTGATACTCAGTGCTTGAATACGTGGACTTGGGTAGGATCTCTTGTGTTCAGCCTGGGGGTTAGTTTTGCGGTGATGGTCCCCTTGGTCTCCACACAGTGAGGGTGGATGAGCCTCCTCTCACCTGCTGTCTGGCTGCACAGGGACCCTTTTGTTGAGATGACCGTTACGTGAATGCAAACAAGAAGCTGAGCTTGCTGCAACCAGGTACCAGCAAGATTAGAAAGAACTTCTTTGGTGTAAGGGTGGTGAGACCCTGGCCCACATTGCCCAGAGAAGCTGTGGCTGCCCCATCCCTGGAGGGGTTCAAGGCCAGGCTGGATGGGGCTTGGAGCAACCTGGCCTGGTGGGAGGTGTCCCTGCCCAGGGCAGGGGGTGGAACTGGATCATCTTTACGTTCTCTTCCAACCTGAACCTATGATTTCCTTGCGTTTAACAATGGGGCAGGTTTGGGACTGTGCTCCTCACCCTATGGATTGTCCCTGGGAATGGAATACTCGTCAAAGTAACCCAAGGCTTGACCTCAGGACTGTCAGACCGTGGCTCCTTGGGACATTAGCCCAGGATGGACCTGGCCTCAGTGGTGGCTGAGATCCCGCCTCCCAAATTCCTCTTGGCAAGGCTTGAACTCCCTGCATGTGCAAGGGCTGAGTGGTCTTGATGGGATCCAGTGCTGGGAGGGAGGAGGAAACGCCAGGCTGGGGGCAGATGCCCACTTCTTGCCTTTCACAACTGCCTGCTTGTTGCTTTGATTTCTGCGTTTGCTTGTTAGATAATGACTTCTTTTTTTTTTTTTTTTTTTTTCAAGAGGCCGAGAACTATGAAAAAAATGTTGCAATCTTCACTTCGTTTGCACTGTCAGACATTTCTGGAAAAGACTTATCTCAAGAATTTGGCTCTGAATCCCAGAACTGTGCGTCGGCACGGCCACGCGCCAGCCCCCGGCTGTGCAGTCCCACGGCAGACGCGGGGTGCATGGCCGGACCTGGGCTGCTCAAGTGCCCTTAAGTAGATTCCACCACAAATTTCCAGATAGAGATTTATTTTTTTTTTGTCCAAAAAATGACCTTTTTTCTCAACAACTGAATTTTTTGTGCAGGCAAGAAGATTTTTTTCCCCACTACTTTCTACTGCTTTTCCTCTGATTTTGGTGGGAATGTTGAATGCAGGGAAGCAGAGGGGACCTTTGTGGAGATCCCTACATCCTTCTGTAGCATCAGGAGAGGCTTTCTCCTGTTGTCTTCTTATAGTTCCTCCTGTCGCTGCTCTGTGGCTTTTGCATGACTAGCTTGTTCAGAGGCTGACTGGTGGTTTTTGGCTTTTTGAAGGGGAAATGAAAAAACCCCAAACCTTGGAGAACGTGCAGGCTGCCAATACACAGGGTTGCCAAGTGCCAAGTGATGCTGATGAGATGCGATGGCCACAAGCAAAGCCCTGGTGGGTGGCCCAGAGCAGAGATCTGCCCTGGACCACCTGGAACAGGCAGGGATAGAGCTCCCATCAATGGGACAGGTGCTGCCATGCACCAGGGCATTGCCCAGCTCTTCTGCATCCTGACCTCCCCTTTTGCATCCTGGCCTTCCTGCCTCTTTGCTCTGGCATATGGGACCCAGAGTAACACTGCTGGTGCTTGAAATGCATTATTTTTTTTGCACTGGAAGAAGCAGGAACGATCTTCATCCCTGGCACGAGGCAGGGGCATCTGTGCCCTGACCCATCAGCTGTGCCCAGGAGGAATTAAGCTGCTGCTTCTCCACTTTAAAATGTGTAACTGAAACATCTGAACCCATTGCTTTTGTTCTGTCAGCCGCTCAGAGTGGTTGTGCTGCCCTTACTCTTTCAAATTCTTTTTTTCCAGCTATACTAGACTCTCATGGCATAGGAAAGATGTGGAGAGGTGGAGTTGCCATTTAACCTGCTGTAATCTTCATTGTGGCTGAAAATGATGTCACGAGACTTCATTGAAGCCTTGTACCAAGGAAAATTACTTCTCAATGTCTAATTCCATTATTGATAATGAATATAAAATACCTGAACAGAAAGAGAGAGAGGCAAATTCCCCTCCAGCGCACTGGAAGGACCTAGATGGCACCAACTGGATCAAGACTTGGAGGATTTGTCACTGTTGAAGGAATACTTCCTGGAGCAGGAGGGTGGGATGGAGGCTATAGTCTGCTCACCTCTGACAATTAGAAGTTCAAAGATTTAAAGATTTAAAGATTTGAAGATTTAAAACGTGATGCTAGCTGTTAATTATTGAGTGCTGAGCCCTTAGACTGTGCTGTCTTGCTTTGTGAGCCTTTTGCTTTATTTCTGCTGGGCTGCTGCAGGCTCAAAAGAAGTTACTCATATTTAAGGATGCAGAATCTGTTCTAGTGAAGCTGTGCGGTAAATAAGGTATAGCTTGTTCGTGTGATAGCCCATTGCCTTTGTACTTGAGGTTCTGGCCATGAGCTGGCCCCATTCAGCTTATGGACCACATGTATAGATACCTTGATTTGAGGACATTTCTGGTACTTTGGGGTCTTTGCAGTTTTGAGCAGAGGAACAAAGAGCCAGCTTTTGACCTCAGCAGTTTGTGGGCCAGGGGCACCCACTTTGTCATTAATGAGAGAGGACATTGTCCTGACTTGGGCAGGGCTGAACACCTCTCTGCCAGCTTGTGAGTCCTTGCCCCTTAGTTGTCTAAAATACACCATGGCGTATTCCAGGAGAATATTTTGTATTTCAGAACAGTTTCTGCCATAACCATGTTGCCTGTGATATGAAAGGGATTTCCTCTGTTTAAAACCAGGTTTTTATTGTTGCTTGTTCTTCTTTCAAAGAGCATCTGATAAGGAGAGGCGGGGAACCAGGGCTGTTTTTTTCTCAGCTGCCCCAGAGCTCTTTCCCTCTGCTATTTTTGTGTAAAAGAGGGACCAACAACCTTCCCTGCTGGGTGGGGGCTTTGGCTCATAGAAGAGGAGCAATAGGAAGGAAGAAGGCAATGCATGGGCAAACAGGAACCAGAAGAATGGATGGGGAGGGGGTCCAGTGTAGAGTGCAGTGCTGGAAAACCCTAAACCCAACATTTTTTTGCCTTGATGAGACTCTTGGGTGTTCCCTGTGGCCATAGGCTGAGTGTACCCCAACAGCATGGGCCCAGGCACCACTGCTCCCCATCCCTGCTCCTGCTGCCTGGACTTGGAATCGATGGGAGTTGATACATCTGGAGGACCTGAAATGATGTATCCTACCACCTCAGCTCACTCTCACGAACAAGCCAGAAGGAGGTCAGAGCCACCACACTTAGGGTCTTGGAGAGGAGCTGGCTTGGACATCAGGGAGCTGTTGGAAAGCATTGGAAGGTTCCAGCAGCTTTCTGCTGCCTCAGCAGCATCAGAGGTTGCCTCTGTTGGATGTGTGCTCCGATGGTTGATGGGATGGCTGCTGTTGCCTTGTGGCTGAACCACAGAGCTATGGAGGCCAGGACATGCTCCAAAAACCACTCATGTTTGAATGTGGCAGCTCTGGAGAGCTGTGGACTTCCTGGCTTCAGAGGCTTCTTGGATTGAGCTTGGAGAAGAAGGTAAAAAGGAGGACAAATGAGAGGAAAAGAGGACAAGAAGAGAAAAGAGGGATTTGAGGGTTTCTTCTCCTTCTGAAGGGAGCTGCAGAAGAGGAACAGGAAGTCTTGGGCAGCAATTACAGCATGGTGCTCATTCACTGCCTCCCTGCAGCCCTGGTGTTTCCCTCTGCCCTTTATAAACACATTGGGAGCTCTTTAAAATTCCCCTTTTCTGATGGAATTTCCAAGAATATCTTCGTGCAGCACCCTGCGCTTCTCCCAGGGAGTGGACATAGGAGGACAGGAAAGGAGCAACTGTTGGGTGAAAAACCTGCTTTTCCCAGTTTGAGTGTCCATTAGGCCAGACCGTGGCTGGGGAAGGTTTGGCCTTGTGTTGGTGGAGCAAGTGGCCACGGGGCAGTGGTCTGAAGACCCCAGAAGAATCATGCAGTTGAGCTAAGATTTCTGCATCTTCACCCTTTTTCAACTCTCTTAAGGAGCATTTGAGTATCACAGTTTTAAAAACCTTTGCAACCCCCAGTGCTAGTGATGTGACCTGTCGCTTCATGGGTGAGGATGCAAGTTGAGTCCGGGTTCTTGCTAAGACCTGGAAGCCTGAGGATCTGCTTTGGAAAAACTGCTGGGAAAACACGTCTTTTCCTGGCAAACCTAGTCTGGCACCTCTGTGCCTGTGGATGCATGAGCTGCTCCTGACCCTGCTGATATTTAGCATGTGGCGCTGAAGGAGCAGGTATGACCACACAGATGTGGTCATGAATTTCCCCTCCCTCTGGTTTTGCATGTATTATATGCTACAGATACCTCCTTGGTGGAATTGTTGTTCCTGAAAAGTTGTTGCTTTTTAAATTTATAGTTCACGCGCAGTTTGTAATGGGAAAACTAGTTGTGCAAGGTGTTACCATCAGCTGCAGGTGTTTGTAATGCACAGCACTAGTTTAGTGATGTGTCACAGACAGTCTTTAAGCTAATTTGCTCAAATAAGTTTATTTTCAGTTTGTATTTTAGTCTTCCTCCTTGGCTGGGTCAAAAGAGGATGGGGTGTCTGTAACAGCAGTGAATTAAACCCTGGATAGCCAATGCTTGCCCTTTAGGGCCCTCTGCTCCTGGCCAAGGGCATGTTTCTGCCAGCCCCATCAGTTCTGCTCAGCTGCACCCCTTCTTCAGGTATAAAACCTCTCCGTGAGCAGGGCTGGTGGAACAGCTCCAGTGGAGGGCCACCAAGATGTTCAGAGGGCTGGGGCANAGGGCAGCAAAATGTGGTCTTCAGCATCCCAGAGGTGAAGTCTTTTCCCTGCTGTTGTTACTGGTAGTGTAAGCACATCAGGGCTTGTGGAGCTCAGGGAAATTTTCAAATTTGTTTTGTAAAAACTTCTGACTTAATTTCCAACTGCCTGGAAGGGCTCTAAAAATGTTCCCGCTGGGTCCTCTCCGGAAGCGGCGTGCAGGCTGTTATCTGTCCTTTCCACTCGGTTTCCTTTTCTTCTTCCTCCTGAAGAACAAAGATATAAACACGGAGCTGAAGAGATGCAGCAGAAAAATGGAATAACTGACTCGCTGCCCAGGGGAAACCACAAATTACAGCCTGGGAGTAAACAGCACTGACAGCCCCGGCGTGCCACTCACTGCGCCCAGACCTCCCTGTGGGAAACTCACTTTATTTTTAAAAGGCTGTAGGCAGGATGCAGTGCTAAGAGCAAAGGAGGTAAAAGCTTATGGAGCTGAGGAGATAGCAATCCTGCCTGCAGTTAGAGTGGTGTTTTCAGGTGAATTAAAGGCAATTAGCTAGCGTAATAGAGCTGAGGTCTGTGGGCAGCTGGGCTTGGGTTTAAAGGGAGTGTGGCAGCTCTAACTTTTGGTTCTGTGAGTCATGAGCTGGGGATTCTTCCCCTTGTTTTTACAAAGGAAGCCAATAAAAGCCAGCAAAAGGCTGGATGTGAGTGAGGCCAGAGTTCTGCTCTGTGGGGTCATCTCTTCGATTTCCCTGCTCATGAGCTCGTGTGATTGCTGCTCCCTGGCTGCAGAAGGGCTGGGTAACAAAACCCTTCTGGCCACGGTGGGCTCTTCCCCCAACTCGGTACCTCCCTTTATATTCCTACGACAAAGCTCCTTATTGCAATGGGATTTGGAAAACCTGTATAAATCATTCACATTCAGAATCAAAAAAGAGGCATGGGGAGGCGGATGCAATTAAAAGGGCAGCTTGGCTCAGCTTTCCATCTAGACAGCCTTCTCCTAAAATAACCGGCAGTTGGAGAATCCACCTCCAAGGAGAAAGGGCTCCTCTCCGGGCCGGATCTCATGGCCTTTGAAATCACAAAAGACTTGGCTTCCTGGGTCCTGGACCAAGCAGCAGGGCTGAGGGCCAGGCAGGCTTTGGCTCAGCCGGTGCACAGAGCTGGACCCGGATTTAGGGCTTGGGAAAGGGTGAGACAAGAGCTCAGCTTCCCAAAGCTGGGATGGGGAGTGCTGAAGGATGGAAGGAGATTTCGGCTCAGCAGCTGGATGTCTTCAAACCGTGTTTCTCTGTCCCCACATGAGCAATGGCTTGACTTCTAGCAGCACTTGAGCTGCCTCGTCCCCTCTGTTGCCCACAGGTTTAGCGTGGCCAGAGCTAAAGGGTTCAGGTGTGGTTGAGGCTGAGGCAGGGGGTTTCTCAGCCTGGGCAGCTGAGACAGATGGGGACATGTTGTGTGCAGGTCAGTGTGGAAGCCACACTGGGGGTTCCTGGAAGTGACAGCAGGGATAGCTGCCATAAGGAACAGCAGCAACTGATGGATGTGGACATAAACCTGGTGGCACTGGAATGGGTGGAGCACAGCAGCTCTTTAAAAGGGCTTGTTGATGCTGTGGAGTAGTTTGGTGTGGGAAGCATGAAAACAAGGGGAAGGAAAAAGCTATTGTCCCCCTGTCCTGGGCGCTGGTGAGGCCCCACCTCGAGTACTGGGTTCAGTTTTGGGCCCCTCACGACAAGAAAGACATTGATGGTCTGGAGCGTGTCCAGAGAAGGGAAATGGAGCTGGTGAGGGCTCTGGAGATCAAGTCTTGTGAGGAGAGACTGAGGGAGCTGGGGGTGTTCAGCCTGGAGAAGAAGAGGCTGAGGGGAGACCTTCTCGCTCTCTGCAACTCCCTGAAAGGAGAGTGTAGCCGAGGGGGGGGTCGGTCTCTTCTCCCAAGGAACAGGCAACGGGACAAGAGGAAA
>VXBW01001020.1:109994-125160 GCA_013400375.1 Thinocorus orbignyianus
TCTCTGCAACTCCCTGAAAGGAGAGTGTAGCCGAGGGGGGGGGCGGTCTCTTCTCCCAAGGAACAGGCAACGGGACAAGAGGAAATGGCCTCAAGTTGCTCCAGGGGAGATTTAGGGTGGATATTAGGAAAAATTCCTTCGCTGAAAGGGTTATCAAGCATTGGAACAGGCTGCCCAGGGAAGTGGTGGGGTCTCCATCCCTGAAGGGATTTAAAGGACAGGCAGACATGGTGCTGAGGGACCTGAGTTTTGCAGTCTTAGGTTGATGGTTGGACTCAGTCATCTTAACAGTCCCTTTCAACCTGGAAGCTACCATGAGTCCATGGCTGCAATGTGCAGAGGCTGCTCTGGCTGGTTTCAGGTCACTTTGGTGAGCGGGATCTGAATTGCCTCCATTGCAAGAACATCCAGAGGCAAGGTGCAAAGTGACGCGGTAGAAGTGATGGTCCAAAGTCAAACATGCCAGACGTTACTAAATTTCCTGCAGGCGTGGAATTCCCAGAAGGACTCAGGTGTGGGTCATCAGTGCCCTCCCAGCTGAGACCTGTACCTCACTCTCCCATTCAAATCCCTCTCCCCTCCATGAATGCACCTTGCGAGGGTTTGGTGGGGAAGTGCCATCGCTTCTCTGGAAGCAGATTCTGCTCCGGGCAGTCCCAAACGGCCTCATTTGCCAAGGCTGCTCAGCTGGAGTGTATCTTTATTTGGAAGTTTTGCTGTGCTTTATGTATTTGCCACCGAAAGTCTGTATCTTGCAGCTGGGGGAGTGAAGCTAGTGGCAATAAAACTGTGGCAGGAACATGGGACTTGGGACTGAGACTTCAGTGCTGCCTAATTCTGCCCTGTTTGAGGATCCGTCCCAAAGCATGATTTTTCTGCCTTTCACTGGGTGGTTTATGCCTCAGTTTACCTGTACCAAGTCCCGCCTGGCTATTGTGGTGAATTAATCAGTGCTGCATCCTTAAAGATCACTTCAGGAAACCTGCAAATATTCATTTTGATCTCAAACTTTATCAAGAAAGGCAAAGGCAGAGGGATATGGGAGCACAGCCCAGTCCCAGAGCTGTGAGGTGCTGCCTCCCTCTGTCCAGGCACGGCAGCTCAGGGGATGGAGCAACATTTTGCTTGTTTATTTATTTATTTTAGTAGTTTTTTTTTACACTGGGAGTTACACACCCACAAAGCCTTGAAATAGCTGGGCAGTGACTCACACTGGGGCTGTTTTAACTGGTCTGCTCTGGGAGGCAGCTGTGCTTGGCAGCTGGGGAAGGCTCTTTCCAAAAGGTTTGACTCCACAAGGGCAAGAGGGTGTTTTCACTCGCTGTCTATTTATTTTACCTCTGAGCTTGGCCAGCTCGGTGTCTCATGGCATGTTGCACATGGCTTCTCTGTTTCTAGTCCTGCTGAACACCCAGAGCCTGACATGAAGCTGCGAGAGAGGCTTTGTCTTGATTTTCTGCAGGCTTCGGGTCAGGGCTGGGCTGATACCTCTGCTCATATTTTATAATAATTGCTCCCTGTGAAAGCGTGTGGCCCTGAGATTCATTTTACCCCAGCGCACTGGTCCATGCAGGTGTCCTAAAGCCCAGGCAGCATCGTGCCCATGCTGAGGACCTGGAGAGGCACTGGGTGCAGCCACTGAGCAGCTGGGGAACGTGGGATGGTGGCATGGGGGATGATGTCATGGGTGGGGGCTTGCTCTCTGTGGTGCCCACACTGAGGATGCCCTCTGTCTGTCTTCCTCCAGAATGGCTGCAGTCGGTCCAAGCAATGATGATCCTCTCCATCATCTTCAGCGTCTTGTCCCTGTTCCTGTTCTTTTGCCAACTGTTCACACTCACCAAGGGCGGACGGTTCTATGTTACTGGAATCTTCCAAATCCTTGCCGGTAAGTGGGGGCTGATGGATGGGGCTGTCACTTGTGGGGAAAGGGCTTTCAAGCAGAGGAAAGGTGAAAATGAGCATGTTCTTGGGTACAGAAGCAGGAGGGCCACCAAGCTGGCTCCTGCACGGCTTAGGGAAAGGGCCACACAGGGATTATGGCAATGAAGATGCTGGGAGGGCCGGAGCCCCTCTGCTGCGAGGGCAAGCTGAGAGTTGGGGGAGTTCAGCCTGGAGAAGAGAAGGCTCCAGGGAGACCTTTGAGCCCCTTCCAGTCCCTTAAGGGGCTCCAGGAAAGCTGGATCAGGTAGAGGAGCCATAGGACAAGGGGGAATGGTTTTAAATTGGAAGAGGGGAGATTTAGATGAGATATTAGGAAGAACTTCTTTGGTGTGAGGGTGGTGAGAGCCTGGCCCAGGTTGCCCAGAGAAGCTGTGGCTGCCCCATCCCTGGAGGGGTTCAAGGCCAGGCTGGATGGTGCTTGGAGCAACCTGGTGTGGTGGGAGGTGTCCCTGGGCAGGATGGGACTAGTTGATCTTTAAGGTCCCTTCCAACCCCCAGCCATTCCATGAAAGGGGGCTGTTGAGGTCTTGCACACTGAGGTGGGAGGGGTGGAATGGGATGGGGTTCAGCTGTGAGGGCACATTGTGCATCCAAGCTCTTCTGCCCTTGCATCATGAAAGGTGCAAGAAGGTCACTGGCCAGTCTGGGAAGGTTTCAGTGCCACACATGGTGTGGGGGCTGCAGGAATGAGGGCAAGTAGCCCTGCAGCTCCATCTGCTCTTTCCGCGGCTTGGGGTGGGACGCTGAGGGCCCAGGGTGGACCCAGGGCTCTGGGACCCACCTCAGCCAGGCTGGGCGAGGTTTCTTCAATGGCTGGTGGGGTGGGGCAAGTAGTGACCATCCCCCTTTTGGTGAAAGAGGATCTGACAATTATTTATAAACTTGCCATAGGGGGGCCTGGTGCTTTCCACATCAGCAAAGAGCCGCTGGAGCAGAGCTGAGGGCTGAGCCAGCTGACTCTGAACTGTCAACTACTATTTTTAACTCTTCAAGAACTTGGCGCTGGAAATGAACCACGGTTCGTGTCCTGCCTTGCAGTTCTCCAAATATAGATGCTGTAAAGCCACCGGCTCCTCACTTGTGTTTCTGCACGTATGAAACCGGTACAGAGGATTTTTCAAGTGTTCAGACTAGGAAAATGAAATTGTGCAACAAGATTCTGGCTAAATTTAGGCAGACTCTCTGGGAAGGAAACTAATTGTTTGCTAGAGCTTTAGATGTTAAACTAAAAGCCACCCTGAGTCCTGCCACTAAATCAGTAGAAAAACTCATCGGCTGAACTTTAGTTAAAAGTTTCTGAGCACTTCTAAGCAAATGGCCTTTGCAAACCCTGGAAAAGTTTAGAGCTAAACTCTATTAGCAGGTGTGGCATGAAATCTATTATAAGCGTATCTCTTGGCCATATTGCAGGTGGTGAGTTCATATCAGTTCACTGTCTCTGGAAAGACAGATGTGCAGAAACCCATTAGGGCTATGGAGACGAGGAGGGGAAATGGGCATTAATAATGCAATTACCTGCCTTAAGGCTTGTCTAATAGCTCTGAGAAGCAGAAGGCTTCTCTCTCCTGAGTGGCTGGCGGTGAATCCTTGTTCTCAGAGGAAGAGAAAACGGGACCGCAGCGCTCCTGTTCATGCTGTGCTGGGTGTCCTAAAGAAATGCAGGGTCAGGCCACAGGCCTACTGTCTCTATCCTTGTTGGGCCTGAGGCATGGGTCGAACCCATCCCCAGCAACTGTGAAGGAGAGAAGTGTGATGTGGGGGATGCGTAGGCAGAGGTCTGAGTCCAGATGGAGCGTGCAAAAGTGGGTGTTAGTAGCCACCTTTGCTGTTCACCCCAGACAGGGCTGGAGGAGTGGGCTCTAGGGAGCTGTGGTCTTTGTGACCCTAAATTTCAGGGTTGTTGGTGGGAAATAGGATATGGCTGTGCCAGCACTGCCTGGAGATCACACCTGGAGGTGTGGATGGCTCTGGTCAAAGGACCTGAACCTGATGTGGTCCCTCTGCAGCTTGCTGTGGAAGAGCTTGCTGTCTAAAACCAGCGGAGGAAATTCCTGTGGCCTTCAGGCTTTGCAGATTGTTCATCCATGCTGTGCAAAGCCCTGACACCACAAAGCCCTGCTGCAGGTCTGTCAGGGATGTGGTCTTACTCATGTGAGTGCTTTGTTCTCAGCTCCAGCAGAGCTGGAGAGGATTTCTCCCTCTTGGGAGGGGATGAGAAGGCTCTTCCTGAAGCCCCCCCCAACCCAGGGTGATGCAGCTTGGCCAAGCTGAGGGTCACCAGCTTTGCAGCCTGACCAACAGCAGTGCTTGACCTGAATCAGCACCTGGTCGGTGCTGTTTGCGTGGCAGAACCGGGCAGTGGTGCCCTGAAATCCAGGGAGGAGGGCAGGGGCTGGTCTCTGCAATGATTTCGGCTGTGGCTCAGGAGAACTGGGGAGTGGAAGGAAAGGCAAGAAAAGATGCATGAAGTCATTTGGGTCTATTGTACAGTGGCAGGGCAGGAGGCATCCCCAGCACCTTCTCCACACTGGTTGGAAACATGCCCCAAAGTCCAGCTGAGTTTGCCCCTAAGGGATTTCAGCCATCAAAAGGCCCTTGACAGCTCCCCTCCATCCTTGGTGGGTTCATCACATCCATGAGTAATTTCTTCTAGCTGTGTAAGCCCAGCACGGGAGAGATGTTGGCTTGGGCCTGTTGGGGTTTGACTCAACGTTTCCATTGCTCTTTCCAACCTCAGCATCACTTCTATCACTTTTTTCTCATCGCTCCCACCCTGGAGCTGCTGTCCCTGTGGAGTGGAGAGAGCGGAGAGGGTTGAAGGAGGATGGAGGCAGACTCTTCTCAGTGGTTCCCAGTGACAGAACGAGGGGCAGTGAGCACAAGATGGAACACATTAAGTTCCATTTGAATATGAGGGAGAAGCTTCTTCATGGTGAGGGTGACAGAGCACTGTCAGGGGCCGCCCAGGGAGGGTGTGGAGTCCCCTTCTCTGGAGACCTTCAAGCCCCACCTGGATGCAGTCCTGAGGGATGTGCTTTGGGCAAACCTGCTTTGGCAGGGGACTTGGACTGGGTGGTCTCTAGAGGTCTCTTCCAACTCTGACAATTCTGTGATATGGTAGGCTCAGTCTTGAGGGCTGGGCCTTCCGTGTACTCCTCAGCTTTTTGCAAAGAAGAGCTGAGAATGAGCACTCACCAGCAGCTGTCCCAGTTCATCTGCAGGGCCAGAATGCACAGACTTGCAGGAACAGACTTTAGGTAGCGTTTGACCTCCTAGCCTGTCAGACTGAAACTCTTAAAATGAAGCTCAGATGTGGTGGTGCATCGTCACTACTTGCAGCTGAATTCAGCTGTCCTTCGCTTCCCAACCATGTTCTGTGGGCCAAAACTAGTGCAGATGCTGCAGAAACCATCGCCTCCGTTTTGCCAAATTCCTCAGGCAGACAATTGCCACTGTACTTTTTTTCCTGCTGTCTGTAGGTGACCGGCGTGGCCGCTCGCCTGTTCTCTGTCCCACCAGCCTGGGCCGACAATAGCAGTGCTCTCTTTGCATGCGCCAGGGCAGTGGGAGTTGGCTCTTGTGCTTAAAGAATGGAAACTGCACCAGTAGCACGTTCATGAGACCCATTCCCACTTCTGCACTTTCCCAGAACAAAGGAGCAGTGTCCAGTGGAATTACAGCTCAAATATCACGGTAGTTAAATGTAGGTGGTCCCAAGGTCCATGCAGGGGATTTGGAACTTTGCTCCGACAACCGCCCCACGACTGTATAATAGAACTGCTGCGATTGACTGAAAGAACTCGTTTTTGGGCAGAAATAGAGGTGGCTTTGTGTTAGCTCTGGGCAGTCCCCAATGCCAGTGGGGTGGGGTTTTTTGCAACAAAGCTAAAATGCTGACTACCAGAGCTGGGCCTGGCCAGACAGCCCTGGGAGACCTGCACTAGCTTGTGGTTGGCGAGGGTGGATGCCAGGAGTCTGGGGATGAGGGACAAGCCATGGGTGCAGAGGCTTTGCAGCTGAGCTCCTCTCCCAGCCCTGCAGGAGGACGGGAGATTGCAGGGCACAAACCTTTACGGCCAGAGCATCTTTGTCCCCTGGGTGTCCTTGCCTGGGGGCAGGTGATAAATAAACTATTGTTCTTTAAAGAAAAAAAGCAAGGTTTGCATCTTAACTCTTGCAGCAGCTCAGCTGGGCAGTTCAGGCTACAGTCTGGCGTTTAAATAAGCCTCTTAGCCCTTAGGGAGTGGGGCTGGCCCGGAGTAGCAGCCCAGAGCTGAAGGATGCCTGATGCTTGCCTCAGGGATGGGTTTAGAGGGGAGATTGAGCTGATCTGGGGACGAGCTTCTTTGGTGTGAGGGTGGTGAGACCCTGGCCCAGATTGACCGGAGAATCTGTGGCTGCCCCATCCCTGGAGGGGTTCAAGGCCAGACTAGATGGGGCTTGGAGCAACCTGGTGTGGTGGGAGCTGTCCCTGCCCAGGGCAAGGGAGTGGGACTGGATGATCTTTAGGGTCTCTTCCAACCCAAGCCATTCTATGATGGGTTAGCCCAGGTGATGCTCCAGCTTTCCTTGCTCCAGAAGCTCTGGCTTCACTTCTTCAGAGCCTGGCTGAGATATGCCCCCTCACCTGCAGCCTGGGCAGAGCCCACAACATCACCCTCCCAGAATCATACTGTGGTTTTCCAGGAGACAGGATACAAGAGGGCAAGTTTCCCATGCTGGCCTTGGATGTTGTGCTCTCCTGCTGCGGGTTTCCAGCAGGGAACTGCTCTGTGTGACGTCGCTAATCTCTTTCCCATCTCTTCCCCGGCAGGGCTCTGCGTGATGAGTGGCGCGGCCATCTTCACAGTGAGGCACACGGACTGGCACCAAGCCTCGGAAAACACCTCCTATGGCTTTGCCTATATCCTGGCCTGGCTGGCCTTCCCCCTGGCCCTCGCCAGCGGCATCGTCTATGTCATCCTACGGAAGCGTGAGTGATACAGCCCGCGGGAGGCGGCCTGGCGTGACAAGGGCACTCATGACGTCCACAGAGGAGACGGAGGCGGGGGAAAATAGACGAGAAAATGGAAAAGAAAATTAACAACAACAACAACAACAAAAAGAAAGGAATAAAACCCTCCCAGCAAAACCAAAACCAAACCCAACCAACCCCAAAAGGAAACACTCAAAGGGTTACTTGTTAATTGAAGATGTATATAGTATCTATGGTTTAAAAAACCTATTTATAACACTTTTTACATATATGTACATAGTATTGTTTGCATTTGTTGACCATGCGCTATGTTTTAAAGCCTAAAGCAAGTGCCTAAGGAACTATTACTCCTAACAGTGTAACAAGAGCGTGGTGATTTTTCTCTCATGCAAACCCCTCTTTGACCTGAACTCTCCTTCCCCATCACAGCCCGTACCAAACCGTCAGAAAACCCCACCTCTGACTGGTTTTAGGCTGGCATAAACTGGAGTCACACCCCTTTACACCAGCCAGAGGGTTGGTCCCCAGTCCTGCCAATGCTGTGATCCTGGTGACTGACGTGCGTGTCCAGATCTGACGGGAGCTGCTTCCGAAAGGTTTGAAGGATTTCAGAGCAAAGGCTTTGATTGCCCCAAGTGCCTAAATGACTTATGTGCCTGAGTCCCACTCGCCTCGCCACCACACCCACTGGGAATTTGGGCTTTTAAATCACTTAGGTTGACTTGCCATCCGATGCGGGCTCTGGGAGTGCTCCCGACCCCTGTGCCAGCAGGGCTGGGGTGCGTGCCGTGCCATGCACTGATGCTCCCAACCGTGAAACGTGCTTTATCCTTGCCGTGGAGCTAAACTATCAATGAGAAACAAGCAAACCCAGTATATCTATGAAATCAAATACCAGATATATGAAATGGTGCTATCTATTTACCATTCCTTATATTGCTAGCCATTTAACCTTATTCACTGGAAATTCAGTTAACAATCTTGAGATAAACAACAAAGCTAGAATTGAGAAATAATTCTATGTAATATAAATGAGCTGTAACTGCTTTTGTACTTTGACTTGCTCTTACTATTATTTTTTAATAAAGCATTTATAACCAAGGTTCCTTTTTTCCCTGCTCCCTGTGGTCAAGAGGAGCAGAAACAGCTCCGGGTGCAGCCCTCTTGGTGTTTGCTGCTGGAGCAAGATCTCTGTCCTCCGTCTGTGCATCTGCAAGGTGTCTGGCCATGAATTGAACGGGCGCCTGTGCAGACCCCAGGCTGCCCTCTGAGGACTCCAGACACTGCCTTGCTGTTGTTGTTTTTGTTTAATTTTGGGTTGTTTTTTTTTTTTTTTGCTTTGCTTTTCTGATTTTATACCAATTGTGTGGACTAAGAAGCAATGAAATAAAAGTTAGAATAACTCAGTTCCTGCTGCTTTTTGGTGTTTTTGTGGGTAGAGCTGGGTTGTGCTCCACCAGTCTGCTTGCATGGCCATCCTATGGAATGGGACCTCATCCCATGGAAAGTTTCCATGATGCCATGTAGCAGATTTGTGGGGTCATTCATGCTGCTGAGAGAGGCACAGAGCTCGCTGGGCTGTCTGTGTGGGAGATGGTCCTGTGCCGGAGGAGTAAGACTCTTGCTGGGGCCAGGAACTGAGGGGACCTGTGCCGTAGTGCTGGTACATGCTCATCTTTCCACCTTTGTCCCACAATGCTCCTGTGGTGTGACCAGCAACACCCGAAAGAAAGCAACCAGGCAGCAGCTGGCAGGACCACACTTACAGAATTATAGAATGGTTTGGGTTGGAGGGGATCTTAAAGACCATCCAGTTCCAATGCCCTGCCCTGGGCAGGGACACCTCCCACCAGACCAGATTTCTCCAAGCCCCATCCAACCTGGTCTTGAACCTCTCTAGGGATGGGGCAGCCACAGCATCTCTGGACACTTACCCTCTCTGTCTCCTGAGCAGGGAGGGTTCAGGTCAGCACCAGCCACCCTGGGGGGATCCATCCGGCTCTGCCACTGGTCACCAGCCAGTGGGGTGCACCATGGGGGTGCAATCATGGCTGGAGAGTTTAGCACGTTGTGTGCAGTATGGGCAGCTTTCATGGTTGGCATGGAAGTGGTCACACTTCCACTCCCTCATTTATTTGGCGATTAAATATCCCAGCTGATGTAGCAACTGGTGCTGTCAGAAGCACAATAGCTCTTGCGAAGCCAGGTGTTGAGGCCAGTTATCAATATCAGGCCAGGTCCCAAAGCCCTCAGCCCAGCCACGTTCCAAAGGAAAGGAGCAGGAGCTGCCTTGCACCTCCTTGGCCGATCAACACAGTGTAACAACCCCAGCATCTTGCTTGATGGCTCCTGGTTGTGATCTTCCAGCTGGGAGTGTTTCCCTCTGTGTTCATTTTGCTGAGCTGTGACTAAGCCCAGGAGGGTATCCTGCCTCCCGAGGCAGCGCTTGTGCCCCTGTGAGCTGCAGCACTGAACTATATGGTTATCCTGGGCCCTGCCGGGCTTGACACCATGTATTTGGTACAGAGGACACAAATTTCCCTTTTAAAGAGCAGGTGGCAACACAGGTGGTTTCTCCCTCTCCTATAGGAAAATTAAAGATGCTCTTTTTGACTTTGGATGAGATATCAGAAGGCACAAAAACTTCACTGCTTCATTTTTGACTCTCAGAACAGTGTTCTTCATCTGTTCCAAGATGTAAAAGCATGAGCAGCATCACTTCATATCAACACCTCAATGCTGCATAGTTACTTTGTCTTGGGGAGGCATTTTTGAGAGCGTGTAGAGCAAGGCAGCTTCTAAAGTAGAAACAACATGAAGGTTTAAATCCCTTTTGGAACGGGTCCAAAGGGAAATTGGTACCGGTTTGCATCAGCATTGATGTCTGAGTCAGTGTCCCTGGCAACTGTCTCATTTAGGATGACTCTGTTGGTTTGGAAAACACCAGACCTTGTTACACTGGCTCTCACCCATGGTTGCAAATGTCCCCCACACTTTGGTAGCTTGTGTGGACAGAAGCTGGTGGGCAAGACCTGGCACCCATGCTGGGTCCCTCCACCAGGGTCCCTTTCATGGAATCATAGGGGTTGGAAGGGGCCTCTGGAGATTGTTCAGTCCAACCCCCTGCTAAAGCAGGGTCACCCAGAGTAAGCTGCACAGGAGTGCATCCGGGCAAGTTTTGAATGTCTTGAGAGAAGGAGACTCTACTACCTCTCTGGGCAGCCACCCTCAAAGGAAAGAATTTCCTGCATCCCAGTTTGCACCCGTTGCCCCTTATCCTGTCACTGGGCACCACTGGGAAGAGTCTGGCCCCATCCTCCTGACACCCTGCCTGTAGATATTGCTCAGCATTGCTGAGGTCCACTCTCAGCCTGCTCTTCTCCAGCTGAACGGCCCCAAGTCCTTTCCTCAGCAGAGAGATGCTCCGGTGCCTCCTCACCTTCGCCGCCCCCGCGGGACTCTCTCCAGCGTTTCCCTGCCCTTCAGCCGGGGAGAGCAGCCCCGCGCTGGTCCCGAACAGGCTCTTTTGACCTTTTCGCCCTTAATGCAGTCACCCCGGGCGGCGTAGGGAACCCGGACCGCGGCTCCGGCCCCGGTGGCGGTCGGCGGCCGCCGCCCAGCGGCTGCAGGCAGCGGGGCAGGGGCCGCCCCCTCGGGGCACCCCGACAGCCCGGCCTCAGCCCACCCCCAGTGTGCGGGGGGGTGAAGCGGTGGGCCTGAAGCGGTGGGCCCACTGAAACTCTGATCCTCCAGCTGGAACATCGCGTATGCACACTGGAGCTGCGATTCTCCGGCTAAAGCATAGTTTGGTAGTTTTAACTAAGTGCAGCATTAGGGACGCGATGAGCTTATTCTGTTAAGCCTATAGACCAGAACATAATTCCTAGATGATTTTTGTGATTATTTTGTTCAACCTAAAAAAACGTTATCTAGATGATTTTTAGTGATTGCAGGCACTGGAGAAGAGAGAACAAACCAAGCCCCCACCGCAGATGCCGGATCTCAGCTGGACACAGCTAAACAACCATGGAAAGGAGTCAGCCACCTGGGAAGAGTATTGTGTGGACTGGCACAGAGCCAGAATGCGTATGTATTAGCTAGATTTTAATATGCATAATCTGTAATGTACAAAAAGCCCACCTGTGCAATGGACGGGTGAACATGTTAGGTGGAGCCATCCCCCGTGTTCCCAGCGCTGAAGAAACACAGCTCTCCATAACCTGCAAGTTTGGAGTTTGTTCTTCACCATCCCCTGATCAGGGCTGCGGTTTTTAAGGCGCACAGTAGGGTGTCCCACTGGGTGACAATAGGGGAGGGGTTGAAGTGGTGTCCCCTGGGGTGGGAGCATCACCCACTCCTGCAGTTGGCTGGCAGGACGCAGCTCCCTGCCTTTGCCTTAGCAGGTTGGAAGGCTGCCACCCCCCACCCCCCAGCATCATTTAGTGCCTGCTGGGGACAGTCAGGTTAAAGTGCAAATCGTTAATGATAAAAATGCCAGGAGCTCCAGAGGTCTCTAGTCCTGTCTCCTGCTTGGAACAGGACCATCGGCAACAGGAGGTTGGGCTGGGCTTTGTTCAGCTGAGCCTTGAAAACCTCCAGGTGTGAAGAGTCCCTGACACTCCCTTCATAGTGTAAAAGCCTTTCCTAAATACCAGCCCTTAACTGGCCCCTCGTTAAATCAAATAACCACAGTGACCATCCTCTAAAACCCATCCCAGGAACCCATCTCCACCAGGGATGTAGGGGCCACCAGCTCCCAGGCTGAGGGTATGTCACCTGCATTGGGTGGTCTGTTCTCCCCCCGCCCACCCCGGCTCTTCCAGCTCGTGAGGTGATAGAAGACATTAAGACAGGACCTGGCTTTTCTGCCTGGTCAGCTGTGAGCACACTTGGAGCTAAATGAGACCCAAAAGATTTCAGTGAACCCTGGGGCTGGAGCCCAGTTAAAACCAAGGGAGCCCATAAAGCAGCCAGCTGAAGAGAAGAGCAGCAGCAGCATGGGACAAAGCGGCAGAGGGGCAAAAAAAAAATATTCGGGAAGTTTCTTTAATGTGTGTTGTATCATAAAAGCAATTGTTTAGATGGCTTTTATAGTGCTCTCAGCAGTAAATACTTCTGAAAAAATGCGCTGAGCAAATCTCATCTTCCTTTTGCATTTACTGCCTTGTAAATTGAAAAACTATGGTAAGCGTAAAAAACCCTCGGTGCCCGGAGCAGCTCTTTTGTTTGCAGCCCCCTTTTCTCTGCTCAGCCGGGCGGTGGCAGCTCGGAGCTGCGTTTCCCGCAGTGGAGGGGTCTCCTCTCAGCCCTGAGCACCCGGAGGGATGTTGGTCTGGGTTTGGCCACGCTGCGGATCCGGGTGGGAATGACCGTGCTGTCCACCAGCTGCTCTTGACCAGGGTGTCAACCAGATCTCCTTGGCCGGGGTGTCAGCCAGATCTTCTTACAAAGCCCCCTTCACAGTGGCCGTGGTGAAGCTCTCTTTCTTCTGGCACCACTGTGGGCTTTGCACACATAGATAAGGCAGGTGCCAGCATGCTGACGTGGGAAATCCAACTGCTATGGCCATCATTAAGTGCCACCTAATCAGTTAATTCTGGCTGGACTTCTTTGGTCAATGTTGCAATAATTCATGAGGGAGGGTTTCCTTCAGACCATAGCGACAAGGACCAAGAGGCTTTAGTCAAAATCAACAGGGCAGCTTCTTCAAGAGAGAGTGACTCAACCAGGGAGTCCTCAAATCCTCAGGTGCATACACCTGAAGATGAACTGCAACTCAACCAGGGAGTGCTCAGACACATGAAGATGAACTGAGCGGGAGCAAACGTGGTTCTTTGCAGAGACCAAAACTCCTGGGGGCATCTCAAAGTCAGATAAAGGTTCTTCAGTCCCTTCTCATTACCTCTTGGCCAGAATTTGTTAATGAACAAGGAAGACACCTTAAGCAAATGTAGCTTTTGTGACTGTAAGTCCATGTGAAGGGCTAATACCTCACAGAGAGCACCAGACGTGCCTCACAACAAACTTAAGTAAATTTAACAAAATGACAAAGTTTATTAGAAACTTGCAATTAATGATCTCACTCGATTTGCATGGAGGAAGCAGTATGGGCAAGTGACCCCAGCTCTGTAAATCAAACAGCCCTTATACAAATCATTGCTTTCATTTTCTTTTCTACCTTGGCTGCTTAGTCTGTTTTTATTAGCTAAATAAGAAGAACCCTACCCACGCTCATTTGTTGCTGCCATGCAGCAAGAACTGAGATGGTAAATTTTTTTCCCCATTGTTTTTATGTGACACACAGAATGTCAGATAACCTGCCCTGGGTGGGAAGGTGCCCACTTCAGCCCTGTGCCAGACTAGCAGAAGAAGAGGCTCAAATCCCACATGATTTGAGTAGGTTTTATTGCTACTTCATAATCAGGTCAATTAAAACAAATATTATAACAACATCACCACCACAACTGGACTTGGAATAAAAGCAGCTACTCCAGACTTGCCCAGCCACCGGGGTGCTGGAGGCTGGATTATCCCCAGATGGATTGGAGCTGGGATATGGTTAGCGAATTATATTTACAGCCATTCAGGACCTGGCTGGAGAGGTCTCAGCCCACATTACTTCTTTTTTTTTTTTTGCATCCTGTTACCCATCCCCTTCCCTCGGCTGCCCTCACTCTCCAGCTTGCCCTCAAACCTCTCCCTCCCAGCTCTGCCCTCCAGCACTGACCCCACAGCCCTCCTATTCTCACTTGGCCAACTTTTCCCCCCATAATTATTTAATGTGATTATTGACGCTTCCCTGAATACAACCTCTTTGTGCAGTGATTTATGGAGTGCTTCCCTGGCCACAGCTCCCCTTTCCTCTCACAGGGACGGGACAATCAAGGGCTGTGGTCAGGAGATGTCGCTTTAGCCCAAGCACTGAGCCAGTATGAGCAAGTGCTGATGTCCCCTGCTTTGAAGGCAGGAGGTGCCTGAGATGCTGTGGAGACACCCAGAGTGGGTTTAGTGGGTCTAACCCTGATTTCAGCCAAGGATGGTCTATGCTGGGGCTGAAAGTGGGATGCTCCTGCAGGGGTGTCCCGGTGTGATTTCACACCCCTTCGTCCTCGCCATTTCCAGTATTTTCTCCACCCAAGTAGGTGCTGCCCCTTCCCTGGAGTGGGATGGAATTGTAGAATGTTTTAGGTTGGAAGGGACCTTAGATATCATCTAGTTCCAACTCCCCGGCCATGGGCAGGGACACCTCCCGTGAGGAGAAAGGGCAGCTGCAATTGCTCAAAGCTGCAGAAAGATGCTCAGAGCGGGTCTGGGAGTGGTGAAACTCCTGCTCTCTGCTCTGTCTACAACATAGGAGGGACCCGCAGACTCGGTCCTCCCACTCTCCTCCCTGCCCACCAAGGGGCCATCCCGCTCCCTGTCCCACCACCCCGTGGCTGTTCACTTGGGTTTACATTTTCACTAAGCCCCCAGCATTAACAAGCCACTTCTTCCAGGGATGATGAAAGGATAAAAGCACCGAGTTGTCCCTGGTTTATTCACTTCCTGGGGGATAATTCAACATCTTTAACTTTTCCCAAAGGGCATGCTTTCCTGGGGGAATCTTCAGCAAGCACTTTGCAGGATGGTTTTATTGCCCCTCTGCAGGCACTGGGTGGGGAGAGGTTTTATTTTAAAGTGCTTTAACTGCTTCATTACAGTCTTTGTCGGTTGTGTTTCCTTTCATACATACTTTTTTTGGCTTTCATTTCCCAGGGCTCCCTCTTATCTGCTTTTGGAGACAGCCCTTGTAAAAAGAAAAGAAAAGAAAAAATAAAAATAAAAAAAAATCAAATCCCAAAGCACCCTCCCTGGGATGCTTTCAAGAGAAAGGCCCCTACCCCCTTTCAAACCTCTTTTGAGAAAAAGAGATCCCAACCCTGCATACGCCACAGCCTACAGGAAAGTCTTTGAAGTAAATTAAACCAAATTAGTGTCTGTGATATAGCTGGCCTGGACCTTTGCGTAATCTTTAACCCCTCTCCCTTCCTTGCTCGGAGCTCGCCTCTAATTGACCGTGAAGCACCTGGGGGTGATTTGGAGGCAATCCCATCTGCCCTGGTGCAGGGCAGGATTTCCTCCCACCCACACCAAGGGGATGGAGAGTATTTAATAGGCCTGGGAGGCAGCTGGGATAATGAATTACCTTCCACCTCTTTTTCCTTGTGTTTAGTATCTAATTTTTTTTCCTTTTTTTTTTTTTTCCTT
>VXBW01001020.1:125200-159207 GCA_013400375.1 Thinocorus orbignyianus
GCCTAGGGGCGACCCAGCGTCACCCCAGTGCTCTGGTGGTGTTGATGCTGGTGGAGCTGGGGCAGCACCTGACCCCTTGGAAGCTGAGGAGCAGGTGGAGCAGGAGGTTCCTGGGCCCTGATGGCTGTTAAAGCTCTGCGGGATGCACTTTCCCAATGGGAAAAGGGCTTTCCCAGCCCTTTGTGCGCCTAACCTGGGACTCAGGGAACCAACTGAATTTGACCGTGAACTGCAGTGAGGTAAGCTGGTGTTTAACTCAGTCAGAAAAAGGTGGTGGGGGTTTCTGTGTGATGTGGTAAATGAACATTTGGGGGGATTTGAGCCTCCTTTGCCCTCTGTGTCCCACCTGGAAAGCAGGCTGCAAGCTGGGCAGGATCACAGTAAGGCAATTGAGAGATACTTGTGTCAAGAGATAATTGCATGTGCAAATTGCCTGCATACACGTGCAAGGAAAGCATCACATATGCAAATAACTCACCAGTGGCAGGAGGTAACTGTGTATTTGATTTATCCTTCAGCCCACACTTTGGTGCTTAACTTGGGAGAGTTGTGCTGGGGTCTGGCTCCAGTCACCATGGCGAGCCCTGCCTCCCCTCCAGGTGCTGCTCCAAAAACATGCTGCCCTCCTGGAGGTCCTGAGTCATGTCCCCCAGCCCTGGCTGAGTGTCTCAGGCACCGGGACCAGCCTTAAGTCTGCTTGAAGCCCTGGGTGTCCTCTGGGCATAATCTGTTGGCTGCTTTTTCAGAGGCATTCAGTGCTCTCTGAAGGATGACTCTGGGACTGGACCCTCGCAGGAGAGAGTAGGGAGCAAACACTGGGGCTGAGCTCTCCCTGGGTGCTCCTGGCAGGCTTATCTCACTGCCCTCTGGGCAGAATGTGTGTCAGGCATTTTCACTGCATTAGTTTCTTCCCACATCTGGCCCTGAGGCTTTTTTGGATGCCCTGGAGCCACTGACAGCTTAGGAAGGGGGTCACTAGAGTGTTCCTTTAGCAACTTGCAGCAGGGCCACCCACCTCTTTTCCTGAGAAAACCTTGGGGATCCCCTTGAGACAACTGTCATTGTGTTGGTGTCTTCATGCAGTGGCAACCATCTCCAAAGAGCTTTAAGCTGAGATGGTGGCATGAGCTGTGTTTCTTCTGGCAGGGAATGACCAGAAGTGTCTGGATGTGGTTGGTGAAAGGGTGGGAACACAAGCAGGAAATTTGTTGTTAATACCAAAGGGCTGCATGACTGAATGTCCTGGTCTAGGAGAGGCTGCCCCACAGTCCTGCAGCAGCCTGGGAGCGTTACCTCTGGGGCTGTTCTTGCCCAGCAGTGTATGTGGCAATCATTTCAGTCCCTGTGAGCATTCATGTGGACAGAGGTCTTGGAAGGGGCTGCATATTTTATAAACGTGGTTATAAATAAATCACGGCCAAATTAAATCATGAAGCGAAACTAAAAACCCGTGAAGCTGACTGGCAAACAAACAAAATCCCTGGTCCCTGGAAACATGCAGGAGAGGGTGGTAGGTTCCTACAACACTTGCAGGAGGCTGCTGGGTGCAGAGTCCTGGGGAGCTCCTGTGCTGAGAGAGCTCATCTTGGAATCGAGCTGAGCATCCATGTGGTCTTGTGGATTAGTTTGATGAAATCAACCTCAAGCCAGCGCTTTGGAGTGTGTTGCTGTGGGCATCTGGTGCTGCTTCAGTTTTCCCACCTGCAAAACACTGGTAGGAGCAGCATGTACCTGCCAGCCGATGTTGCACAGTTAGAGGATGGGATTGTCCTCTGAGACCCCTGCATGGAGCAGGCAAAGGGTGTCACGAGGTTGATCCAGACTCCTGCACAATGCAGACACACCAACATGCCAGCCACCCATTCCACTGAACCAGGACCCACAGCACCATCCTCCTCCGCAGGGCTGGCTGAGTAAAGCCAAACCCGAGCATTTGGGTTTGCTTATTATGCATAAGGACTGGTTGAGACCAGTTTTACTTTAAAGCATCAGCTTTCCAGTTCTAGGCTGGGGATTCACTTTGACACAGACTAGCTCCCTGGTCAGCCCAGATGTGGAATTAGTCCTTTTGCAGAGCAGATTTGCACCCTCCAGAAGCCTGGTGCTTGGCCCTCACTGGGGCTCTGCAGGAGACTTCCACAGATTTCTTTCCATCCCAGGCTTCTCTGACTAATGCCTGGAAAAATCAAATGCTCCCACAATGGGGCTTAATTCAAGGCAAAAGGAAGAGCCAATAAATCTCTATGAATGTAAACGATGTCATCTTTAATCGAGGCTGTGTAGTGGGTGAAGCTGTTGCAGGGGGGGAGGCAGCTTCCCCCCGTAAGGTCAGACCGGGCTCCCTGGTGCCCTGTGGGGCTGGGGATCAGTCTGAGCCGGTGAGTACCCCTTGCCCTTTCCCACCAGCCTGGTAATGTTAGGCATGGCCTGAGACCTCCCCTGCATGGAAAACCTGAGTTTGTACCTAGGAAAATGCCAGGGGAGGATTTTTAGCTGTGAACCACAGAAACAAAAAGGAAATTCTCGTTGCTGGGGGCAGGGACAGGAGGAATTGTTTGCTGCTGTGTTTCGTGTGGTCTTACCGAATGCTTCAAGTTCTCAGGGGGAAAAGAGATGAGGGGAGGAAGCAAAGGGCAAGAATAAGAAAGACTGGCATTTTCATGTGGCTTTGCAGGGTTTCCTGACATGCCAGGGTGAATGTTTATTCATGCCATGTTCTCAAGCAGATGGGCAGCACTGTTGGTGGCTGAGCATCCACTTGTTTTTCCAAAGTGCTCCCTGTGCTTCCCAGATCTCCTCAGCCCGTGTCTTCCAGCCCAAACCATCTCAAACCTACCTCTCACAGGGACATCTAGTCCAGGTTGTTCAAAGCCCCGTCCAGCCTGGCCTTAAACGTTTCCAGAGAAGTCCATCAGTACCTGTGACGATCAATCAGAGCCCACCTAGCACAGGTCCAGGCATTCAACCAGAACTTCATCGCAGCAAGATTTCTCTCTGTTGCATCCCAAACTCTGGGCTTGCATGTGCATTTACCTGAATACAAACAGCTGGGGCTGTTCTTTGAACAGAATCAGTATTTCCTTCCTTTCTGAGAGGCTGAACTTTGGCGTTGCTCGACTACTGGAGGCCATGCTAGTGGCAAAAGAGAGTGAGACTATCCTGAGGGCAGTGCTATATAAACCTTCATCCAGCTGTGCATGGTCCCATCAACACGCTGTGGCTCTGGCCAGGCACCTGGTGGCAGGAAGGACTGAGCATCCGATAAGCAGGCAGCATGGCATGGTGTGTCACACCAGCTGAAATCAGGTGAGGAAGGATGTTGGTGATGATGGCAAACTGCAACTGAGCCAGGAATTCAGTCAGATCAACCCTCTCCCTTGTTCTTTGCTTTATGGGCTACAGTCTTATTATAGATAATAAATGGGGTGGGCAGGGGGTGAGGCAAGAGGATAAATGACTTGCCCAGGGTGGCACCGATTCCCCGTTAAACAGCTGTTTGGAGCACCCTGGTGCCCTCAGTCAGGGACCAAGGTGGTGCAACCCTCACTGCCTCCTGGGGATGTCCAGATCCCAGCAGCATTTTCCCAAACCCAAAAAGGGAAACTAAGATGCTGGGGAACCCTGACTGCTTAAATATTCTAATCACTCTATCTTCTGGGAGATAATACTTTTAATTTTTGTCACACAAAGAATATGTCCTGAACCAGAAGGGGTTTGCCTAATTCATCATGCTTGCTTTCCACACAATACCAGGGCTGACAAGCATAACATTTTGAAATGAGAGAAGTGGACATAATTAATGCTCATGAATTGCAAACGCTTCTTTATTAAAGGGCTTTCGCTTGCCCCTGGACCATCTGCTTCATATCACCGGGCCAGGGTCCTGAGGCTATAATAACTTGCAGCTTTAATAATTTTACCTCTTAATTAAAGCTCATCTCAAAGTGCAGGAGCACAGACATGTTCCCAGCCAGATTTGATTTTTAACAGAGGAAACCTTGAGGGATGCATCCTTTCCTTTGAAGCATCCCTCTAAAGAGGATCATGGCTCCATGTGAGACATCCCTGTGCCGATGCTGTCTGCAGAGGACCATGGAGCCAGTGTCATCCAAGACTGGGCTTTCCGAGGACCTGGAGGTCTGAGGTCTGGACCTCTGCTATTTCCATGATGGCCATGGATCCAGATCGTGAAGTACAGAGTAATGTGGTCACTGCTGCTCCCCTGGCCCTTAAGGGTTGTGAAGCTCTGGGTGACAGGGCCGGGGTGGGAGACCTCTGAGGAGCAGCCTGTACCTGGATCCTGCAGGGCTTTGGAGATGCCAGGCCAAGGCATCAGGCAAGCTCCTGGCTAAGCAGTAAGAGGGATGATGGATCCCCTGCAAAGGCACCCTAAGCCTGTATGGTGTTGGGTTAAATAAAGCCTGGGTGTGTGCAGGGGAGATGGTCCTGGGCTTTGCCTGGTGCCACTGGAGCCTTGGGGTGCCCCATGCTGTGCATCCCAAACCTTTCCAAGGGCTTCAGTAAAAAGGTAACTCCATCCACATCTGCTCTCCCCACAGAGTCAGGTGACCTTTTAAGAGCCTGTGCTCCATTTGGACGGCATGAATTGACAGTGCGTGAAATACGGAGGATTAATTCACACTTCATTGTTGCAAGACATGAGGCTGAAGGTCAAGGTTCATTAAGACAACTAGGTATGAATTAGCGCCCTGTAATTCATACATCACAGGCTTTCTTGTGGACAGAACATTTTTATTCTAAAATCTTGTTTTAATTATTTACGAGTTAATTGATATAGATAGAACTGGATTCACCAAAGGTGCATTAATTAGGAAGAGTGTGGGTTTTGAATGACACTTTGTTTGTCCAAATTGAAAAATCAATAAATAATCTAAGATCCAGAGAGACATCTTTATTTTCTTTCTTTTCCCCGTGGAAGAAATGCTCTGAGTAAGCCAGAGAGAAGTCTGTCAGAGTCATCTTCTTAACTCCATGAGCCTTGGACAAGCAGAGCCATGTTTGATGTGGAAACACTGGCTGAGGTAGCAGAAAAAATACAAATTGATGGCAAACGGTTATTGCACAGTTTCTTCCCCAATGTGTCTCCACTGGCTATGCCTGACCACAGCTGGACCAATCATAGAATTGTCCATGTTGGAAGGGACCTTTAAGATCATCAAATCCAACCATCAAACCAATGCTGACAAAAACACTGCAAGACTGTGATTCTGTGTGTGAGGATGGGCATGTTTAGTTTGGAGAAAAGGAGGCTGAGGAGAGACCTTCTTGCCCTCTACAACTACCTGCGAGGAGGTTGTGGAGAAGTGGGTGCTGGCCTCTTCTCCCAAGGGAATAATGACAGGAGCAGAGGAAACGGTCTGAAGTTGGGGCAGGGGAGGTTCAGATTAGATATTAGGAAGAATGACTTTACTGAGAGGGTGGTCAGGCACTGGAAGGGCCTGCCTAGGGAGGTGGTGGAGTCCCCATCCCTGGAAGTATTTAAGAGACATGTAGATGTGGCACTTGAGGGCATTCTCCAGTGGCTGAGATTGATCAGTTGGGTGATTTGTTTTGTGGGGATCATGGGTGGGTTTTTTTGTAGTTTTGTTTGTAGTGGGGGTTTGGGGGGTTTTTTGGCTGGGTTTTTTTTTGATGTGTATGGTTGGACTCAATGGTCTCAGAGGTCCCATCCAACCAAGAAGACTGTGGTTCTGTGAAGCCCATGTCTCTCATCACCACGTTTGCCTAGCTTTTGAATACCTCCAGGAATGGTGACCCCACCACTGCCCTGGGCAGCCGCTTTCAAGGCTTGACAACCACTTTGGTGAATAAATTTTTCCTGATCTCCATCCTAAACCTCCCCTGGTGCAACTTGAGGCCGTTTCTTTTGGTCTTATTGCCTGTGATTTAGGAGAAGAGACCAACAACCCGTGGCAACACCTTCCTTTTAGGGAGTTGCAGAGAGCGAGAAGGTCTCCCCTCAGCCTCCTCCAGGCTGAACAACCCCAGCTCCCTTAGCTGTTCCTCACAGACCTGAGGCTCCAAAGGTCCTCTCTGCTCCCCACAGCAGTGCAGAGGCTCCCCATGCACATGGAGCTGGGTGACTGCCTGGAAGGGCTTCAGATGTGCTACCTGTATAAGAAAATTACCGTTCCCAACTGCATTTGCTCCTTGGGAGCCTGGGCACAGGAATATTTTTGGTAACAAAGAACAGTTTCTCCCCACCATAGAAAGCCTGGCACCCCTGTGGCAGGAACGGGCTGTGGAGCTCTGTGATGCCACAGGCAGCAAATACTCATTGTCTGCAGCAGTGTCAAGTGAATTGAGTACCCACCACAACGAACTGAATCATGTCTTTTCTTCATGTTCTTGGAAGTTCAGAGAAAAACATTTCTTTTAGTTGTTGCAACAGTTTCCTTTTGGTTTTGCTGCACTGACCAAAGCAGCTGGTTTTCAAAACCTTTTTCAGGACCAATCTTCTGGTTTTGGTTACAGAAAACAAAACAAGCAGCTGCTTTTCTGTAACCAACATTTACTTTAAGAAAAATTCTTGGTTTTAGTGAAAAATTGGAAGAAATGGTTAATTGTAGTTTTTCTTTTTTTTTTTTTCCTTTTTCTTTTTTCTTTTTTTTTTTTTCTTTCTTGAAAGGGGTACTGCTCGCCAGGGACATGTCTCCATCCAAATTTCCATTTTGATGGTGAGCATGCAGCAGGCAGTAACTCACTGGGGAGTTCCGGCCTGCCTGGGCTCACCCGGGAAAGTGGGCAATGGCTGGGTTCAATCTGGAAGGCTACAGGTTGCTCGGCTTGGCAGGGTGCAAGCAATTACACAAGGGAGAGCCTGCTCATTCTAATTAAACATATCTGCCCGTAAGATTCAGTATGCTGAAGTTGAACGCACGGGAGGATGGGTCGCTGGGGAAAGCACGTATGGATGGGTAAGTGTGGTACAGCACTCCATCGTGCTGCAGTTCAAAGATTCCTTGATTTATTATCGTTATTTTTCCCCCTCCTAGGGAATCCCTCCTGAATTGGGATGGAGAAAAGACCTGTTTCTTTCCCAAGTTTGGATGGCTTTTTTCTTTCACCAGCAGCACAGGAGTAGAGATTTAGACCAGCTGACTTCCTCCAGGTGTCTTGTGGGCTTCTGGAGCCTCATGTGTTATGGGTGGCACTGAGTGGGAAGGACTCTCCTGAACAAGCTGTAAATGAGCTCTGCGGTGGGCCTGTATCTGCGTATATCTCCGGGAACCATAAATCAGGTTTCAGGAGAAGCCTCCCCATCCCATCTATTTAGGCTTTTTCTCTCCCATGATTGATTGAGGCCTTTTGATTGCTGTTGGGCAGAAACCCTCATGAAGTAGTGGGGTCACAGCCCCTCCTCCTGCCCTGGCAGGAGCAAAAGGGGAATGTATCAATGGGAAGGGTGGTGGGACAGGGGAACAAGTGTCCTGTGTGGTTGTATTTATTATTTACATATAATTATTTATTAACCTCAGAGGCCTCTGGAGCTGATGTATTGCATCCTTCCTTTCCTTTTCCCCACTGTGACCTTGGGCACGTCCTGCTGTTCCCGAGATGGGGAGGCTGCAACAAGCCCAGGAGCTGCAGGGATTGCTGGCTCCATCACCTCTGCTCAGGAAAACGGTGGTTGTCCAGGGGATGTGTAGGAGCTGCCTTCTGGGTTGTGCTTTCCCGTAACTGGGAGGCCTAGAACTGAGTGTTTCTGGAAAGCTGAAGTTCTCAAGGACTTACCCAGAGTGCTTCTGGAAGCTGAAGGGGATGTTATTTTTATTTTATTATTTTTTTCAAGGACTGTGTTAAGCCCCCAGTGTTGGGTATGGAAGTGGGAGAAGGCTGGGAAAGGGCTGAAGGCTCTGTAGGGAGAAACAACTGCCTGGAAATTAGGAGGGAAGAGGTAGATGTGAGTACATACTGCAGGGTTTATTTCCAATATGATTTTCCAGGCTGATCCAGAATCAAGCTCTGAAGTTTGCAGAGATGAAGCATTCCCAGTACACCCAGTTCAGTGGAAAGACCGTATAGCCCAAAGAGGCTGTTTCCAGCAGGTTCTGGAAGCCATTCTTAATTTTATCAGGGGTCTTGGGGCTGCGGGGATACTGGGGAGGGTGGGTAGGATGGATGGAGCAGGTATGTCCCACACTGGTATGGCACCAAGGAGCCACTGGAGCCTGTCCAAAGGCAGAGCCTGAGCTCCTGGAAGGTTAAACTGCTGCCACGAGAGGGTGCGTGTGTCCACGGAGTTTTGCTCACAGGGAGCAGAAGGAGCATTCCAAGGAATTAGTGCCAGGTCCTCAGAGATGCCACGCAGCCAGGGTCTGAGGAGGCTGGGGAAAATTAAAGACCCTGACCAGCGCAGTGGCTTATTAGCACTCTGCAGAGTCAGTCAGTTATGTGCAAAAGGAAAAATAAAGTCACTGCCAAGCACTGGTTTCAGCCCAGTTTAACCCATCAAACTGTGTAAAACAAAAGGAAAACTCCTCTGACCCCAGCAGTTCGGGGGGTAGGGGGCTTCACTGAGGGTATTTTATTGCAGTAGAAAAGTATGTGGGACTGGGGTGACTGGCACCCCCTGTGAAATGATGCAAATACTGCACACACAGGAATGCTGGAGCAGGAAGTTCTGCCCTGTTCTGGAGGGACTGTTCTCTCCATCCTGTAGGACACCATGGTCCGTGCACGGGTGCACAAGACTCCCTAAGTGTGGCAATCTCACAGCGTGTGCCAGTGCTCAGAGGGGTTCGACTTTTCTGTGCAGACCTTGGGCATTGCTAAAGGACTTTGCAAACAGTTCTGTGACCACTTCTCTACATCCTAGCTCAACACCACCGCCCCAAAAAATAGCCTTTGCTGGTTCAAGCAGCCCTGTGCTCAGAGGAGGGACTGTTTTGTGTGGTTCCTGTTTGCTCCCTCGTCTCCAAAGTCAAGCACTGGTGGCGCTGCAATGGTCTCAGCACACACTGGGGTCCTGAATTTTGTAGGCTGATGAAACCTAGGGGCTAATCTACAGTTCAGGTGTTCACAGTAATTTGGGAGGTTGGGATGGGGGTTAACTAGCTGTTCGTGACAGCTCTGCTTAAATGTAGAGAGAAGGGACCTTTTTCACGATGGGCAGGCTGCTGCAGTTCTGGAAGATGCCCTGCGTGTCATCCTTCATGGTGACAAGTTGCAAGTGCTCTTCCGAACAGCAAGCAGCACCTTTCCTGATCATTCAACTTTGCCTGTAAAACATAACCTGGAAAGCCAGGGAAATCTAGGAAAAAGAAAGAAAAGAAGCATTTGGCTCTTAAAAAAAACCAAAATCCACCCTGAAAAGTGGTTTGCCTTTTTTCTATTGCACAGACTCCGAGGGTTTCCTTCCACACAGCCTTGCTGGCTTGAGGACGTCTGGGAGCAGACAGGGTCGTGCCACGTTCCTGATCGCAACCCAGAGTCCTGCAGACTCGGTAGCCTGATTTCCATGCCAAGTTGCCTTTTGTTCTTGTAGTAGCATGGCACTCCTCCATGGAAGAAAAGATAAAGAAGTAGTGTTGAGAGGATATGGGAGACCCTCTGGGAATGGACTGCAGCCCAAGGAACCTCCTGTATGAGACGATAATGAGGAGTGTGGTCCCCCCAAGCGAGACACCCCTTTGGGCTTTTGGTTGCCCAATAAATGCAACCTGGTTCTCCGGGGAAGCAATCCACTTACCAGGGACTCGGGCCGATTTCACCCCCAGCTCTCAGGAAGTGATTTCAGGGTAAAGGCTGAGGGTTTTGGTGGGATCTGTATTGTGGTTGCAGTGCCAGACAGTCTGGAACAAGGCTGAAAAATGTCCATGGAGGACAGGCAGCTTGGACAGGAGGTACTTTGTACCAAGATATTGAGGGAGAGAGAGAAATGTTTCACCACTAGACACTTTCTAAAGAAAAATTCCATATTAAAACCAAAACCTCATAATATTGTCAAAAAAAGGGGTACTGCTCGTAGATACATCTATCTCAAAGGATGGGAAAAGGCACCTATCAAAGGAGTTTTTCAGTGAAAAACCTTCGCCCAGCCCATGCTCACACCCATGGTTCCCCTCTGGGGGCACACCTTGGCAAGTGGGGGTATTTATCCAGCTGGGACACAGATCCACTGTGTCCAGGCCACGGTGTTTAGCCCAAGTTATTCTGAGTGACTGAAGAATTACACTATGCAGGGGGCAGACACCCTCAAAGAGTTGAAAAACAAATGCCTTGGCCATGGTCTCGAGTTTAACATGGGTGATATTGGCTCTACTGCTTTGTTGTGTCAAAGGGATGCAGCTCAGGCATTAAGAGATGGGAGCTGGAAGGACATCAAAGGGAGGATGGGAAGCACAGAGGAATTACAGAAGGTAAATGAATCTTCCCATTTCTCTCCAAATGACTTATTAATCATCTCTCATTTACATATTCATTAACTATAATACACACTATATTTTTATTAATGTGGCAAAGAAACAATTATAGGTGAAAAATGGATTGTCTGTTTATTTTATACACAGATCTTGTTCCTCATTTACATGATGTAAAAAATGGTGTTTCTTCTTGTCACACAAAAATGAAACTGGCCGCTCAGAACATTTTCCAGCCTGAGACTGTGGAAAGAGCTGTCTGGGTGCAGAGCTGGGAAACAAGAAGTTGCCTGCACCCACCAGCAACTGGCATTGGGGGATTATATTATTGGTGGTTTTTTTATTATTGGGGGGTTTTTTTTGGCCAGGAACAGTTTATATTAAGTCAGTCCTGGGCTGGAACAAGGGAGAAAAGGTTCAGTCTGGTGGTCCTTGGCTACCTCCTGGTCAGTCGGTTTCAGAAGGTGCTCTGTGAAGGGACTGCAACTCAACACAGAAGTCCTCTCTATGCATTTCCATTCAAGCAAGCGAAATGTGGGGAGCAGAAATAACAAATGAATATTCAGAGACTAATTCTGAATTGATTATAAAGGGGAGCCATCAAACGGTCAATGGTTTCTTTTATTCCCATGGAAGTGACACGAACCTCTGGTTCAAAATGCTTGAGGAACAATATCCCCAAGTTCCTTCCCACTTCCTTCCCTGCCGTTTTATGGTATTATTGGATTTCAATACATTTTTTGGTAAGCCAGACATGAGCCACTGGTTCAAAGGGGAAGCTTTGCTTTCCCCACTGCCATTTCTTTGGTCAAGAAGATTAAGCTAGAGTTAAGCCAGATGATGTTGCAGAGAAAATATTCTGTTGCCAATTAAAATCTCGTATTGTGAGTTACTGTGGGTGAGCAGCACTGCTGGGAATGTTGTCCGGATGCTTGCTGAAACCAGACATCAAATCTGGATTTGGGAATGGTCTTTCCCGTCTTCATCCATCTCCCTGGTCACATTGACAAGTGAAATGTTTGTCTCTTTCCATAGCAAGGGCAGCAACCCAGTTTCTAAGGCTCTTCCCACACTGAGTCTAAGGCTCAGAGACAACCTCCAGCTCAGCAAATTCCCATCCTGGTGACAAATGGGAGCCCAGGATTGCCCAGGAGAGGCAGGGCTGTGTTCTTGGCTCACTTCCTATAAACATCCCTGAGATGTAGGTATTGGGCTGGACACAATGTACCAAGCAGGATGAGTCCCGGGTGCACATGAGGTGTCTTGTCTGCCCTGCATGGTGTATTCTCATTATTTGTGAAAAAATAAGGTCTTCGAAACTGCCTGTACTCTGGGACATGCTGTTTTCAGATAAGGAACGTTTTACCATGACACTTGAAGATGTTGACGACGTAGGGAACCAAGGGAGAGCACCCTGTGTAGACCCAGGAGGGATATGCTTACAACTGTCAGTTCTGTTTGTGAGACTAGAGACCTTCCTGCAAAATTTTTTCCCTATATCAGGAGAAAAACATGTTTTAAGTCTGCCTGGGGACAGGGAAGGGGTTTCCAGGGAATTCATTTGTGGAGACACATGTATTTCTGTCCATCCTCGTGCCCCTTCTTACACTCGAACCTGCTGCCTGATTTCAACTGAATTTTACAGGAAGGTAAATCTCTAAATAACAAGTTTGTGCACCTCTATGGAAAATTGGCTGCCGAGGTGTGGGAAAAAAACCCAAAACCTGATGAGGTTTGGACAGCCTCAAGTTTGCTCTAATCGCTTTGGCCCCGTTCCCGCAGCTGACATGTTACAGCCAACTTCTCTTATAAGGGGAGGCGTGAAAGGAACAAGAAAGGAATTTTATAGGCATGGGCAGAGATGACAGAAATCTCAACTTAATTCAGTTACAAAATCAGCTGAGGGGGAGACAAGCATCCGTAGGAAAACAGAATACCTTCACTGTGCTGGTCACAGGTCTGCCCGTCTGCTGTCTACGTGTAGGACCTGAAAACACCTTTTTGTTCTCAACAAGAATGTTGTATTTATCTTAGTTGATTTTTTATTCTTTTTTTTAAGCCTTTGGTTGGGAAGGGAAAGCTTCTTTCAGAGGCCATCTGTGAAGTGGGAGAATTTGGTCCATTCCCGTAGAAGTACAAGTCTGCCAGCGGAGGGAGAAGTGGCAAAGTTTAATGATGAATGAGGAATTTATAAACATTTGTCAAAAGCACCTGGCTCTGGGCATAAGCCTTTTTTCAGTGTACTCTGGTGGTTTCATGCTGCCCTGCTCCCCTCCATGGCACGCAGCAATTCATGACACCTTCCATTTATTGCGAGCAGGCAAAGTGCCTCACAGTGTCTGCAGTCTTCCATGAATTTGAAAGAGTCTGGTGTATTTGTTCCCCTTTATTAATGATATTTTTGATAGACTTCTGTTTCTCCATTTTCTGGCTTACATTTCTCTCCTTTTTATTTAACGATTATTACTACTTAGGAACACTTTCCCACCTTTGGTGTTAATGTGTCCTCGAACTGCACTAGAAGTAGGCTGCACAGCCTCAATTTCTCTTTCCCAGTGTCACAGAGCATACAAAAAACAGATGATCAGAAGTTTTGAAAAAGATTTCTATAATAAGTGAATCAAAAGAAATCACACCAAGGGTGCTTGTTTTAAATTCATGGAGTACTAGAGATGGAAAGCGTCACAGGGCTCGCTCTGAGGTCCCTTGCACAGCTGAGAGCTCCTGGAAGATGAACAGAGCTATGTGACATGAACATCAACTCCTCTTTCAAGAAAGAATGTCTTAAGCTATATCTTACGTAGCTATCTCAAAGCTATACATGATCACAAGGCTTTGCTTTAATTAATTATATCAACCCCTTTTTCCTGAAGCTTGAACCAGTACTACTGATAAAAATACATTAATATGACATGGGGCATTTTGGTATCTGCTAAAAATTGGTGGGTATTGCTATCCTCAATTTCTAAATAGGAAACAGAAGCATGGGAAAGACTGTGCCTCGTCTGGGAGTGTAAGTGTGAGGGCGAGGGTGCTCCTTTCCCAGCTTCTTTCCGTCTCAGTGGCACAAACCAGGTAGGTCAGGACGGGTCGTGGTGTGTCTGCACAGGACCTGGCATGGTTGTGCTTTACCTCATCTGAACCAAACTGGTCTCCTTGTAAACAAGGTTGTTAGCGTGACTGTAACCCTCAGGGTGTTTCAGGGCTTGCTTACTCGGCTTTTATTCCGATCAATCCATCAATACTGTGAGAGGGAGTGATTTTTATCTTCTTTATAAAGTTTGAGCAGTTGCTACCATCAGTCTTCACACCACTGGGCTACCTGAGCTCCAAATCTGTCCTTGAGCCTCCCACCTCCTTCTCTCCTTTTTGCTTTAATAAACCAGCTATGGCTCTGAACCAGAAAACACCCACCTGCACTCTCCCTGGGAGCAGGCACAGGCTCAATCTGTTTTGACAGGATCAGTCCCCATCCTCTCAGAGCGCACTTTGGAGAAACAATGCCTTTAATATAAAGCTATAAGGAACGTGCTTCTGTCAGATTTTCTGCCTGAGTCAGTCATAGTGGAGTGCAGAGATTTATCAGCAGTGAGGTCGGGGGAGCTGGTTTTCAGCAGCTCCATTTCTGTGCTGTAATCAGCCCTGTTAAAACCAAGGCATCTCCCCCAGACCATTGCATTTGAGCATTTCTCCTCCCCTTTGTTCCCACCAGTGCTTTTCTTCTTGCCCAAGCCCTTAAACAATCTTGACTGCAATGAGCTGGCCATCAGTAGAAAACTCCATCCGTTCAAAGTGAAAATATTTATGCTTCTGCGTCATTTCATAGCACATCTGGGGTCCCCTGCGTCCACATACCATCACTGCCCAGCACACCAGGCCAAGGAAAGCACGAGGAAGAAAAATAGATGTGATGACAGTTGGGCTCTTGCAAACGAGCCTGGTCTGAAACAAGCCAGAAAATAATAAGCATCTTGGATGGACTCGCATGTGGAGTGGAGTTAGCCATGGGGAGGGAGGGAACGTGCAATGTTCACACTGTCATGGCAAAGGTCTGCAACATGAGCTTGCACCACTAATATAGGCAGATTTCCTGTCTAATAATGCTGCAGGAAATATCCGGGCACTTGCTGATCAGTCATGTTACAACGCCTGCCTGTGAACCCAAAGGAGAGAGAGACGGGGCTGCTGGGGGCAGCAAGGGCCCTGGTTGTCCAGACATTGCTCTTGCCCTTGCTTGTGCCCAAGCTTTGGCGACTCTATATGTGTGCCTTAGGTCTCCCTTGTTTTTCAGCCAACTTGCTTCAGCTTGAGCCGCCTTGGCATAAAATCCACCCTGGCCAGGTGCACAGAGATGTGCTCTGAGTCTGTGCTTGGGTCCAGTGGACTGTTCTAGCGTGACTAAAATTCACAGGGGCTTAAATTCATTGATCAGGGGCTCAGGCTTTAAGGACAGGCTCCTCTTGAAGGCAGGAGAAGTTTGACTCCACCTCCTCTGCAACAAAGAGTTAACTTGACTCTGAACAGCGCATTTGGGGTTTTATTGTCCTCCAGTGCCAGCATGCAATTCCCTGGACCGCTTTTTCCAGCCTTTTGAGCTATTCACTTTCCTCTCCCTTCCTGAACACCACAAGTCTCTGGGTGGTTTATGCATGCTTGGCTGCAGCTCAGTTCCCTGCAGTCCTCTCCATTCCTTAGCCTTGGGACTCCAGCATCTGTGCTGGGTTCTGGTTAACTTCTGCTCCACCAGCAACCTGGAAAGCTTCTCTAACAGTGTCAGAAATCTCCAGCAGTTGATATTTATTGTGGCTTTTGCTGCCTGCAAGAAATGTGAAAGCCAACCCAAGTGATTGATAGGCACAGTCTGCGTTGCTCTGTGTTTTCTTAGCCAGGTTGAGATTTGGCTTGAATGAATGAAATCTGGAATTCTTTTCTGAGCAGCAGCATGGCTGACCACAGCTTCTGGCTCTGTTGATAGCAGAGACAAAGCAAAGGCATAGCAGGACCAGGCCTGGGAGAGCCAGGTAGACGAATGCTATCTGAGCCCATGCCTGTCTCTCTCACACAGCAACGGCCTCCAGGGACTGCTGGCCCTTCCCTTCCCAATCTTGGTCAGCTAAAGCCGTGGTCAGCAACAGGGATGAGTTATTTAGGGCTGAGTTCAGACGCCTTCTGCATCTAGAGATACATCTGCCCCTGCTTGTTTGGGAACAAGCTGTAACTCATGCCTCTAAAGCAAAAACAAACTGCCAAATTTCAGTGCAGTTCCTTGTGTCCGTTAAATCCGGAGAAGGTTCTGTGACTGCTGCTATACCCCCTCCAAACCCTTTCGATCACAGCTGCCTTTCCCACAAATCTGCCACAGCAAACAGACGATCCTCAGCCAACACGCAACCTGTGCCCCCACATTAATCTGTAGAAGGCATTTTGTGAGCTGCCATTTTGTGGGATGCATTGCCAAGGAGCTACCTTTCACCCCCACTCCCCCCAAAAAAAACCAGCTTGGCACATTTCTACTGCATGCAAACAGCCTGGGGGGAAATGTGGGAGCAGAAGGCAACTTTGCATGACAGCAATCAGAGATGCTGAATTACAGGGCACCCCCTTTCAGTGCCAGGAAGGGGTGCGGAACAGCAGAGGCTTGGCTGGGGAGCTATTGGCACCCCACAGAGTCTCGACATGCTGGACTGTGTCTGGGCAGACACCCTTGATGGGAAATAGAGCTGCAGAACCACCAGTTTTGAAGAGAGTCACGTAAACCAGAAGAAAGACTGTCTGACTGCATTTGCAAGACAAACCCTATGCAGCAGTGATGTGTAAGGGTTCATTTATTCAGCCACTGTTTAGGCTACTGTTTCCAGGCTCTCTCCTTAGATAAATATATTTGCTTACCTTCTTCTGCCTCAAATCAGATCTTCTCCAACAGGATCCTCTTGCTTGCAATAGAGAGTTCATACAAAGGATGCAAGCATTGACCTTGAGGTGACTTGTTGATACTCCTCTGCTGCTCCAGGACTGCAGGCTGGTGTTTATGGGGCAGCAGGTCCCAGAGTTTATATTGTCTAACTCAAGAGCGAGTTTCAGGTGACGTCTCCATGTTTCTGCAGAAACAGCCTTGGAACAGGCTATGACAAACAGTCAGACCTGCAAATAACAGCACTGAGACAGTACACAGGGCAAGGCTGCAGAATCTTTGTGGAGAAGCTTCTATTGCCACCAGGTAAAATTAGGTCTTGGGTTAGGAAGCTCCTTTCTATAAATCACAGCAAATCCAGGTGAAGGTCTTTGTTTTTCTGTTCACCAGACCATGCTACTGCCTCAGTAGCCACAGGGGTGTGTTTGGCTTCTGGGGAAGACCAAGAACTGTGACTTTAAAAATCAGGAGCAGAGGGAAATGCTCGCATTTTCCCATGTGCTGGAGCCAAGGAGCCGTTAAGCCATGAGCTCATGCTCACAAGGGGATGGTTGTCCCATGAGCTCACTCTCTGCTCACTGTCGGAGCAGGTGGCTCTGTTTGACAGTGGTGATGAGGATGGGCTGCAGGCTGTGATCCTCCCCAGCCCAAGCTGAACCCTTCCCTCACAAAAGCCACCAGACATCCAAGGAGGAGAACATCCCAGGTAGTTGGAAATGTTTTTTTTTAAGATAAGGAATTAATTATCAGATAAACGGGAAACTTATGGTTGATAACAGTTTGGTGGTTTTCCCCAAAATTATTTCAAAATGGAAAATAAGAGTGTTTAAACAAACACCTAAAAGCAAGACATAACTTAGAAGTGGTGTTTAGAAGAAATTAAATAAGTTTAATCATACCAGTCCATTCCTTTTAGACAAGAGAGATAAATAGTTCCTGGGTATCTTGGTCGTGTTGGGCCTGTCGAGCAGAGGCTGAACTCTGTAAAACAACTTGCTGGAAACAATGAGATCATGTATCTGTCAGCACAGCCTCCGTGTCCAACTTCCCCGTGTGTCTGTGCATGCCGATGGGGCCGTTTGGAGACACATCTCCTGAGACACCAGGCAGAATTGCATGTCACGGGTGGATTTTGCCCTCAGACTACATGAGTAGTCGTTACTTGCATGGCTGGAGCCTGTATGTACAGATTTGAGGACAGGGTTTGGACTGCTTTCAAGGTTAGTCCTAAATTTCAGGTTTTATGCTTGCCTTGCCACTCGAACAGCACTCATTTTTGTTTGCACCAAAACCGAGGCAACTGGCAGCATCTATTGCCTGCTGTGAATTGTATGTACTGGGGAAACTGTAGCTTGTGCTGTCGCAAGGCACGTGCCTGAATATCACTAGTGGAAATAGAAGACATAAAAGTCAATCCATCCTAATACTATAAAAATTTCTATAGGAGCTTGGTGCTGGAATGTGTAGTTTCAACAATAGGACCTTCCTTTCTTTCTTCAACAGCTGAAAAAAAAACCCTGGCAGTCTGATGTTTTTCCTTTAGTGTCACAAGCAGATAATAAGAGCAAAATGCAACGGTGCACCCAGCTGGGTTGGCAGTTTCTTTGTATGATGGGTGCTGTGATGCCTTGGGATAATTTCCTCAGGCTCCATGTGATCAAGGAGATGTGTCAGATTGCTCTTCTCAGCCTGTCCTGAGAACGTGGCTCTGTCCAGCTTCAGGTTTCCATCAAAATCTAGGAGAGAGAGCTTTTTTCTGGGCTGGAATATGATTGGGAGTAGGACTGGGAAGCAGCATTGTGGGCTTGGCCCCCCTCAGCCAGCAGCCAGTCCTCTCTGGGGAGAGCAGTTTGTTGCAGTGGTTCCAGGTAGACAAATATAGTATCTTTGATTGGTTGAGCAGAAGAATTATAATAATTTGCATTATTAAAATGTTCTGCATGACATCTAATGCTGGGCATGTAATTTGGTAAACAGCCTTGTAATTTATATCCAAATACTACTTGGCACATTGGCTCCTCCGTGACAAACAGAACTGATAGGGATACAATGGTATACCTTCTTCTTGCTCCTCCCACCATCCACTTGCAATATTCATGCCTGAACACATAAAAAATGTTAACATCCACAAGAACTGGCGCATCTCATCAAGCAAAATATGAACCATGTCAGAACGATTACAGGAGAACCGGGCAAAAATTGCTTAAACATATAGCACTCATCATTAATAGCTTGTTATTGGCACAACTGATGTGTATTACTATCACATACTACACTGATCCAGTACATAAATGTTTTCTTTAGCATATTTTTAATGTTGCTAATTTATCTGTTACTGTCACACTGGGGCTGTTAGCTTTGAACAAATGGCTGCTATTAATCACTGGAGAGCTATTAGACACCACAGCCACGGTGTTAAATCAACTCAGAAGTGGCACTTGTAGGAATATTCAAGCAGAAATTTAAAATTGCCTGAGTACTGGTGGTGTGGTTAACACCTCTGGGATCAGAGCCACCGAGTGCCTGCAAATACTGTTCCTGTGTCTCACCTGGTGGAAATACCTTTCTCTAAAGAGCAATTGCAGTTTAAGACCTTATTTATTGTGAAGTTGCTTTGGGGGGAAAAAAAGAAAAAAACATATAAATTTGCAACTGTTGGAGCTCAGCAGTGCGGTGTTTACACCCTGGGCACAATTCCTCCTTGGTGGGTTTGGGGGTCTCTGAGCAGCAAAGGGATTGCTTTCTCTGAGTTCCCCTGTTCATTTGATGATGCTGGGGGGAGGCCTCCTGCTCTGGGGATGAGGAGAGGGTTACTTCTTCATCCTAAGCACCACTTTCTTGGGAGGCAGAGCCAGTCAGCACCTCCCTCCTGGGCACAGACAACACCTCACCTTGTAGGACCTCGAAAGCAAAGCTCTTCATTGCAGTTCAGGATGCAGGAGAATTTGGCTGAAGTTTTTCCTGTTTTCAACTTTATTTTCACAAGGGAATACTGAGCTATGGGGAGTCCAACGTTTTCAAATGGCACTAAGCTGATATCAAGCCCAGATGTGTCCCTTTCAGTCCTCTGCTCCCACCAGTGCCTCATGTGAGCAGGACACCCCTGTTGGTCCGGTCTTTTGCATGATTGGTTCTCCTTGGGATGATGGGGACAAATAATAGTGATTTAGGTTAGACCTACCCACTCAATAGCCTGGGAAGCATCGCTCCTGTTCAGTCACTTCCCGGGGCTGAGAGAAAATGCAAGAAAGATGGAGCTGAATGGAAGAAACCTCAAAGAGCTTTTGCAAAGAGGGAGATGTTTTAGATGAAGTATTTGGGGGCTTAATGAACTTGTGTTTTCCAGTGAGAGACTGATTCATGAGAAGCCTTTGATTCATGGGACCTGGTGGACTCATACATCCATTAAACATACGAACTTGCTGTAAGGGAGCTGCCAAAAAGCAGCTGTGAGTGGGAGATCTCTCATGGTCACCTACGAAACTCCACAAAAGTTTCCTCAAATGAAAATAGATGGAATTTGGAAAAATTTTATTGTTGTTCTGGAAGGGCTGCTATAATTTGAATTTTTACTATCATTTATGTAAGCAAAGTTAGCAAGCATTCGAAAGGACAAATCTCAGTAGCAGAGTGGTCTCTTCATTAGCTTTGTGGTAGACTTCAAAGGGAAAACTTTGGAAGGATTTTTGGATCCTGTGAAAATGTATTATCTCAGATCTCGTCGACTGTGAGTACAAATCCACTGTAACTTTACAGCCTTCTGTGGCTTCCTCTAACGATGGCTACTTATGTGTACCTTCTCAGAGCATTGCAAGAGAAATACCACAAAGGACTCATAATTAACAGTAGTTACATGTTTGTAACTGCACTGTCACAAAGGGCTGCTTCTGAATGGGCTGTGAAAAAGGGATTTTTCTGTCCTGTCTGCACTTCCGACAGTCTTTTTCTGTACCTTCAATGGCCTGGGCAAACCTGTGAGTTCAAGGAGCCATGCAGCCAGCTGAAAGGCTCTTCCTCTCAATGTGGTCAGAAATTCTTCCTGGCATATCATTAATACTAAGTGGTCAGTTAAATGGAGGTTTAGTCCACGGCTTTATATTGCTACTAACTTTTCTATATTTGCCTTGTGTTTTTGTCACTGATCAGAGACCCTGCAGCTGGGTTCTCACATTTGGAATAAACAGAATCAGGTACCTTTTGCAAAAACCCACCGTGTGAGGCCAGAACGGCCCTCAGGGATGATCCAGCCTGACCTTCTGCATAATTCAGGTCCAAGATTCCCACAAATTATTTCTGTGTTAAGGCGCTCATGCAGGACTGAACACATTTGTAGAGACAGCCAAGATTTCTGAATTTGCATTTATTTCTGGACAGTTTTATTTAACTTTTGGTAGACAGCCATGAAACTTTGCTGCATCTTTACCTGTAGGTTTCAGAGCCTTCTCTGGAGGTTTTGTGATCCATCTACTTCTCCAGTCTTTTCTTAAATAAGGTGAATAAATAGAGAATCCTAAACCTCTCACTGCGGGTCCTTCACTGTCATCTCAGTTCCTCATCACAAAGCTTCCCACGCTGGACAGCTGCCTACCAAATCCTTATCTGGCTGTTCAATTAGTGGAAGGTGGCAGAGGGTGGTTGTTCCTTTTTTTTTTCCTTAATACACGGAACCAGTTTCTCCCCTTGAGAAATTAATTCCGTGTTGGTTCCAAATGGGTGGCCCCAACTGCAACCCTCTGCTAAACAATGTCCCCTGGGGTCCCCCGGCCATCAAACCCTTTTCCAGGCTGCTGGCCTGGTGTGTCACAGTCTTGGTCTCACAGCAGAAAAGGCACAGAGATGGTCTCTCCCGGTGGCCAAGCTACCTCCCGGCAGATTTGCTGCCCATACTTACCTTGACTGGGCATCAGAAGAGGAGAGTGATATATACATTTTTTTAAATAAAACTCACTGAATTGGGTATCTGCCAAAGTCACACTGAGATACTTCCAAAGGAGAAAAAAAAAAAAAAAAAAGGAAAAAACCCCAAATGAAACACATCAGTTGAGCTCATAGTCTCTCTGTGCTCTCCTGGGATCAGCTGCTCCCCGGAATCCTCGTATCTGGGACCAGCATCAATGTAAGTGAGCTTTGGTGTGAAGGGCTTCTGTTCTTTCTCTCTTTGGGACCACATCTCTGGCAACTTGCACTGACAATCCCAAGGTGACGTTTTTCTGGCTGATGAGAGGTGAAGTTTCAGGCAGGTAAAATACAGACAAAACAGATTAACTGCCTCGTTCCTTTACAGCCAGGCTTTTTTCTGGCATGTAATGAAAACCTAAAGCCTGCCTTTCTCTTAACTCAGATCTAAACAGTAGCTGCTATGAAGTATTAGGTTGGAATACGAACTCTGTATGAAAGATGAAGGGGGAATGATGTATTTTAAAAAGGATCTCAGTGGGTCCTAACTTAAAAGCATCACCATAAATTCATTGCAAGTAATGCACTCTTAATTATTCATTTTCCTTGGCACCAGTTAAAGAGCCAAGTAACGGCTTCTGTCTCTTTATATTTAGTCTATTATTGTTTGAAAAAGGCCAGGGGGAGGCCAGCTCTGTGCAGAAATGATATTCCCCCTTATACATACACATACATATTACCAACAGCCATAGTAAAGGGGAATATAATCACCAGCAGCTGAGAGACAATGACATTTTTATAGACCTCCTGGCAAATCTGCAGCGGGAGAGAGCCTGACAACTCCTTGGCTTTCAACCACATTCTTCAGAAGCTCTGTGCAGGGAGCTCGGGCGAGCTCCTAGTCACTCCCCTCCCCAGGAACCAGCTCACCTCGGCCAAACAGCAGCCTTCAGCTGAGGCGTCCACCCTCCTTCTGCTGCAGGAGAACACGGAAGGGAAGGCAAGATTCTGGGAAGATCTTCTAGCAGCACTCCAGTATCTGAAGGGAGCTCCAGGAGAGCTGGAGAGGGACTCTTTGTCAGAGAGTGGAGTGACAGGACAAGGGGTAATGGAATTAAATTGGAAGAGGGGAGATTTAGATGAGATATTAGGAAGAACTTCTTTGGTGTGAGGGTGGTGAGAGCCTGGCCCGGGTTGCCCAGAGAAGCTGTGGCTGCCCCATCCCTGGAGGGGTTCCAGGCCAGGCTGGATGGGGCTTGGAGCAACCTGGTGTGGTGGGAGGTGTCCCTGCCCAGGGCAGGGTGGTTGGAACTTTATGATCTTTAGGCTCCCTTCCAACTCTGACCATTCTATGATTCTATGAAAGTGCAGAGTGGCTTAGAATGCAGGTGAGCGTCCTGCTGGTGGCCTGGTGGCTAAATTTTAGAAAGCTGGTTCAGCCAAAGTAAAGGCAGCAGGGCTGGCTGGCCATTACAGAACTTGTGTGGAGGAGGCAAGAAGTCATTGTCTGCATTTTCACAGCAGACCTCCCCAGGAGCCTCCATGATGAGTAATCTGGCCTTGATGGGCTCCATCTACCTGACGTGGTCCTGTCCTTAGGCAGGTGAAGGCTCCAAAGGATCCGGGAGCAAGAACATGGACATGCCCTGCTGAGGAGGCCCAGAATGGAGACTACAAGCTTGTTTTTTCACTGAAGCAGAAGCAGTAATGGGAATTTAGTTGGTCTTGCTAAATTTGAAAAGAATTTTCATGCTATTTTGCTCAAACAGAAGTGACCTCCCTGGAGCTGAACACACAGGGCACGTTCTGTGATCTGAGGGGATAAACTCTGCTCTCTCCTTCACTTGGGGTCTGTGGGCTTGATCCGAGGTCTCTCAACACTGAACCAACACTGCAAATGCTTGCCCCTGTTTCTTACACTCTGGTGGCATTTCATGTGGTGTTGAAAATTTGATTTTATTTGGGCCAGACAGCAGCAGGGTTGGTAATTTCAACATTACACTGAAAAGCAGCAAACCATCCTCCTCTATTCAGCCATCCCACCTAGCTTTCCAAGCACTGGCACTGAAGGGGTTCTTGCTCCCAATTTCCTGGACACAACCACCTTAAGCACATGGCCGTGGCTGACGCCATTCACCTGCAAGAGCTGTTTTATCCTGCTTTTTGCGGCAAACGTGGTCATGTTGCACATACATTTCTGTCTACTTGGGTGTCCCAGGGCATGTGGGAGGGGTCTGCTCCATGATAACTGCTGTCCTCTGCAAATTATAAATATTAAACCCTTTGCAGTCTCCAGCAGATGCAGTCACCCCCACTCAATTCAGAATAGATGAGATGAAGACGATTTCTGGGGGGAAAAAAGCTGATCAATGGTAAATAAAATTAGTGGAGTTTTGTCTAAACACTAGAGACCAAATATTCCTGGATTTTGGCAGCTGACAAGTTAAACATTTCAAGCTGTTCTTTGGCATTTCAAATAGAAGAGAATTAGCTGCATGGTCTAAGTAAATGGGTTTTACTGAGTTTTTCCTTTCATTGGTAGGCATGAATGAAATAATTTTTCAGCTGTCAAAGTCATGAAAGATTTATGCTTTGATAGAAAACCCACTGAATATCATCAGGATGAGCATTTCCATTGGGTCAAATGAGTCTGGTTTAAAGATGTCTTAAATTGAAAGTTTTGACTAACTCCAGCTGACGGACCGGGCACTGACTTTCGCGTCATTTTTGCCTGAAATCCTGACTTTTTTCAGGTTTACTCAGCTCCATGCCTTTTCCCCGAGAACAGCTTGTATACCTCAGGCAGCTGAGGTTGTGTTTAAATCTCCCCCCCCAAAATAGGCAAATTTTGCCACTGTCAAGGGTTGGGTTATTTTTTCGCTGGAGCCTCAAACGCAGCCCTCAGAGGCGCTGCCAAACGATTTAACACTGGCACCATTTTTCCCAGCCAGCATGTGGGAAGTCTGGGGCACTTAATATTCACACTTAATATTTAGTGTGAACAGAGTCCCGGTGTCTGACAGCTCTGTTTACCCACTGCAAAATTCAAGGGGAGGTGTGAGAGCAACACCTTTGGACTGCAGCACCACAGCGCTTTGCAGAAAGACACCTGGGTACGGACAAGGATGAGGAGCCCCCATCCTGGCAGAGATGCCAATGTTAAAAGGGCTGATCTCAGTTTCCTGCCAAATACACTAATTAAAGGAATGAATTTTCCCAGGATGCTGAGCCCAAGGACTTACACATCCATGTCAGCCTCTTACCCCTCAGCACCCTCCACCCCTGCTGCCTTATCTTCCTTATATCATCCGTTTTTTTTCCTCTCCATGCCAGAGGCTCTTGGCATCCTCCCTTTTCCCGATCGTGCCATGATTTTCTGCTTCATCCCATCATGCTCAGGGCCATGCTTCATCCTAGGGTTCCCACATACATATGTCCCCTTCTTATGGCATGGCAGCATGTCTGATTAGACCTTATAGCAGCCTTTTGGTATCTGAAGTGAGTCTACAGGAGAGCCAGAGAGGGACTCTTTGTCAGGAAGTCTAGTGATAGGACAAGGGGGAATGGTTTTAAATTGGAAGAGGGGAGATTTAGATGAGATATTAGGAAGAAATTCTTTACTGTGAGGGTGGTGAGGCACTGGAACAGGTTGCCCAGAGAAGTTGTGGATGCGCCATCCCTGGAGGGGTTCAAGGCCAGGCTGGATGGGGCTTGGAGCACCCTGGTGTGGTGGGAGGTGTCCCTGCCCAGGGCAGGGGAGTTGGAACTTGGTGATCTTTAAGGTCCCTTCCAACTCTAACCATTCTATGATTCTATGATTAGCTGAAGAAGGGGAAGAACATGTCTCTCTGAGCTTCTTTCCCCTTCCCTAGGTGTTGGATCCCAGCTATCTCCCACCAACTCCATGCAGTTCTTACCTTTGTTGACTCTTATCATGAACTACCTCTTTTTGCCCCCCAGTTCTTCAGTGTCCCTTGTTTTCTATTTGCTTTTGCTTTGAAGTGGGCAAATAGATGATCATTGTAGGTGTCTTCCAACCGAAATATCCCATCCCATTCCGTCCCATCCTGGCAGGGAGACCTGCCCATGGCACAGGACCAGAGTGTCTTCAGCACATAATAGTTATAGCTTTACTGAGCAGAGGTTCAGGAACTTCTCTGGCCTCTGTTTGCTTACATTTCCCCCCAGTTTTCATCAAAATCAGCAAGCAAACCCAAGGAGGTCTGGATGTTTCTTTGAAACGTCATAATTTTAGGGATATTTTCCCTATCTTTGAATGGAAATATTTCATGAGTGCAAGAACAGCTTTTAGTCCGTCAAAGACACTTTTCTGCTGGAATTAGCTCTTTTTCAACATAATTATTATTATTACTACTACTACAATTTCTCCTATATTATTTCCAGCTTCGATAACTGTAAAATAGTTGGAATAAGGTTCCTTTAGCAAAGCGAAATGAAAAGCAAAATTAGCTGAGCCCTCCCCTCTGGGAACTGCTCTCCCTCTGCTCTGCCCTCCAGTGCTTCAGCATCAGGAGTCTGAGGAGCTGCAGATTCATTGAAATGAGTAAGAGGACTCTTTCTTCTTTAGGGTTTTGCTTATGTGCTATCTAAGATGTATTTATAATTCGTTTCATTCCTGCTCTAAATATGAGCCAAAGTGGAGGAACCACTTCTGAATTCCGCAATTTGTGCCTGATTAATTGAGAGAGGCGACTCTCACTGACGCATTTTGATTTGCTGCTGGGAAACTCAAGCATAAGTATTTCAGTTTGAATCATTCTGATGGTAAGTCTTGTGCAGCTGGTGTACCATGGTGTGTCACAGTAATTGCTGTAGCACAGGGTGTATGCATCACCCCCCTGCCTGCCACGCAAACCCCATAATAGTCTGCTCTTGCTCTGGTAAAGCCAAACAATGTATTACAAGAGGTATGAGAGGGGTATATGATGTGGAAAATGGTGTTTTCAAGACTGGCGCATTTCTCCCTAGGAATCACCATTGGGACTGCTGAATTTCCCATCACACTCAGCTGGGTTTTGATCTGGCTGTTGGGAAACCACTGTAACAGATTTCTGGAAAAACAGACCAAAAAACTGTAATCCTTTTTACCTCCCTTACTTGCCATGTCGCCCCCAAACTCCTCCTAAGTTTTCCCCCTGGGAAAGGTGGCTGAAAGTCACCTTGAGGAGAAAAATTATGGTGATGGCTGTGAAACGTAGGGTTGGATGAAATCAGGTAAATTTTCCTGATTCAAAGAAGCTTTCACCAAGCCAGTCTTCAGCTGGCGTGTGTTGGGGGAGTTACGCAAAAGGCAGAAGGAGTCTGAACAAAAAGGGGTGAGAGCAGTGTAATAGCAAAATTCTCAGATCCAGGGATAATGACAGGAGCTGTCTGAGCAGGGAAAACTCAGTACTCCCAGAGATGTGTTTTATGTTACAAAAAGGGGATGAATTCCTGAAGGTAACAGTGCAATAAAACCAGACCGGGATGAAAGGAACAGAGGCCAGCTGAAACGAGAATAATACGGATCTGTAGAAATGAGCCTACGTATATATAACTTAGAGGGAATAAATTCCTTTCTGTATCTGCATGGTTTCTGAACACTGTTTTATAGCTTTCTCCAGCGGGGATGTAATTCTCTTTTTTCCCCCCCCATTCTTTAGGATGTCCTAATCCTTGGTCTGGTGATTATTCCCTACAAGTTCTTTTTCAACGAAGTTATAAAATTTCTTTGGGGCCTTTTTAATAAAATGCCACTGGCATTTCATAACTCACAGTGTTTCATAAGGTATGAAATGAAAGCATGTAAGAAACTCACCATTGTTAAGGCCAGTAAGAAAGTGAAATTTTATTTCAAATCCATTTGTAAATCCTCCCTATTTATCCTTTATTTCTGGCTTTGGCATGCACTACGGCCAGTGTCCTGCTTTTTCCTGTCCACAGTGCCCCTTTTATGCAGGAGTGACAGGGCTCTGGTCCTCTTGGCTGGGTGGATAATGGCTGTATTCACCGGTGCATTTTTCCAGCAGATCTGACAGCTAATCTAAAGAATGACGTTGCAGTAAGACGCGTCAGATAAATGGAAAGAAAGAAAAGGAGAACAGGAAATCTCATCAAGCCCAGGGGAGCCTCCACTGCCTGGTTTTCTTCAGGAGGCACAGAGCAGATCGTGGCATTAGTCAAGGACAACAGCATGCCGGGAAGGAGCAAACAAAGCTTCAGTTTTATATGGTGTGTGATGCCTGGTTACACCAGGTTATTGTCTTTTTAATTGTTGTAGCTGCAGGGGTTGGTGATCTTGGTCTCAGTCACTGAGAATTCAGTGGTTTGGAGACAACCTTTCTAAGGGATCCTGGTGATTGTGGGGTTGGAAGGAGCTTGGCCAAGGTGTAGCTGTGTCCCCAGAAGACCCTTCTGCAATCATGATGAAGCTGTTCGGCGGGAGAGGTGTCCTTTCACCCCTAGTGCTCAGTGCAAGACTGTCTGCCCAGACATGACATGTGTGGACACCATCCCTGGAGGTGTTTAAAAGATGGGCAGATATGGTGCTGAGGGACATGGTTTAGTGGTGGTTTTGGCACTGTTGGGTTGATGGTTCGGCTCAATGATCTGAAAGATCCCTTCCAACCTAGAGGATTCTATGATTCTGTGGTTTAAAGGAGGAAACAAAGCCTTCCCCAGCACAGGAGGATGAATGAGGAAGCTGCATGGAGCAGATGTGTGTGGCTCTGCTGAGCTGCTGGCTGGGAGGTGCTCAGCATCCTCGGCAGTGAGGTTGATAGCTGATGTAACGTGCAGGCACAACTCGGCTCTGGAGAGGAGGAAGATCTTATGATGGGCTTATAAGGCCCATCAAAAGGTGACGCCTGCAGCTTTGTGTCTCTGTGCAGGCCTTTTCTGTGAGATGCTGAATGCTTCAGGTGAGTCATTGAGTCCACTCAGCCCCAGGACATCGCCTTCGCTCCCTTCTCCATCCTCTGCTGGGGGCACAGTGAGAGGCAAAGCTTCTGGAGGCACAAGCCAGAGGAGTCGGTTGTATGAAGGTCATCTCAACATGGCAGCTCCTGGTGCTTCCAGGGCACGAGTGAAAGCATCTTCGGGAGAGCAGAGGGAATTCATGATGTCAGCCCATAAATCTCCCGTCTCTTTTGCATCTTCAGCTGAACGCAGAGAATCAGTTTCCGATAACATCTCCAAATTGCCGGGAGCAATTTTGCAGCTTGTGCTAATTGCAATCTTCTGTTGAATGCCTCTGAGCTCTTAATAACTTTGTAATTAAAGTGCAATTAACAAATTAACTTGTATATATCAAATGGAATGCTAATGTTGTTGTTAATGAAGAGATAATTAGCTGGTGTCATGGAGAGATGCATGGGGTATCTTCAAGATTCAGAAGCCATTTGGCTCACATATGAGGTTAATGGAGTTTGCTGTGAATGAATGAATGAACGAATTGTCCTTCGATGACACGTGGTGGAGCAGTCGGGGATAGCCAGGTAACTGACGGCTCTGCAGCCTGAAAGCAGAGGTTTCTCATTCAGTCGTTTTCTAGGCAGCTGGCCAGTGTCTTACAAAGGTTTTCTACAGCACAACTGGAACGATCATTAAAATTCAGGGCTTGGGCTTTGAGAAGGGCTTAACAGATGATGAAACCACTCAGCACCATCCAGGCCTGGAGGTGACATTCCCGCTCCAAAAAAGCCCTGTGTGGCTCATGTATTTCACTCCAGCGTCCTTGGAGGAGATGCCAACCCCAGGACCCGTCTGCTCGCCCCGTCTCTGCAGAGCACAGGCCCCCTCTCCAGATGCCATCACGCTTCGTGGTTGTACAAAATTGTCTGGTAGAAGTGTCCATTTTTGTCAAAAATGAATCCAGGAGTCAATCGTGAATGGAAATTAGGTATGGGCTGTTCCTTCACACACCCGGGAAAGCACAAACAAGCTTTGTCAGAAAAGAGTGTGAAGTCAGGAAGGACAGAAATGCTCCATCAGGGCCCCTGACTCACCAGTAAGAAATTTTGCTGGCTGTGGTTGTGGGTACAGGGTGAAGGGAACTGCAGGGAAGCTGCAGGGTTATAGCTGGGCAGGGGGGGAACAGGAGAAGTTAGTGGATAATGTGATAGGACCTGAAGTTGCCTATGTTGTGCACATGGAAATTGTGTAAAAATATGCTGCTTTTCCAGCTTTGGATCAGTATCTCAAATTTGCTATTAGTTGCTGAACCCTGAGGGTCAGACCCATCAGGACTAAATGCCTTCTCTGTGGCTCCAGGTGAGGATGGAGGTCCCAGACCTCAGGATGTAGATGGCTTCTCAGGGTCAGATGGTCCCAAGAGTACTGGCAAAGAGAAGTGAGGTCCCAGAACTGGTTTAGTGGAATTTATGCATCTCCTTTTGGCTTACTTTCCATTCAGACAGATCATTGATCTACCCCAGTCCTTGGGCAGCACGACTGTTAGCTGCAAAATGCCCTGTTGAAGGGCTTTCTGGAAGAAAAAGCACTGAGATCTCTTGGCCTCTGGTTTGCAGGCAGGAACTGGGACTCGGCAAAGTTGTGAGTCAAATAATGGGGTCCCAGTGACACAACTTGTCCTGGGTTGCGGCACCCCAAGCTGTGCTTGGCCAGTTCCAGGCCCATGCTGGGACCCTGTGCACTGTCCACATTAGGACCCTGCAGTGCTGAGGGTGCTGTGCTGGGACAGGCGTGCTCCACACTGGGGGCATGCTGGGATGGCCTCTCCGCAGTTCAGCTGCCCCAGTCCGGCTCTCCAACCTGGATGTGGTCTGGGAACAGGAGATCTCATTCTCGAGGAATTTGCTCCTGTTATTTGGCCTTAGTTTTCCTTCGCTCAATTTCATCTCATTACCCACAGTTACACCCTGCCGGGTCATGTGGCAGCACTCTAGCAGGTATTTAAAGTGTTACAGAGTGAGCCAATTGGTGCGTTTAAAATCCATTCCATACCATGACATAATATATTTTCAATATGCTCAGATTTGTCAAGATACATTGGGACTGAAAAGAGACTGGCCAATTGCATAGGAATTCTTCTTCTTGCTCATGGCCAGACGGATGCCGTGACTCTCTCCCCATGCCACCCACCTCTCTCCCAGGGCTGCAGGTCTGGCTGGGCTCCTGCACCCACCGCTCCAGAGCCACAGCTCCAGCAACTCCTCTGGGCATCTCTGCTAAAAGACATGAAGCTGAGTCTGCAGCTACTGCAATCTTTTGATTTTGGCACCTCTTTTGCACAATCATTAACACTGGGATGTGTTGGGATAAACACTTCTGATCTCATCCCAGTGTTAAGATTAAACGTTGCTTCTGCTTGATAGGACTACAAACACTGTCTTTTTCTACTTCCCCATTTTCTTTTTCTATTTACTTATATGGCATTAACTCTGTGTTGGGAACTATCAGGAGGAAAAATCACAGGTGAGAAATGCAAGGAGAGGCAGCAGGAGGAGGAGAGTAGCCGAAACTAGACCTTTCCCCCCACCAAAGCTGAACAAGGACCCTCTGCCAAGTGAAGAGGGGTATGGAGGATGCAGGTGAGGATAGGGATTGGAAGCAGAGGCTGCCATTTCTGCCCTCAGGGCAGGCTCCAGCCAGGCAGAAGCATCACCCAACCCTTGCCCTGCTCAGCAGCACCCTGACCCCCAGGGACATCACCAGCAGCACCTCTGGACACGTCTCCCTTCCTCTACCCTCTCAGGTCCTTCTTGCTTGGGGTGAAATCTGCCCTGCACACAGTCAAACCACCTTCCAGTTTCACCGCAGAGCAGAATTCCCTTCCCTATGCCTCAAATGATGTGACCTGACTGAGAAAACCCCACTTGCTGCATGGAGAAGGTCCAGGAGGGAAGATGTAAGAGTGCAATGTCGTGCTCGCAGCAGGGTGACTTAAAGACATCTTTACATTGCTTTTCTATAAAAAACTCAGCCTGAATTCACATATTACACAGGCAAGTAAGCAACTGCTGGAGAAGAAAGAAACTGCCTGTGGTATGAAGACTCAGTTCAATCTCAAAGACTTTAAATTAATTGTGTGCCCCTTGCTTTTCCAAATCATGATGCTTTACTGAGACACAGTCTTAATAACCTGCCGATAAACATTTCCCCCCTCCTTGAATCTACAAAGAGAGGTAGCTTTGGACTACGTATTTATAGACAGTCTCTGAGCTATAAATTGGACATTTCTGCTGCACACATTCCCTTAAGGGCCAATAAGGCTACACACATCAGCCAAGTAATATTTTACTGGGATTTTTTTTAATGACTTCAAGAGTGCTTATTTTTTTTCCCTCAAACAGCATTGCATGAATAACGTAATTCTACAATTAATCCTGAATTACTCATACAGTGGACTCCATTTTCCTTTGCATTTAGGACAAATTTTAAAAAGTTATTGCTTTCACCCTCCTTTCTCTTTTTTTAAAGACTTTTTTAATCAGACCAAATGGGGCTTAAAAGTACTGGAAATGTCTGTTTTTCTTTCATTCCCAGCCTGCTCAAAATCAAGCTAATGACAAAGGACAAGCAAAGTGCTTTGCATTCACGAGCCGAGAAAAGGGACACGAGGGAGAGAGACTCCTTTGCACGTTGCTGGACAGGACTTTCTGAGCAACTGTGATGGGTCACCGTGGAGAGACAGAGGTGGTTTCTTTACAGGTCAGACCTATGTTTTGGGATTGGTCTCCACAGAAGCAACCATTTTAGGGTGAGTTTCAAATGCATCAAAAGCAGAGTGAATGCTTGAGGTGAGTCCTGAAAAGACTGAGGTGGACTGGAAGAAATACTAGGCCCCCAGATATGGTTAACAGTAAAGACCCCAAACCAGCCGGGTGCTAACGAGTGCTAGCTCGCCTAGGTTCTTAGCATACACAAAGCCAGGCGGTGACAGCCCAGAGCTAGAGCTCCATTACTTCCACATATTCCTAGGGCTTTTTGGCTCCTCTCTGCAGCCTGGTATTAAATATTTGATCTGCTAATTGCCAGCAAAGATGGGGAACACCTGAAATCTCCTGATGCTGTCAGCTCCCAGCATTTCTTGCAGATGACTTTGCACTCTCTTTATCATGACACTACATGAAAACATGCGGCTGGGAGCAAGCTGCTGGGAAGCACCTGCAGGTGATCTACCACCACGCGTGGTTATCAATGGGCCATGGAAACCTTGGTGAGGAGACCCTGCTTTGGACAGTATTGTGGTTTGGCTGCCAGGAAGAGGGTAAGCAGTTGGTTGGGTCTGCTGGAAAGGAGAGAATTTGTCTTTGTTTTCTACTGAGTAATGTAATTATTTTGCTTACTTTTTTTTTTTAATGAAAATTTGAAGGGCTCATGTTTAGTAGCATGTGCTTGGTCAGTGAATCTACCTGGCTGGGGGGTGGTTATGAAATAAGGAGATAGATTTGTATGTCACTGTTGAATTTGCTAAATACCTTTATAAAAGCAAGAGGAGTTACAGCAAAAAGCTGATAGACTAAGAAAAAAACAAAATGTTTTATTTTGAAAGTGCTGAAAACAATTCTTTTGTTTGGTTGTTTTTTTATGGGATGCTGAGGAAGGGTAAAAGTGGTATGGAAACAATTTGATGTTACACACCTGCCCCGTGAGCTGTGTGATGGTGAATGCCTCTCCCTGCCTGGGAGGTGGGATGAGAGTGCACAGAGATGCTCACAGCATGCGTGAAAACAAAGCTTGTGATCTCTGGAGTGTGCTCAAATGTCATCCCATAGGGAGTGCCCGGGCTGGGAAGCTGGCAGTGATCTCTCTCCACGTCCAGGCTTTCCCCGCTGACACTGGTTGTTTGTGCTACACCCCATATATCTGCATTAGCTCAAACCTCCCCACTGTGGAGTCAGCTAATCCTCTGGGAAGTGTGTAGGACTAAACTCCTCCGTCTTTTTTTTTTTTTTTCTTTCTTCTTTTTTTTTTTTTTCTGTTTAGTCTAGACTTTTAGACTTAGTGGCGCAGCAACTTCATGGATTGGTGATAGATTTACTGGAGTGGGGCTATGGCAAACAGTGGGTATTTATGCACGTGTGCTGACGCACCCACAGCCATGGTGAGCTTATTCCAGACACGGCTGTGGTGCCCTGTGCAAACTGCTGTCTTTCCTTTATTGTCCCTCTCCCTGAAAGCAGATGAAATGGCTTTTTTGGAGACTCAGGCACAAAAACTGTTCAGAGCAAATCTATATTCCAGCCTTTGGGATCTTGTGAGAAGTAGGAGAAGTTTTCTGGGTGTCTCTTCCATGGCTCCTGGGCTGTGCAGCAGTGGATAGTGAGAGGCCAAGATCACCAAGTAGCCCCTTCCCCTGCTAAAGACTTTCTGCCTTCTCCAGGAAAAGTTTATTGTTCCTTAAAGACAGGAGTTGTGGGGTCTGGATAGGGAGAGACTCTGTTTCTCAGATGGCACACTTCAACACCAAAAATATGGCACTTGCATTGTCTTGGTTCTTGTTTCCATTCCATCCACGTCACTTGCATTGCCACAGGCAAAGGGGGTGTATCCAGCTGGGTTCTTGTCCTTCAGCAGAAAGTTACAGGGAAGATAATAACAGATGACTTTTCAGCTAAATGTCCCACATGACCTCCTAGTGTCCAAATTGGAGAGTCATGGGTTCGATGGATGGACCACTCAGTGGGTAAGGAACTGGATGGATGGCCGCACTCAAAGAGTTGTGGTTAATGGGTCAATGTCCATGTGGCGGCCAGTGACAAGTGGTGTCCCGCAAGGATCAGTACTGGGACCAGTACTATTTAACATCTTTGTTGGAGACATGGACAGTGGGATAGAGTGCACCCTCAGCAAAT